>WEIU01009067.1:156704-228904 GCA_013389925.1 Aegithalos caudatus
GGCATTTAAGCATTTAGGCTATCAAAAGGCTCAGGATGGTGTAGAAATGGATCATTTAGAAAAGTCTATCTGTCTTATGCTGGTTCATGAGACCCTCCAGCTGACTCGTACTCTGGGGTATGTTCCCTTGATGGAGCAGGGCTTAATGTTAAACTGTGGAATTGTGTTCCAGTGCAGGTGAGTCTGCCAGCAGTCATACCCCCTCTAAGGGTTTCGAAAGAGGATATACAGAAAACAACCTTTTAAAAAGTGCTTTATTTTCTGGAGGGAGGGATCCAGCCAATCCATACCGTGTGGCACCATAGATGCTGTTGAGCTCAGTTCAGTTCCCAAAATGTTTGGCAGGACCTTAAGAGGTTGTGAATCTAAACAGTGTGAAGGACCACCTCTCTCCTGCAGACACAACTTACTCTTGTTGAAGGAACAGGTCACAGAGGGCTGGCAGCTGCTTCTCAGGAACCTGACGGTCATGTTCAATGCTTCCAAAGCTTTCAGGAAAATCCAAGCAGAGATGGAAAACCACAGGTTGCATAGAACCTGTACGCATACCTGCATGCATACACTAAACTGGCTTTTGGATGCCTCTTCTAAATGCTTGTTTCTAGTGCTTCCAAAATTGTTGCCAATGTTTTTTTCTTCCTGATCATTGTTGGCTGCTTTTAATTCCTTTATCCTCTGTTTTCTGCCATCATGAGCTGGCTCACTGGGCAGGTTGGAGGGAGGAGGTGAAGTTACTTTTACCCAGTACCCAGCCTTGCCACCTCGTAACTACCACGTTATAAGCCTCTCTGCTTAGCTGGGCTTCAGATCATTCTCTTTCTTCTATTTTTTTTTCTGTCTTAATTAACAAGATGCTTGTTTCCACTGCCTTCATTCGTGCACTGGAAAGCACTGAGTTACCAGTTTTGCTTAGAAACTTTGTTTCTTTCCACTTTAGTAACTCCTGTCAGGCAGGAACCATATTCTTTTCCTCCTGCCATTGGTCTCAGCCCTCAAAAGTGTGTGTATTTGTATTTCTAGACAGATCATGGATTGCTATGGGAAGTATGCAGCTGTCACATTGACCATTTTGTCTGTATTTCTACATCTTCTTCATACTTTCCCAGATGGAGAGTTTCTCATGCAGGGTAAGCTGCTTTCAGCATTCAGAAATAGAACAATTATAAAGAGTATTAATTAAATTTTCACATTTTATCATTCAGTTGCATTTATCGACAATGAGGGTATAATAAATCAAGATAATTTCATTATGAGTATGCCTCCTATTTCTTCCCTAAATTTAATTTCTCCAGGTCAGTGATGACCATGTCCTCAAGTTGATGTGGATAACCTTAATCCTTGAAACACTATTTAATAGAAATGTTTGTTTTCTTGTACTCCTGCAGTCTAAATGACAACATAACGTTAGGAACAGCAGAACCACAGCTTCTCCTCACAATGTGAAGAATATTTTACCTACGTAGATCCCAGAATATGGGATGCTGGTGGTGTAACATTCTATGAACAACATGTATTAGATTTTAAGGGTACTTTGGAGGTTGCACGCTTTTTTATTTAGACTCAAGTAAAATATTAAAAAATGCATTGTACAAAAATCTTGGTACCACCGAACATTTGAAATGCTCTCTGTAACAGAATCTTACCTGAAAACAGGCAATGTTTAAGAACAAAGAACTACAAATCCTGCCAGTAATTTTAACTATTTACATCTAGGAGGAAGCTTTCTAGGGATAACTAGTGCTGCAGAGAGAGACAAAACTTTACAAGTATCAACAAAATTGAAAAGAAAAGCAGAAAAGATCCAGTAGTGCTTGTGGTTTACCTAGAAAGCCACAGCCTAGTTTTACGGCTGGTGCATGTTGCAGAGTTGAAAAAACATAAAGAGGAGAGCTTTGATGGCTGTACTTTTCTGTTCTGCAGACATCAAGCAGCAGAATGTGGCTTATGCTTCCTAGTATGGCCTGCACTTTCCCTTTCTTTTTGAAAATGAAAAAACAGCTGGAAACCAAATAAAATTTTCTTCCTTATATTTTTATGGCAGGTTGTCCAGAGTGCAAGCTAGGGGAGAACAGATTCTTTTCCAAGCCAGGAGCACCCATTTACCAGTGCACTGGGTGCTGTTTCTCCCGTGCCTATCCCACTCCAATGAGGTCCAAGAAGACCATGCTTGTTCCAAAGAACATTACGTCAGAAGCAACATGCTGCGTAGCAAAGGCTTTTACCAAGGTGAGGGTGACAATGAGGTCTGCTTGAGCTTCTTTTAGAATGCAATATTAAGCTGAAGCAGTGAATAGTAAAGAATATGGTTTTGCTGAAGGGCACTGGAAGGAAGAATCCTTGGCATTTATGTCCTTAGTGCCTTGGTTCTTTCTTTTTTCTAAAGAAGAAATTAAAGCATCAACCAGTAGCATGTCTGATATTCAGGTGGGATGAGGAAATTGGTGCAGTGCCACTGAATTCTATGAAACTGCATCATCTCATGACACCTGCAGCTCTGGTGATGGACTTGTCCCAGTATTTTCAACTCTCCTGGATGTGCACCCTCCCCTTAAATGCTATGCAGTGTGTATTTGATTTTAATAAGTCAATTGTCTTGTGTCTTTCCGGCATGGACAGGAGTTCTCTGGGAAGGTGTCTGGTCAATACTATCAATTACATATTTGGGAATGAGGGACCAAAACCATCTGTGCTCATTAGATTGAGATGGTGTTTTACTTTTTAATAGTGTAACCAAGAGGGAATTGTAAATGTGTGCAGTACTGTGAGCATTTAACATTCATCTGGAAGGTTCTTTAAAAGATTCTTCTAAATCTGATTATTTTGGGAATGACTCTGCTTCAAGTGAAGAAACCTTACATTTTATGTAATAAATTGTGAGCTAGTTGAAACAAGCTAAGTTGTTATCCTGTGGTGTCCTGAATCAGGCTCATTAAATGTGTCAGGAAGAGGTTCAGCTGAGTTACCCACTCACAGATTTGGTGCATTTGAAATAACTTAGGCTACTGAAGTAATATGGGTATGGCTGGCAGAAACAGAATTCATGAAAATGTTTCTAGAGTGACAGCTGGAGGCTTGGTGAGATCCCCCTTTCCCCTCAAATGGCAATTAACAGCTCAGTGGGTGCAGCTGAAGAGAGCTGGCTGTGATGAGAGCTAGATACCTGATTTCAAACTATGCTGAACCTGAATCCTGGCTCTTCACCTGAGGAGAACGTGGATGTTATTCTACATTGACAATGCTAGACTTGCCCTGAGGCAGCAGCTAGAATTTGGTTGCAATTAAATATAAAGGTGACTCTTGTGTTTGTTGCCTTTTTTTGTGTAATTTCCATGATGTATTTTAAGGACACTTTCTGATTTCCCATTGGCTGGTTACTTGACACTTTTGGAAAATTAGACACTTTAAGGAGTGTCCAAGTTAAACATCAGCAAATTATGTCACTATGCATGTCACTACTGAAAACCTTCACATTACAGCTCCAAAACCAGTGATGATGCAGCTTCATAGGTTGGTGTTGAGGTTATTCTAGTACATATACCCCAAAAGGCCTTGTACTTTGTAGTTAAGAAAAAGTTTTCAGACATATTTTACTTGACAATGCTGGTTTACTGCACAGCTAATACTAATTGTTTGTTTTATGTGTGTGTTTTCTTTTTTTTAAGATTACCCTTAAGGACAATGTGAAGATAGAGAACCATACAGATTGTCACTGCAGTACCTGCTACTATCATAAATCCTAAAGCCTGTCCCTTTGTTAATGGTCAAGGACAACGGTGAATGGAACATTTGTTTTTCAGCTTTTATAGCACCACAGTGTAAAACCTTATGTTTTCTGCTAAAGACTCTGGGTAGACCTCTGGATAAGATAGATGGCTATTTTATTTCCTCCTTGCTTCTTCATGCATTTCAGTAAGTGTAATGATTTCCATGAGGGATAAAATACAGCACTTGCATGACCAAACGCTTGATCTATTTTTAAAATAAACTGTCAGTTAAATCATCAATGTTTATTGAGGAAAAACAGTGATTTATTAGCTTAACAGACAAAACCAGATCTGACGTAATTAAAAGTTCTAGATTTTTTTATGGGAGGGGGAGGGAAAAAGGAAGAGAGGGATGGAAAACTGAAGAGAAGAAGAATTATTTTCCCCTTATTCACTTAGTGATTAGATTTTTTTGAAGATGCATTATATTGTTTCTCCTGCTTTACTTCCATTTTTATTTTACCTAATGGGCAGAAAGTATAACAGTATATCATCTATGCAGAGTACTCTTTCTGTGCCATCTTTTATATTTCTCTGAATTTAATCTCCTCCCATATAGATGGGAAAATGATGCAAAACCAAACATTATGAAGAATTTTTGTACATTTTCATGTAGCAATGGTGGAATAGAGTAGTGATACAACAGTATTAGCTGTTTAAGCTGCTTACCTTTTTCTTGTCTTCATCAAGTCTCAGGGCTTTAGTAATTCCCAAATACCTAGACCCAGGTGAACGAATGGAAAAGGTAGGAATGTGTTAGATGAGAAGAGGACCACAAAATATGTACTAGTAACTCGTGACAGTAATATCAAACACTTGTTTAGTTGTAGTGGGTTGCACCGGGGGCTCTGGAGGAACTTCTCACAGGTCTGAAGCCTGCCCAAGGGAACTGAAGTGAATGAATTTCCTTGCTCTTCATCCTAATTTTTGGGTTGAGAACATCGTCCTTGCTTCGGTCACCGTCTGCAAGAATTTAAATGTGATGACTCAAAAAGTCTCAGATATATTTGTGGGGGATTTCCCTGCAGTTGAAGCTGCGAGGATAGCAGTAAGAGATTCCAATGGGGATAGGGAAGATTTCCTGCGGCGAGACTGCGGGGCTGGCCGGTCTGTCCCTGGCCATGGCCGTGGCTGACAGCTGTGCCGATGCCGAATGACTGAAGCAGTTTAGGCGGACCCCCAGGGCTAAGCTGTGATGGGGAACTTGAGGAGCTGAAGATCAGCTTCTAAGGATCTTTAAACCCACCAATCACCCACCCTTCTGTCTATTGGAGTGCAAATTCAGCGCTATTTGTTAAGAATACAATCGTGGGGCTTTGTGGAAAAGACTTTTCATATGTAGAGGAGATGAGGTTCTTAGAGAAGCATTTTTTAGTGTATGTTCAATAAACTTTACTAACCTGATCTCCACACCTTAACCCCTTAATCCGCTCTTATGTCCTAGCTTCACCGTGCCATTCCTGGGAGATATTTTGCCTGACTTGGTGTTGAAAAAAAATGGATTTTGTGAAGGAGATTGATCTTGCTGCTTCACTATTCTTACTATTCTGGAAAATTTCTATATTCTGGAAAGCTTTTCCCTTGGTGTTTCATCTAAGTCTCATTTGCTTCCATGTTACTTTTTGTCAGAGGAGACAAAGTTCAGTAGGATGGTCTTTAGGATTAGTTTAGTAACACCAGCAGCAGAGGTTTTCAGGATGAGAAGTCTAATTTCTCATTCCGGATCATCACTCAAACATTATGGGAATACATGTCAAGCAGCTGCTGTAGCTGACTCAATTTCAAGCTGCTGTACAATTTTATTAAACGTGATTGATGTGGCTACTTTTGCAAGAAAGCCAGGTCCTACCTGGGATTTCTGGGCAACGAAAGAGGAGTGATTTGAAGCTGCATGATTTACCTTCGGGAATGGTATCGTATTTTTTCATAGCTTTGACAGGACTGAAAAGGAGAGCAGGGAAGCACATTCCCTGAAGTTCACTTGCAGAAGTGATGTGCCCTTTTTTGTTGCCAACCTTCTTGGATGACGTCTTACTCAAATCCTCTCCTTCAAGCACTTGCTTGTCTACTTAAGCTTGTGCTGCCCACAATAGCAGCACAATAAACTTTTGTTTGGAATTTCTGAATCAACTTCCATATTTCGTTTTAAAACCATAGAATTACCAATTAGAGTGAAACCCATGCTAAAAAAAAAAAAATGAGATGCTGTAGCCCTGTATCCTGCTAGGATGCCTGGCTTTTCTCCTCTTGTTGCACCAAGCCTTTTAGTCGAACTCCTCAACTCATGGATCCCTCTCCCCGCCTCAGGCGACCTCAGGCACCAAGAGCTTGAAAAGTGTGTATTGTGAGGCTGTGTGGAATGGGGGAGCGTCGGCCTCTTTAAGTTATCTGGCTCTAACTTTGCACTTTAGAAGTAGCAACACCTGGAAAGGAAAGGGATGGAATCAGCCCGCAGATACACAAATTGGTCAGCAGGTGGTAAAGGAAACAAGAAGACAGCCCAGACCCCCTCTGCCACTGGTGGATGGGCTATTAGGGATGGCCCTCGGGCACGGCTGTGCGGGGGCGTCATGAGCTTCCTAAGGGATAGGAAGGGGCATCCCGGGCTCCCTAAGCAGTGGGAAGGCGGGGGGATGAGCCTGCTCTCGGTGCCGTGGGCGCTTGGGGGCTGGGCAAAACTTTGTATCCGATGTGTGAGCGCCGCAAGGTCTAAGTGCTAGCAAGTGGAGCTTCAGCTCCTCAAGTTCCCCATCACAGCTTAGCCCTGGGGGTCCGCCTAAACTGCTTCAGTCATTCGGCATCGGCACAGCTGTCAGCCACGGCCATGGCCAGGGACAGACCGGCCAGCCCCGCAGTCTCGCCGCAGGAAATCTTCCCTATCCCCATTGGAATCTCTTACTGCTATCCTCGCAGCTTCAACTGCAGGGAAATCCCCCACAAATATATCTGAGACTTTTTGAGTCGGCACATTTAAAGTCTTGCAGCCAGCGACAGCAACTAGAAGACCAATATGCCAGAGACCAGCGTGATAAGATCGGGGCAGACCTCATCAACCTCTGCAACTGCCTAGACGGAGGTTGTAACCTGGTGAGGGTCTCTCTCTTTTCCCAAGGAACAGGGGATAGGACATGAGGTAGTGGTCTCAAGTTGTAGCAGGGGAGGTTTAGATTGAACACTAGGAAACCTTTCTTCAAAGGGAAACATTTCTTCACAGAGAGTGTTGTCAAGCGCTGGAACAAACTGCCCAGGGCGCGGTGAAGTCAACAACCCTGGAGGTATTTAAAAGACGTGTCAATGTGGCATTTACAGGGACATGATTAAGTAGTGGATTTGGCAGGGCTGGGTTAATGGCTCGACTAGATTATTTTAAAGGTCTTTTCCATCCAAAATAATTCTATCATTCTAAATGCAAATGCTCATCATCTGTGATGAGATTATTTTCTTCTAGACGCCAGGGTTGTCTGTCCCAAGTGGAGGGACAGTGGGTAGGTCAAGTTGTGAGCAACTGGAGGGACCAGGGTGTGTATTTATGTGGGAGAGATTTAAATACTAGCACATGTAAATAACAAAATGCAAATAACAATATGCTTATCATTCCACCAGTTAATTTAATCCTGTATGTACGTGAATGTGTAATTGTATGACAAATTGTAAGCTGGACTAATTGATGGGCAGGAGGAAGCCTTAATCTGAAAGGACTCAGAGTCTGAGGCCATGTTGAATAAGGGGACAGAGGGTCTGGGCATGAGTGGATGGGGAAGCTGTGCTAATATTCAAGGAATACAGGGCTGTGGAGAGGCTTGTGAGACAGGTGTGTGGTCCACACATTTTCTTGCTAGCAAACTTCAAACTGGACTGTCTGGGGAATAGGAGGAGACCCACTTACTTGATAACTTACTGGATAAGGGAGCCCAGGCATGGGTTTTAGAGGGCTTTACAAGCTGGGCTGATATTCAAGGATCTGTGGATGTAACTGCGCTTGTGAATATCAAAAGTGAGGACACATACAGAGGATTTCCACCGAGGATTTCGATCCTTATTAGTTGGAGGGGGAAGGGTGGGGGTTGTTGGTGTTTATGTGAGTGTGGCTGAAGGCAGTGGTCTGTTGGGTAATCTCTGTGTGCAGTTACCTTGGTGCTCTCTGTTTGCCTCTCTGGGACAGATGCTCAGGTTTGCTGCTGGACAAACCTGCACAAAAAAGACAGGAGCTGTGTCCAACCTGCTTGGATGGGGAGTCCCTGTGTGCCCACAGCTGGGCTGCACCAGTTAGCAAGGCGAGATCCCTGGGTCCTGGAATCCACAGGATTCGGCAGCCAACCTTTACATCTTTAATATATATTATCCAAATACATTTTTTGGTAATTGTAGCTGTCAGAATGAGGTCAGAATGTGTTTCTTTACATTTGAAAGTAAGAGTAAAAATCCAGGCCATAATTGGAAAAGTGGCAATGGTAGATCAGTGGTCCCACTTACAGTCAGGAATAGGAGAAACAATGCTACATGTTATTAGGAAATTAATACAATGGACCATCATAGACAATAAATGGGATATAAATAGGAATACTGGAAGACTATCTAGATTTATATTTGTAGGGATTAAATACCATTTTTGCAATAAGAAAGAAAAATAGAAAAAAAAAAGCACTATACAGTTTCCTTGCATTATAAAATGGCTGAAAATAGAGGCTCAATTGGTCATTTATATTCAAGAGGGCATGGAGAGTGTCATAAAATCAGAAGAAAAACTAATCCCTTGTTTACACAGATAGCCAATGTACATCTTCTATATTTTAGGAACAGAGTATTTGTGCATGGAGATAAAATGAAGTCTTTGCCAGTGTGCTTTATAAGTAACAATGAATCAGTCAGACTGATAGTGTGGATTAAAAATGCTGAAGATCAAGCAGACCGAAGATAAAAATGATATATTTTTGCTGTCACAGTGACCTATATAAACTTACATCACCACAGTCCTAATAACAAATTCATTCTGTGAGCAGAGGGACTAGTGAAGCTTAATTTCCTGAATATCCATGCCACATCTCACTGAAAATCCATTTTGCCATGTCCTCAGCAAACCCCTCTCCCTCCTGCCTGGTGGTCCATTCAGGTACTCCCAAGCTGCTGCAGAGCCATTAGCCAGAGCTGCTGTTTGTCCATCCAGCATGTTTTCTTAAGGGTGCTACCAACTTTTCAGTCAGATTTTTTTTTTTTTTAATTTTTTTTTTTATTTTCTATTTTCCCATTAGAGACTGCTGATTTTCACAGAGCTGCTAAGACCTTCCAAGGGCTGAGGTCATTATGCTTTATCCAAAAATACTTAAAACTGACCAGAGGCTTGAACAGTTGCTGAGGAGCAGCTGTCAGACAGCTGTGTGGACAGACAGACTGACAGTGTGAGTGCCTCACTGCTTCCAGGTGCCAGGCAGAAAAACCTTTCATTGGTTCTTATGTACTGTGATTTCCAGTCCACACCCGGTGAGAGCAGGAAGGGTGTCTTCTTGGCAGAAAGATAAAGCTCTCGAGCTGTAGGGATTTTAATGAATTGACATTTCAGACCAGACCTCTTACTCCCAGCAAGACAGAGAAGCTCCAAGTGAGCAGTCCTTTTCCCTTCCTTCCACCCTGCCTAAACAGTGTTCTTTATTAGTGGTAGGGGAAAGAGGTTATCCCAGTGCTTGTTCTGGAAAAGCAGATGCTATGTGTCTCCCTTTTACATCTGGGCAAAAGCTCCTTACTAAATTGGAATTCACTTAAATAAATGCATGTATAACAGGAATCTCTTGCAGTGGGGTGAAGGGCATCAAGGAATATTGCCATGAAAAAAGACTGATTTGAAGATGATGCCAGGAAACTTGTAAACTCACTTGGTGATGAAATAAAACTAAGAGTTAATCAGGTGTCTGTTATAACAGGTGTCTGGAGGATTTCACCATTTAAGGGCTTAAATGTTGTTCTGCAGTTTCCCATGTCTCTGACATATGTTAACCCAGCACCTGGCCTGCTGTCAGGTTGGAGGAAGATGCCATCTCATTATCTGCACACGTGTAAGCAGTAAATCTAACAGTTACTGCTCTGCCAAACCTGTCTGGGTCTGGGGGTATGGGAGAAACCATTGTTCTTCTGCTTAAAGGAAACAAAAGGCCAGGAAATTAGCTTTGGGAGAGGACTTCAGCTCAGTGCTAATTTCTTAAGAATTTGGGGTTTATTGATTTTATAATTTGTTTTTAAAGTAATCAGACTTTTTCCACAATTTTGATGGTCTAAAAGCACAAGAAACATCTTTCAGGTCAAATCAATCATCCTTCTAGCTCAAGAACTCGATTTCTGACTCTAGCAGTATCAGGTGCTATTTGTGGGATCACAAGACTCTGGACATTTCTTGCAGATGGTTTCCCTTGTGCCACTCCCACAGTATCACAGAATCACTCCCATGTGGGCCAGTATCCACACTGGTTTAGTGGGGGCTGCTGGGAGTTACATCTCTGCCTTGTTCTTTCTGTATCTACCCATGCACTTCTTTTGTAGTAATTTATCCACTCTGGTTTGAACCTGCTGATATTATGTGCTTTTATGACTTCCTACCACAATAAATTAGAGAAGTATAAAAATTACTTATTCTATTTTAAACTAATTTCCTAGATACTCCCTTAATTATTTCATAATACTCAACTGTTCCTGTTCTTAGTATTGTCCTCTCTATCAAGAAGACCCCAGCATTTTTAGGGTTTCACTTGTAAGGAAGCTGCTTGATAATTTTGGTTGGTTTTCTCCATACTTGCTTTAATTCTACTTCACTCTTCCTGAGATGGAGAGAACAGACCCTGTCCTGTACTCCAAACTGGTAATACCAAAGTTACATGTAGCAGCAAAATGATGCCCTCTGTCTTGTTCAGGCACCCTTTTTCATGATACTGTTATAGCTTGTATTGCTGCCCAGAGACTTGTAAGACTAGAGACTTGTACATAATGACTCTTAAGATCTTTTTTTCTGACATGCCACTTTCAGTTCTGCATTCAGCATCATCTGTAGTTTGGCTTATTTTCCCCTAAATACATAACTTATATTTATATGCTCCAAAGTTTATCTGACACCTGTTTGACCGTTTTGGTTTGTCTGGTCTTTCTGGGGTTGTTCACCCTCAGCATAAGTGTTGGCTGCCTGAACAAAGGTTTAACACAATCTATGAATTTGGAAATGTCACAGAGGATTTCCTTCTCTAGTTTTCTGATTAATATGTTGAGTAAAACTGATTCTTGAAAATAAAAGGTCCAATTTAGCCTTACCATTTGTTTCCTATCATTCTGCTAGCTTTTACTTTGTAAAAGAAACCTTTTCTCCAACCTTGTGGCAACTTAAGCTTCTCTAAATATACTGTTTAGACATTATTTTGGCATGTCCCCATTTTCTTCAGTATTATTATAGTAAAAGACCCCAAGTCTCAGTATCAAGCAGCTGTCTCAAGCTGCTCCTTGATAGAGATTGAACAATCCCCTGGTGATTGCTAAGACTGCCTTTACCCTGCTGCAGGGCTTGGAGTCAGGCTTCCTTACTGCAGGGTCAGTTTTCATTTATTGAAAATTTTGTTAGGGTGTTTTCTCTTGGAGCAACCCTAGCAATAGTTTGGCTCAGAGACAGCAAGGTTTGGACTTCCTACACCTCTGCATGGAGACAGCCAGGAGGAGGGTCAGTCCAGAAACAAAACCACCATTCCAATCACATCTCCTATCCCTATTTCTCCTATTTCTAGAAATTACTATAGTAGGTCACTGCTAGCCTGTATGAACATGGTAACTTCTACGAAGCACTCACAGCTAAGGTAATCAATGCTCAAAGAGGAAAAGCCAACATGCTCTATTTCTCTGTTTGCTGTTTTATATANGCCCACCTTCTTCATAGTGATACTCTAGTGAGTGCAAAGACCCATCAGGTGTCATCGTCATCAGACAGGGATAGAGAATGTTATTGCTTGTTCTCACTCCTTAACACAAGTGTATGCTTATTAATTTAAGTAAGGTAAGGCCAGATGAAGGTATGAAGGGAGAATGACTTTTTTTCCCCAGCAGGTTTTTGAGATGGCTTGATTTGGAATAACTGTGTTTTCACATGTGTTTGTCATTTCACTTCTTTTAAGTCTTTATACTAAGTGGTTCCTTTCATGTGAATATACTCCCAGAGGAGGATACAACAGCAACGCAATTCTGAAAAGTCACAAAATAAATAGAAGGGCAAAACACTGAGCCATGTATTACTGGAAAATGTAAGGGTGCACAGTTGCCTGAGAGCCCAGGGGAAACAACTCCAGCTGATGGGGCCTCCAAGCACAGAGCTGGAGGTGGAAGGCTGAAAAAGCTCTAAGTTAATGTTTAAAAGAGATGGGTAATTGCATAGCCATTAGTAACATTTACAGCCATAAATGCAAAGATAATGGGAAGCATAAACAAATCCATTGCTCAAGATATTGGCCCTGTAGGCATTAGAAGGAATTTTTTTATTGCTTTTTTGGTCAGATCAAATACTTGTTTGTGATAGGTTTTATTAATCTTTTCTTTTTCCTTTCCTTGGGGATGAGGCATTAACCATTTCCAAGGCAATGATACAGGGTTTCATAATGCAACTGTATTCCTAGTAAGGATGTCTCCTAGTTTCTTAGCGTTACTGAATATTTTCTGTCCCAAGCAGGAGAGAAAACATAGTTTTGCTCTAGACGTGGGGTCTAGCAGTGGGGAGACTGAAAACCAGCAGAGTGTTCAGAATAATAAACATGGAGACAGCATGACTCTATTTACTACAACAACTTGCCTTTCTGTGCTCTTCATTTTCTCCATCCTTGGGCAGCATCAGCTTTTTGCTGGTGCCGTGGATGCAATAGATTTCTGTAGAGTGCGTGGGAAGAGAAAGCTGGGGAGAATAGGATTGAGCCCAGTGGTTATGCTCTGGATTCATCCAGCAGTTGTGTTGCAGATCACCTCAAGAAGGAATCAAGTTCCTGGCTGTTGGTCTGGCATAAGGTGATGACCATAGAACCAGAGATCTCAGTGGCTGATGTGATTCTGGATGTCCATATGGCTGTGAACAGTAGTGTTGGTAATGAGGAAGATTTGTTCCTTTTTAGCTGCTTTCCATGGGACAAAGATAATGCTGGGATTCTTACATGAACAATGTGTTCGATAGAACACAATGCCTTTGTTGTATACATAATCTCTGTTGAGAAATTATTATGTCTTTGAACTGTGCTTTGTAGTTTCTAAAACCCAATCCACAGGCAGTGTTTTGATACTTAGAGTTAAAACTCTGCCCTTGATGTTTCCTGTATCTTCTGTTTTACATTACACTGTGCTACTAAGCATCAAAAACATTGTTACTGTTTTCTTCCACAGGAATAAAAAAAGTTGTTCTGCTTCTGTTATTTTAAAACTCTGTTTCAATGGGCTGGGTAGAAAATCTTGCGCATGCGGTCGATAGTAGTTTAAGAATGATAACCACTCCACTTGCTTCCATCTCTTCAGGTAAGATAAAAGAGGCCTTACAGGAAGAGGGTTTGGACAAGGTCTGTATCTGATAAGAGTCTTCTGAGCAGACTGCTATAAAAGAAGACCAGAAGATTGCCCCCTGGGAGCCTCTCCCTGCCCTCAAGCCCTGGTTTGAATAACAGTGCCCAGGCTGTGAGAACAAGGTTGTACCGGCAAGGCTGTTGTAACTCCTCTGTTTTCTTTTTAGGTCTCATAAGCTACATTAGAGAGGTAATTACACATTATCCTATCAGATCCAGGAACCCACCTGAGCTTCTCCAGACAACCAGCCACCAAGCACCCCTAAAAGCTGTCTGTAGCTGGGTGCTAAGAGTCCACCAGGCTCTTCCTAGGACTGTACCCCGCATGGTGCTAGGGATCTTCTCTGAACAAAGGACACATCTCTGGAGATGTAAATATTTATATATAATATATAATGTACAAATATATAACATAGTATATATTTATATGTTTATTAAATACTATATAAATCTTTATTATATAGTATATATATTTTTAATGAGATACTTGAATACTACAGACACATTCACTGCAATAGGAAGATTAAACCGTATCAACTTCTTTTTGCTGTTCACAACAGCAGCCCTGTATAATAGCTGTAGAAGATCACATTTTAATTTAGGTATTCTCAGACCTCCCCCTTTTTACCAGCAGGCACCTGTGGTAAATTAAACATATCCTGTTGCCATGATGCCTCAAATGGAACTAAACTGCAGCAAAGGGTCCTGAGCATATCACCACAAACACAGTTCCCAGCACTCCAGGCAGTGCAGCTTGAGAAACACAAACACCTTTTGTAATAAATGAAAGGCTAGACTTGCCAATACATCAAGCATTATGGCCAGCTTATTAATTTGTTCAGTAAAAGGGTGAGCAATTGACAGTGCTGGGTGCGTGAGGGATCTCCGCCCCAAGCAATGCACAAATCAGATTTCAGACTTCTTATACCGTACTAGGCACTTCACTTCCTCAAATTTTCAGTTATTTTTTACTTACTTTTATTAATAATCAGCAGTTGTGGTTTTTGAAAATCTGTTGAGTAGGTGGTCTGAGATGATCTTCTGGTGTCTCTTCAATCTCCTATTCTTCCTTTCAGATCTTTTTTCCACTAGCATTATTTTTGGTTATACAGTTTGCTTAAACAAGTATATATATTCTGTTAGTCAGCATATATTTTGCAAGCTTTCTTTCAGTCATTACAAAACATAAAGCTAGCAGGCCTGAACGCCTGTTTGCATGAGGCCCCTCTCCACTGATTGCAAAATCTAAGTCAGCAAATGTTTTAAAATACCTTTGTAGGGTCTTTGGTCCTACTTCCCCTTATTAAAGAGGATTACAAATTCTTCTATACAAAAAAAACCCCCAATTCATAACTTTTACAAAGAATACTTTAAAACTTATACTATAAGGAAGTTTAAGGCTTATATTAATTACATGCAAACAATTACAATTTTATTGTTAAATCAAACTGTTAGTTAAAAGCCTAGTGTTGTATCGTTGTCTTGTTAAACCCCCACTTCCATGCCTTACTTAGCTGATTGTTAAAACTTTATAATAATCCTATGGTCTCTGTCTGCAGATACATATGCTATTTGATTGACACGAATCACAACTTGATTTCTCACACTTTGGGCAAGTGAGGCCAGAACACCACTACCCAGCCACACTCACAGCAAGTGACAGCAACGCTGGTTTCCCAAGGCAGACTTAAAAAATTAAAGAGGGAACTAAAATTCATAGCTAGACTTCATAGCAAAAACTACAGACTTGGCAACAACACTGGCTGCCCAGAATATCGCAGCTTTTCCTGATGGGTTTTTTGTTGCTTGTACTCCTTCTTTACACAGCAGAGGCCATGGCTCTGTCATCTCTCCTCTTCCAAACTTTCCTTTGTACCACATGTCTATTCCTTTAAAGCTGTTAACTGGTGAAACTCAGCAAATAGTGCCTGCCTGAAGCGTGCTGGGTTCTTTCAGACCTGTGGAGGTACTCCTGTGCTCCAGCTCTCACCCTTCTCTCCCGGGCAAAGCAGCTGGTGTGTAAAAGCACTTCTCTCTCTGCAAACCCGACCCTACTTGCACTCCCAGACCCTCACGGCTACACCCCCCCAAATACTGCTATCGCTGTGGGGGGCTCTTCTTATCTGCGAGAAATGTCAATCTGTCTTTATTCTTAATGGGGGCTGGAAGTGCAGGGCAGCTCAGGTGGGAAGGGATCCCAGGGGGTCTCCAGCCCAGCCTCCTCTCAGCGCTCAGCTGTGAGATGGGGTGGATTTAATGATACTGCCTGGCGGTAGGACGGGGCTGAGCTTTAAAGGAGGAATACAAAGGCAGAAATGCTTTAAAGAGCTTTTTGTGTGTGCAGGTGTTGCATGACCGGCGCATTGTGTCTGTGTAGACCCGAGGTCAAATGAATACATTTCACTTTTTCTCTCTGGCGGGTCCATATTGGTAGGAAAAACACAAGACTCATCGAATTGTTTTCTGCCAACCTTTA
This sequence comes from Aegithalos caudatus, assembly GCA_013389925.1. NCBI lineage: Eukaryota > Metazoa > Chordata > Aves > Passeriformes > Aegithalidae > Aegithalos > Aegithalos caudatus. The sequence goes on from WEIU01009067.1 coordinate 172,499, forward strand.
TTAATGTTGATGTAGACTGAGATGCCGAGATATGACTGTTGGATTCTCCTAATTGGAATGCTGCTTTCAGATCTCCTGTCCCACATCCTACATGCATATTCAGTTTCGTCTCAGAGGAAAGCTCCTTTCTCCTCCGAAACTGTTTGGGGTTGGTTTTTTTTGTTTGTTTGTTTTTTTTTGGTGGTTTTTTGTTTTTTTTTTTTTTGTTTTTTTTTTTTTTTTTTGGTTTGGTTTGGTTTGTTTTGTTTTAAATCTTACCAGATTTATTTCCTAGGAACCTTGAAAGCATGAATATATTACAGAAGCATTACCAAGAATCCAAAGGCTTTGGACGCTTTGTGTTTTAATTTTCTTTTGCTGCAGTTCCCAATGTGAGTATTTATGGCCCTTGAATGCCATCCAGTGGTGGAAAAGCAGGGCATCTCCCAGCCCTGCTGAGAAACCGCCTCCAGACACGGCAAGTTCACACGGAAAATTATTTTTACATTAACAGCTTATCATTCTCATGCCCTATTTGTAGTGAGATCAGAAACCATAAAAATGTATTTTATATGGCAGGGCACAGCGACAGAAAAGCCATCTGGCGTTTCACAGTTCTTTAAAATGTGAGACAGAAATAGACCATATTTATAATTTGAATTATAATTGGCTTTAAAGCTGAAGCTTCAAACAACTGCAAGGGCTGACTTTTTCATCTTCATCATGATTTTTTAAGGCAGAATTTTCTCTTGGGATTTGCTTGCTGAAGAGAGCTAAAGTGTGAGCTGCCATGAAGGGAGACAGCTTTGTTAACTATTTCCATGCAGGGCTTTGGAACAGCTGGGTGTTTTGGAAACTTAACATGCAGAGATTGCAAGATATGCCTTGTTGAGAGTACATTGTTACTTAAGTGATAGCACTTTCTGCCTTTCCTATGGTGTGGTTTTGTAAGTATTTTAAGTATTTGATTCTATGCAATTACAAAAACACAGACTGCAGATAACAACAAAGACTGGATCCATCAACAAAAGACAGTTCAGCCTGTCAAATAAACACCATGATTTTTTGGAAATCAGAAATATATTTTAAAGGGCTTTTTTAATAAAAAAAACTCAAAACAACAAATGTATAGAATAAGTGCAGTTCTTCAAGTAGTTATCATGGCTCAGTTCTTAAACCACAATTTAAAGTCACATTTTCACTGTTTTCTCTCCCTGTAGTTTCTGTTTTGTCACAATGCTGACATTTAATGATGGCAATATAGAATGAACAAAGAGGAAAAGACTGGAAAAACAGGAAAAAAGTTTCAAAAAGCTGCTCTAAAAACCCCACCAAATCCTAATTTTCTTATTTCTTCTGACATGGAAGAGCATCTTCTTTTTTCTATCTCCACAAAACTGAACTTTCATTCCTTTAGAATTCATTACATTTGGAGGTTTTTTTTTTTGTTTTCAATACTCTTTGCCCAGTCACTTCTGATTTTCAGTGAGATTATTGCCCAGATTTCTTGCCCTCCAGTGGGATTCCCCACTTGCACCCTGAGGTGTGACCATTTAGGGTGCCTGTTGCTAAACCACCAATTCAATAGTGAAGGCCAGCCCTTGTTCTGAAGCCTCAGGCTTCTATGTGTACCTTCCTTACAGATTGCCTTGCAAGGATTTGGGGTGCAGAGATGAATCGATATTCATGACAATTCCCTTCTTCCTGGCTACTGTCAGACAGTACCAGACCAGATTCCACCTCCTTGGACATTTGTACTGGTGGCCTGTTGGGACATCCAGGACATTGTGTCAGTTTATGCCATGTAGCACAATTCCCAGGTCTGGTTCAAGAGAGAACACTTGGGACTGTGTTGCTGTTGGACACGAAATGAAGAGCATGACTCCACGTAGAAGAAAGATCAGAAAGGCTTTATTTACAGTCTTGCACAACCCTTTTATAACATGCTGTGCTAAGGAACTGTATAATTGGTCAGCAAAGACAACACTTCTCTTCATTGGCTAAATAATAGAAACGATGCCTGTGAGAGGGTTGTATGAGAACCTAGCTGTGTTATGAAAAAAATAGAAGACTTATATACATTCACTGTCCTTGAGAGGAATGGATTCTTTCAAGAGAAGAGGAAATCAGCTACCAACAGGCTGAAAACTCTACACACTTAGAAAATCAGACCCATAGGACTGTTCCAGTATGGTTCCTGTTTTGGAGGGACAGTTTGGAGATGGACAGAGAACTCCTGAGCCTTGCCTTAGGAGCTGGAAGCAAGGACTAGTTGTGTTAGTTGGCTGGGTGTCTGTACTTTTTGTGTACAGCTCCTGAGATTCTAGAATATAGTAGTCAAATATCTCCTGAATTCCAGATGCTGTTTATAGTTATGTTTAGCATTGGCCTTAATGGCTACTCAGTCCTTAGCTGTTGTAGTGAGGCAGAAAATAAATTTTCATTTCATCCTGAGCTTTTAAAACAACTTACATGTTTGTGACGATTGCTCTGGGTTGGGGACTGTGGAAGCAGAAATGCCACTGAATTCTCTAGATAAGAATTTCAGGAAAACTATTGCAGCAAGAGTGGCATACATTTTGGGATTCACACTCCAAGTATGCCTGTCACGGAACAATAATCCCAGGAAAGAGGTATCACTCAGTTCTGTTGATGTTACTTTTCTTCTCTCTTTGCTCTGACAGATATATTCCCAATGCATTTTCCATTAGGATCTTGCATACACGTCTCTTGATGAGGCAAATCACATCTCTCTTTTATCTGCCACATTTCTCAAGGAACAAAGTGCTCTTAGAAACCAGGATTCATAGCAGTTCTCCAAGCACAGAAAAATAAGCACACATCAAGCCTCAAAATTTAAGAGTGTAGTGTAAAAGTAATTAAATTATTCACAGCAATAGTTTGTAAGTTAATTTTCTTGTTAGTTTTATAGCCCTAAGTTTCCCTGGCTTCCTTGTACCCTTGCACCCAAGTGGGGAGAGAAAAGCAGAGACTGGCAGGGCTGCTTGTGGTCCTTCCACCATCTCCCTTGGCTCCTCACTTCAGGCTGTCCAGGGGGTTCAGTATCTCACTCCAGTTTTGGGGTTAGCCACTGATTCCAAGCAGAGGGGTAAAGGGAGGTGATTCAGGAAGCAGGGAGGGAATGTGACTGCTACAGAGTAAATCCTGACACAGGTACTATGTGTGTGGTGTTTGTGCATGCCTGGACAGTGCCCTGCAGCCATTGCCATGTGTCCTGCTGGTGCTCAGGATGATGGCAATACCAGCAGGCAGCACAGATCTCTGCTCCTAGCAGTTGGTGCCAAACATGGGTTTTTCTGTCAGTCCTGCACAAGCAGAGGCTGTGGTTCTCCTTTCTGAAGAAGCTGACATATATTGTGCGCCTGTATCAAGACCCATGCTATTCTACTGCCACACAGATGTGTTTTCTGCCTTTCATCTGGGCTTCAGCTAGAGCTTCTCCTCGTGTTTCTGACTCTGTGTAGTGTTGCGCTGCTTGCAGTGTTCCTCTCTATTTGCATGTAGCACAGTGAAAGTCTTGTTTCCAGCAGCACAGAAACAAGTTTGGGTGCTGGATGGAGACAGTTTCTTCACAGGACATCACAATTTTCACCAGGACCTATCCTTTCAGTTCTGTCTTACTTTGGTTTCTGTCATGAGGCTGAAATATTCCTGTTGACAGTCTGTTGCTGGCTCCTCTGCTTTGCAGTGGCATATCCTGTGTCTGCCAGCAGGTGCCATCAAAACTAATCAAACATCAGAAGCTACATAGAATCATAGAATATCCTGATTTGGAAAGGATCCACAAGACTCATCAAAGGCTGACTCCTGTCCCAGCACAGGACCATCCCACAGTGTCACACCATTTACCTGAGAACATTCTCCAAATGTTTCTTGAACTCTGTCAGGCTTGGTGCTGTGACCACTTCCTGAGGAGCTTGTTCTAGTGCCCAACCACGTCTGAGTGATTAACCTTTTCCTAAAAGCCAGCCTAAGCCTCCCCTGACAGCTTCAGGCCATTCCCTCATGTCCTTGTCTCTGGTTACCAGAGAGAGATCAGTGCCTACCCCTCCTCTTCCCCTCATGAGGAAGTACATATTTGTGGGGGGAGGACAGTCCTGATTCTTTTGCACTTTCTCTGCTTTTCTCCACATCAAGGTCAGAAAGGGGAAGAAGTGATCAAGGATAGACTAAAAGTGATTCAAAGAATGGGTAAAGAATACGTAAGTTTGATTTCAGGCTGAACACATCTGATTGAACAAGAATGGAAAGGACTAGTCAAAGCCACCTTTGTGTAATTAACAGCTATCTCAAATGACGAGGGCTGTCACTATTGTACCAGTTAGTTCTAGACCTGCTGGATGCCTGGATTGCCATCCATCTGTTAGCTGAGCAGGGAGTCACTATTGCTCTCCTTTCCTAGTCAGTACCTGCCAGGGATATTTGAGAATGCTACCTGAGAATAAGTGGTTATTTTATGTGGGGTGATTATGTACTTCACCAAAAGGCAACTTTTTTCATGCATATATATGAGGCATATGAAAAACAATTGGCTGTAAAGCCTGGAGCTCAGATGTGTGCATCAGAGACTTCTCTTCCTGCTAAAAGTTTGGGGTTTTTTTTGGTTGTTTTTTTTTTTTTTTCTGATAAACACATCCTTTCTTAACTTGTGTGCTTCCCATAATACTTATCTCCAGGAATAAGAGCTGTTGAAGAGTGCTCTGATAGCTAAGTGTAGGCTGTGTGGGGCATTTCAAACTTGTAAGTACTTCTTGTAATAGGCACCCAGAGGAATAATAAGAAAGCATATAATTCTGAACTGTTTACTGAATGTAGGCTGGTTTCTTGTCTCCTATTCTCATTGACCTGAGGTGAAGTTGATGATCTTTTTTACTTGCCATTCATGGGCCTCAGGCTCCCTGTGCACTGAGATACACAGAAAAACAGGCATCTGAAGAAAAAGTAATTGTCTATGCAGTGAGGCTTTGATGCTGACCTTGACCTTTCCATTGTTAGGTGTGAAATAGTAGTATTTTCTTCAAACACTGCTCCTTGTTTGAATTGTGCTAGAAACTGTGTGAAGTTCAATGACTTTGGCCCTGATGAAGGAAACTACTTCTCTTCACTAGGAGTGGAATTTTTTAAATCTCCTCTATAACTAGTACAGAAAGACATGTCCCTGCACAGGGGGCCATTTGTGCCCTTGTGTTGTGAACATGAGTAGCTCAGGTGCCTCTTTTCTGGGTGGCCAAAACTAGGTGAAATAAATCCCACCTGAGTGTTGGCTAACTGGTGAGATGAACCTGGAAGTGCTGCCACCATTACATACCATGATGGTAGAGCAGCATCTGCCCTGCTGAGCAGTGCTGAACTTTCTAGCCTGGCCTGTGCAGTGGCACTGCCCGGGGCCTGAGGCACTGAGAAGGACACTGAAGAAGGTGAGGTTGTTGATAGTGCCTCAAGGAGAAGACTGATGGGTCAGGAGATGGAGATTACTGAGAATCTCAGGAAGGACACCCTGGATGAGGGTGCAGGTACAAGGTGACACTGAAGTCTACTGTTAAATACCTTCTTTTGCAGTGCGTGGTTTCCTCCAGTGAACAGCAAGTATCTGTCTACAGCCAACTTTTCTGGCTCGCTTTCCATGTATTTCTGTGCAGCCAAAGTTTACTCAGCAATTATTAAGCAAATTTGAAGTTTGCTGTCAGCAAACACTCTCAGCAGAGACTGGAGTATTAGTGCCTCCTTCTGTGGCTGAGCTGAGAAGAAGGCATCTCAGGAGGTCTGTGAAACAAATGCAGCAAAGCAGCAGTTTACACAGTGGAATCCATTAAAATGCATGACATTTTGAGGGAAGTTTTTCAGATTGTAATGTCCAAATACTATAATCTGCTTATGGGCAAGACGTAACCAGAATATGAAGGAAGATTTGTCAGCTGGTAAGGGTTCAGAGGCTGTTGCAAAGAATAGGGCTTTTTTTTTTTTTTTTTTTTTTTTTTTTTTTTTTTTTTTTTTNTTTTTTTTTTTTTTTTTTGTTAGTGCTAGATAGGATGAAGAGCAACATGAGCCAGTTGTAGCAAATGAGGAGATTCAGGTTAGATAGTGAATAAAGCTTTCTGTTGTTGAAGGAAATGAAGCAGGGAAATTGGCTGTCTGAGGAAGATGAGGTATCTCCATCACTGGAGAACTCTGAGAACAGATGGAACAAATATTTGTCAGAAGTGACACAGCTGTAGGTGACCCTGCCTTGAGGCTAGGGAATAGATGAGGCCCTTCCAGCCTTATGATCTGCTCCTCCTGAGATGGATTATCTAATTCAGGCAAGTCTGTTGGAATAAACACCACAACAATGTGTTTGTCAGACTGTTGGACCACTGTGAGTACAAATAGTCAGCCTAATGAACATGAGTTTAATGCTTCACATTTCATTGAAGTTTATTTCCTAAAATGAAGCAAGGGATAAAGGAATCTATTTATGAAGCCTATTCTAAAAAGCCTGAATGTAACACTTGCTGCTTCTAATATTACAGACTAGCTCATACAGCAGTAGAGTTTTTAAAGAACTGAGCAGGAGAGGGGAGGGTTGGTTATTTTTCAGGTGTGAGTTACTCTATTCAGGACCCGACTGGTGTACAACAGACCTGTGTGAATTACAGCATCTTCCTGATACTGCTGGTGCACCATGCCTCTTCCCTGCATGCTCCCTGTGCTTCCCTTGCTGTCTCTCCTTCTCACACTAGATTTTTGAACAGAAGCTAAGGTGACATGATGTCTTTTTACAGAAGCTACCTGGACCAAAGCTGTGTTCAGGGTGGTCAGCTGAGTGGGCAAGTGCCATTCCCAGTATCCAGCCAGCTTCCACCCACTCAGCATCTGCTCCTCACAGTTTCCCATGGTGTGTGTACTGCAGTTTGGTCATGGTGATCCAGGCAGCCTCCTCAGTTGTCTGTTGCTTTGTAGTTAGTGCCAGATGGCCTTTGGGCACCAAAATCTGTGCTTGACAGCATCAGCTGGGAAGTGACAACAAGGCTGGTCTCCCGGGGAAAGCGATGGTCGCTGGGATGACAGAAATGCTGGTAAAATCGGCAAGTGTCATCGTCACTACACCCTAGGTGTCAGTATAGGTACACGTGTTGGAGGAAGAGTGGGGTTCCAGGGTATGCCAGCACCATATCCTGTGAAAGATTTTGTGAGTGAATTTAGCAGTGACTGGTGAGGCTTCAGTCTAAGAAGAAATCGTGATTGCGATAACCAGTGCTTCACTTGGAGGGATGGCCAGTCCCAACAGCTCCAAAGCAGTCAGACATAGTGCTTTCATGGCAGGGGGTGGTGAGGCTGGGCTGGGACAGGGAGAGCAAGCTGCACAGGCAGCAGATGACAGCATGACTTGCAGGCTTCTGTGGTAAGGTGCTGAAGGTTAGCACCTAGGTGGGACAGTGGATATAGGTTACTGGTGTGAGCTTTCAGAAGAAAGCAGTTACCTGTATCTGTATGGGGATTGAAGCTGGGTATTGGTGAGCTGCCACAACAAAGCTGCTGCTCTGCCTGAGCCCAGGCCCATGAAGATCCACATCCTCAGGTGAGTGGCCTGGCACTTTTCTGAATCAGGAGTACAGGGTAGTCCCAGCAGGGCACTTGTGTTGTCCATAGTGGCCAAGATATAGTAGATTTACAATTGATGGCAACAGCTCTCTTCAATGGGCCATATTTCTGGTGTGTGAAGGACTGGCTGGTGTTGCTGCTGGGGCTCTTAAAATAGCCCTGGGATATTGTGACAGAGAATTGTGGCATGTCCCCTGTGCCTGGGGGTATGCAAGGATCACCTCCTGCTTTTCTGTCCCTTTTTGAGCAGGTGGGGAGGCCAACACAGCAAGATCAGGAGTCTGTGGGTAGTCACAAGCTTCTGACTGGAGATGAGACAAGGATGGGAACTAACTGGAATGTTGAAAACGTCTGTGGGGGTACTTCTCTGATTGACATTAACTACCCAGACTGCGGTAGTGCATGATCACATCATGCAGTTGTGACCACATCACTGTTGATGCAGTCCTGAAGACCTGACAGAGCCAGGTGAAGCCATGGACATGGAGACAAATCCCCAAACTGTGTTGCTCCCCAAAGCACTGGTGCTTCTCTCTTGTGCAGCTGAGGAAGCTGGGCTGCCCTGGAGGGCTGCAGGCTGGAGCTCACACATGGATTCATGGCTATTGTCAAGCCAAGGAGTTTCCAAAATATTTGCTTTTCCTGACTCTGCTATAGACCAAAAGATCGTTAACAAATATTTCAACAACACAGATACACTATCAGATTAAAAAACCCTCAATAAAAACTCTGTTAACAGCCCCACATGTATCACATGAGCTTGTGAGCAGAGAAGCTATACTATCTTACCTTTCAACAACTATTTTTATGCTTCTCTTTTTGTGTGTGTATGTGCAGAAACTTATTCTTATCTTCAAGTTTTGGAATTAGGTGACCTGAAAGACTGGCCTTGTTTGCATCCCTTTTCTCCAGCATGTTCATGTATTCATTACAAAAAGGTGGCTGTTTCCTTCATCTGATTGTATTTTTTCACCTTTATTTCCTTGTGAAGCCTTGTGGTTTCCAGCACCCTGTTGAGATACACATGACAAACTTGAAAATGTGCAGTAGAAAATTCTTTTATGTGATTCAAAGACAGACCAAAGCAAGTGCTTAGCTGGAAAAAGAAGAGAATTCTCTTTCTCTAAGAAAAGGGATTTTCACAGAGAGTGTGGGGTATTTCTAAAAGACTTTGTTTATAAAAGGTCAAAGAAGAAAACTTATTCTTGCATGACCACGTTTCAGTGTTCAAGTGTAGTTGCCATGCAGTAGCCTGCAGGAGTCCAAGCTCCCTTTGGAGACATTGAAAATCTAGGGCTTAACTCCACTGCCCACAGGTAGACATCTACTGACACCTGAGGTGCCCTAAAGTATCCTGCTGTTGTTTGCAGGTCTGTGAGGCCTGTGTCATGCCTGGGTGCAGGTATATCTTCCAGGATGGAGTGAATCACAGCCCCTGATTCCAAAGGCTGTGTTGGACAAATCCCACTTGGATGTAAAGGGAGCAGACAAACCCAGTGCACATAGAGGTGTTTCTATACATCTAAATTTTGTGTTTTCATAAGCAACCATATCCTGTCCCATCTGTCTCCATTCCAGATAGCCTCTGATATCTCTCTTGTGCTCCCAATCTCAGCCTCATTAAGCTGGGGTTATGATGCAGCCTTGATGATTTGGTATTTCAATACATTTTTTTATCGCTGGAAAAGAGCAACTGAGCTTTCTTCTTTTTAGGCAGAAGGGTAAATTAAATGATCATAACTTTCTTTTTCGCCTTTAGAAAACAAAGCATTTGTGAATTGGACACCAAAAAGCTTTGAATCCCAAGAAAGCCAACTACTAAATTTCTTTTGCTAGCAAGAAAATGAGCTTCTTGTAAGGCAAAATGTAGCAATTACATTGGCAGGAATTTGAAAGGTAAGTGGCAAAGCTACTTTAGAGCCAAAGAGAGGTCTTACATCTATGGAAGTATTTGATTTTTGCTTTTAATTAATGTAGCTTCTCAAGATGCTTACTTGTCAGCCATCTCCCATATAATTGTAGATAGGTTAAAAAGATCATGTAATGGTGGGTTATCAGGAAAAATGGAAAGATTTTGGAAAAATGGAAAAATGGAAAGAACTGTGTGACTAGCAGACCTGATGAACTGTGGAAACAATTTGTGTTTTAAGTTGATTAAAAGCCAGAAAACTACCATTGGAAAGTCTTCAGTGTAAAGTAACAGGGAACAATAGAACATGCAGGCAGTTCATCAACTTAAGTGAAAGATTAATCTCTGGAGCACCCCTGGCAGTTTCCTTCTACTTAGCTCAAAATCCCCTTTAAAAATGATTTTCAGGTTATGTTTGATTATTAGGCTTGATGATGTTCATTTTTGATAACATTTTGGCAAGCTAACAAATGATGTTTGAAGCCTGTTTGTGAAATACACCCTCCTAATAAACAGAACTTACTAGTTAACTTAATAAACAGTAAGTTAACTTAATAAACAGTCCTTTTTCAGACAAAACTTCCCTCAGGGTACTGTAGCTTTGACACAGACACTTGTCTGCACTACGAAGCAAGCTGGGTGTTTAGGAGTATTTTTGAAGATGACTGGCTCATGGGCATCCTGAGAAATGGAATTTCAGGTGTGAATGCCGGGCATGAAACTGCTGCCTTCCCACTGCCTGCCCCAGCTGAGAGAGGAGAGATCCATGACACCGAAGTGCATAGGGGGCTGGCAGCTGTGCTTTTGAACCCAGGGATTGTGCCTGGTGGGGTTGGTCGCTGGTTGCCTCTTCAAATCAAACTCTTCAGTGATGCTGTTAAAAATATGTGATGTCAGTTGCACTGGGGAAAACAAAGTCAAACTCAGTATAGGTAAAAGTGCTTTTTCTCTAGCTTATAGCACATGAGACACCCAGATGCACAGACTCTATCCAACTTCCTTGGGGTCCACAGCCCCACAGCAAAGTCCATTGCACCTAGATGAATGTGGAGCAGTCTTTGGCAGAAGGATCACTTCCATACGTTTGTTTTCCCTGCAGCGTGTTATCTCCACTCCGCAATCACGCTCCTGTGCAGAGGAAGGCAATACTGAGCAACTGTGAATTAAATCCAGACTTGAAGTGTGTCACTGTTCAATCAGAGCATCCCCGGCGAGTGCTGTGGGGGTGACAGTGCAGTGCCAGTCTGTTCCCTGACAGCCGAGCATCAGGGCTGGCCGGCGCCGGGCAGCCTCCCTGCCTCCTGCACTAAGGGTCTGTGCGGGGGCGGGACATTCCCTCTGCCTCCAGCTGCTGGCCTGCCAAGGAGGCAAGACGTTTTATTAGGAAAGCACTCCTTTTAGCTCAGATGACAGCAGCCTGTGGGTTTCATGCTGGTGATGGCAGTTCTGTCCCTCATGGTGCACATATATATGTAAAAGCATAATACATTTCACTTGTCACTTTTCAGTTTGCTTGGCGTTTTCCCTTGTCATTATGATGACAGAGGGATTGATCTCAGAGTGCCATCAAGTGCAGAGTGCCTTGGTGCCTTGCAGAGATACAAAATTGTTGAGAAATACAGTGTGGACATGTAAGGAGCATATTAAAGGTCACATCAGCCCTTATTCAAGGTATGCTCTACCTCTGCTGCTGTTTAATATCCTGATTCTCGTGTTTGTTGTGGTTTTTGGTTGAAGTTTGAGGAATGCACATTCTGATCTCTGTGCTCCTGTCAAAGTCAAACTGACCCACTGGATTGGAGATAATGGTTTACAGTAAAATATTAATCCAACAATATAATGGGGGATTGTGTGGAAGAGGAAGAAAATAGAGAGCACCAAGAAAAAGCCACTCATCTAAGGTAATCAGCACCCAGACATTATTGGTTATTGTAACTCCAAAATGCAGATTATAAAGCAAGTTTTCAAACAGCATTCAAAAATAGCTCCAAATTTGTTGGAACATTGAAGGCTGAAAATTTCAAGCTTTCTGAATTGAAGGGTGCCAACCCTCAAGTAAACTGAGGCCTTGGGAAAGACTTCCAAAATTGAGTGATAGCATAGAATCAGTGTATGTGTAGTTTGGATAGTTTGGATAGTATTGTGGGATCTCACAGGGTGGTGAAAAACTTAAGATTTAGGATTTTAGTGTATGGTGATATATGGGGGCCAAGATGGAGAACTTTGGGTGTGGATTATTTGTCTTTTTGCACCTTCTTCTTCACAAATCTGGATGGTTTTCTGTAGTTGGGTGAAAGAAGTTTGAATTGTGGGTTTTGGGTGATCATAATTGGATTAGAAGCATAAATAATATAGATGTCAACTGTTTATTGGATAATTGGGACTTAGATATCCTTGAATAGGCACCATTTTAGCTTACTTTCTTGACTTGTTAGAGAGAACTCACATCTTGTGAGTTTGTAATAGGTAAGGATAATAAATTTCAGAGTGAGACTTCAAAAACAACATCTCCAGAGTTTTATTCTCCCTGATCTTGGAGCAGGTAAAAGCCAGGCAATCCCACACAAATTTTGCACACCAAGAGACTCATGCAAAGATAGTTGAGGACAGTATTAGGTCTAACACTGACTTTTTTGACTTTGGATCCAGTTTCCAAAATTTTATGGTATACAATGTATAAAACATAAACATGATGAACAAGCCTCCACACTCTAAAACTTCTCGGTACTTTGTCCTCTCAAAAGCATTCTCCTTTAAAAGATACCTTACAAGCTCTTCCTTTATTATGGAAGTAACTGTAATCTCCAAAGAGAGTGCAGCTGGCCCAGAGTACTTTGTGTGCTGTTTGTCATTACTCAGGGTGTCCCAAATGTAGGCTCATTTCTTGATGCACAGCACCAAATCACACACCAAGGTGAGGTATTTCCATTTTTCATTCTAGTGTGTGCAAAGTAGGGGGCTGGGTGGTAACCCTCAAAAGGTTTTTTCACTGGGCATCAAAACTTTACACTATTACGTTTTAATAACAAAGGCATCAGTATTCATTGGTTAGAGATTACATATTTTTTAAAATTAGTATTCATATCTCTGTTTGCTATTTAAATCTCTTGTTTCTCATGTTAATTAGCCTGCCTGTGCAGTTTTCTCCTCCATTTGAGTCTGGGGTCTGTTTTAAGTAGGTGGTCAATGAGACAGTGATTGCAATCTCCCACTGCCAGAATTGCCTTTTCCCCAGTTAATGCTCAGTTCTGCTGACTTCACTCCTGATGGTTCCCAGACAGACAGCCCATTCATCTTGGGATTGTCTTCCCTCTTCCTTAAAACAAAAGATTAGGCAAGCATACAATGTTCACAATGCAGTTGTTTAATCACAACTGTCCTGCTTTAGCTACTTTAAAAAAATTGCAAAGTTTGATTCAAACCTTGAGGGGTTTGATATTAAGACTGTCAGACTTATGTGTCAATGTCAGACTGTGCTGACTCTATCAGGATCCATCAATAATGACTTTTCAAAAGAAGGAGAGCAAAATGAACACACTTAGATGTGGAAGAAGGCAAGAGGATGTCAATCAGCCAGGAGAGTCAGTGGGAGCTGCTCAGTTCTCTCTGTGCCCCATGAATTTTTACGTGCCTGACTGTTGCTGAGAGTCAAGGCTGCCCATGGTGGTTGCCACATGGCACATTTAAGGGCAAATTAAGCTACCAGTTTTGGGGACCAAAACTGCCTTATTCCATACTTGTGCTTGTCCTGAGGGCAGAGAGCAGCAAAGCCACATGTTTGTGGTTGCAGCAGTGGCAGCAGCTTTTTGTTCCCCAGCTGGGGAAAAAAAAAAAAAAAAAAAAAAAAAAAAGGCACTTGATTTCTTCCATTACATTTCCTTAGCTGTTCAAGCTGGGCACTGAACTGAGACGTTGCTGCCACCTCAACAGGCTCTTAAAGACTGGTAAGGCCTTGGCAGTGGTGGCTTTTGGGGACATTGGTGGCTGCTGTGCGAGGTGTCAGGACCCCCAGCTGCAGAGCTTGGGGGTGAATGCTGTCACTGGATGGTAGGTTTTATCAGCCCATCCCTTGGTTTTGCCCACACAACCTTTCAGCCAAATAGTAGCTGTCTTTGTGTGCCATGGCTGTCTTTGTGTGCGAGCTAGGTTTGGTCCCAGTAACACTGTTAGCAGTGTCTGTAGGAGAGACATGGCATGTGGAGGACAGCAATACTTCCTTTTACAGGAAGGTTGAACCTCCTGCTTGGGACTGTTTTGATCTGTAGACTGTCAGAACTTGTGAGTCTGCTGTAGGGAATGAGGAGGTTTAGAAACTGTCCCTCGTGCGACTGTGAGTTGATCTGGTGTTGCCCTAGGGTTGTGTGCCTGCCTGTCATACCAAGAAGGGTTTGGCAGGGGAAAACAGCCCAGCTGAGCAAGGGTAAGGCATCCCTGTAACATGTGATGTGTCCTTTCTGCATCAGGGTACTGTTAGGATCAGGATGCTGCAGCCCAAGCTTTTGCAAGGCTGACACACAAGCACAACCCCGGTGAGGGCCGATGCCCAGCCCTGGCTGCTGTGTGCCTTGCTGTAATGTGCTAGAAGGGCTTGATGAATGTGGCAGCATGTGCTTGCTCCCGGCAGGCCTGCTCTCCTGGGAGGCCCTGCTGCAGGTCTGGATGGAGCTGCTGGTGTGGAGCACATTTGGTGTGCTGGGCCAGGTTGCAGGGAGAGGGACAGCGACTGCTTTGGGGACAGTGCCCTGCTGAGAGGTACCCAGGGTGTGGTGATTGTGCAGGTGGCTTATTTGCAGTCTGTCACTGTCCAGATGCCTGTCCTGCTCTGTCACGTGCCTGCTGGTTTGATGGTTCTGGGGGACGCAATTCCAGCCAAGTGCTTAGTGCACAGCCCAGGAGAAGTGTGGGCCAGTCCTTCACACTTATCATTTTTATTTGGTCAGAGGTGCCCTGAGCCTCTGGGTGAAGGTGGAAGCCATCGTTTGTCTGGGGGAAGACTGGACTCTGAGGAAGGCAGGGAACAGCAGCGACACCATGTCCCTAGTGTACAGTCTCTGCCAGCCATGAAATCCCAGGTCTCAGTCCCCTTCCTGCCTGTGGGCTGTGCATGCATGGTTGGAAAAGGATACAGCCTCCTACAGATCCTAATTAAAACCACAGATAACCCACTCTTCAGCAAGTAGTGAAACTGCTGTACTGAAAAATTAAAGGATTTTGATCTGTGACTTGTGTGTATATGCAAGCAGCAGACCAAGACAACCACGCTTAATTTTGCAATCCTAGATTAACTTCTGTGAATCTAATTGGATTAGTTTTTTTCTTTCTGCCAGCTTCAAAATGACTGTCCAGTCATAATACAGAAATGTTCTGAAATTGGAAAAATAAGAGAGAAAGTATTTTCTTGTTATTCCCAATTTAAAAACTGATTCTTTTAATTTCTCATATGCAGGCTTAGCAATAAACAAATGAGGAATTGAACTGAAATATGCAGGAACAAAAGGAAAACTTGAGCTGATAGACTTTATTTTAGTGGTCAATTCAATTTAAAACCCTCAAGCTGGAGGTATTAGCCTCATTTTTTATTTATTGAAGAAATAAGCTTGTTGTGGCTTAACCCAGCAGTCTACAGCTTGGCAGGCTCTTCCTCCTATAAAGGACTGAGATAATATTTCTAGTGGCATTACAAAGGTGAAAGTAATTTGTGTGGAACTTTCTACTCCCTTGGAAAGGTCATTGTAGAAAGCTTTGGAGAGAAACAATTTTTTATTGTAAAATCCACTGGAGGGTCACTCTGCTTGTTGCAAGTTGTTCGGGCATGCACATGTGATTTTATGTTTTGTTTCTTAGTGCTCTTTTAAAGTTAATATCCAGAAGTCATTTCAAATTGTAAGCAAAACAACTTACAAAGGAATAGGAATTCTGTCCCCTCTCTTCCCAAAAGTTATGTTTTTGTTTTTGTTTTTTTTTTTCTTAATTGACAAAACATGCATCTTTTATAAAGTGTAGTTGCAAGGAGACAGTGCTTTATGCCTCACCTCATAGAAATGTGTGCCATTTGTAGTCATGCAGTGTACTAAATGAATATGGGAAATGCAGTACATTAGAAGATTTGAATACCCCAGTGACAAGGGATCTCGCACCAGATAGAAATGAGGTTCAGAACTTGTCATGCAGGAAATTAACCCACGAAAACTTCAGAAAGCTGCTCTACATGCTAATGTGTTTTAAGTATGAAGTGGAATCAACTGGAAGACTGTGAAATATGAGAGGCAGTGGGAGGAGTGGAGTGGGTATTTCCAGCGCCACTTACTGTATCTGGAAACTATGCTAGCTGTGGCTTTAGTTTTTATTGACAGAAGCCCCACAGGTGAGGAGAAAAGAGGAGGAATTATTAGAAAGATATCTTCAAAAATTGTGACACATGGGAAAAAACATAGTCTTTAATACAAGCATTTTTCACTTGGAAGAATCTCAATGCACATTAGAAATATGATTTGTAGTAAAACTTCAGTGAAGCTGAAGTAGAGGCTGTGCAGAACAGTGCCATGGAACAGAAACTGGAAATTTAGTAAATCAGCTTCAGGACCTGATTTCTTAAAACCAAGAGCAGATGCTTAGGTGATGTGTATCAACATAGCACAATGTGGCCTTGCTTCTTGCTACAGGTTACTAGATGCCACTGTGGTGCTGAGGAAGGCTGCTGAGGAAAAGAAGGAAAGATAAATAGGGGAAAAATTAATGAACAGGATTCACAGACCAGAAAATAGTGAAATGACAAGGAAAGAAAAGTGATTAAGAAGGTAAAAAGTTGAAATGAGTCTCTCTCCCTTAGGTCTTTGAGGAGATGTTAATATAATTTTCTAATAGTGATTTTTTTTCTCCACAGCTCATTCATGGTTACATCTTCTACTCACAGCAGCAACATCAAAAATTTATATTTAAGCACTGATTCATAGAAGCATAGAAATTAGCTGAGTAGGAAGGAGTAATTTAATCATATGACATTATCTATAGGTGATCACCTGCATGGAATTAATGAAGAAGATCCCCTGGCAGTGTAACAGAGAAAGGGAGCAATGTTTGCAAATGTACATAGAGCAAAATAGAGAATAGTGAAGAATAATTTTACAGTGGATGAGCCTGGAATTTATCCATAATCAGATAATTTAAAAAAAAAAGTATTTTTAGCCCCAAGTGAAAAACAGATAGCAGTTAGAAAGGGTGACTATATATTGCATAGGACTCTTATTAAATACTACTTGAACAGTAAAAGATACCACAAGATTTACTGTGTCTACTTAAGCAATAAAACTATTTGAGATAACTCTTCATAGAAATAATTTGAGAGTATAAAGAATGAATATAAACCAGCTTGTCTCTTATTAACATTTGCGATGGTTAAACAATACCCAGACACAAGAACTAGCTCTGCACTTAAGCTGGAAGCTTGTATTTCCCCTCAACACTCTGATGTTCTTTACTTTTTGATAACTGGAATTCGAAACAGAGGAGTGGAAATAGAGTCCTTAGAAAAGATTCCTTTATTCTTTTAATATCTTGTCTTTGATTTTTTTAAGTTAGTTTTTTGTTTGTTTGGGGTGTATTGGTTTGGTTTTTTTGTTGTTCCTTCCTTGCAAATGACATGCAAATGACAAAGAAATAAGAAGTGCTAATTGTGGAAAACTGGACAGCTCAGGTGGAAGGTAGTGAAGGCTGAATAGTGACAGCCCTCTATGTAAAGTTGGTGAGGCAGGGGCTTTGTTTTAAACCTTCTGGGAAATTCAATCCCATCATATTTCTCCATATAGGAAGATCAACAAAATTAACCTTGCATTGTAAACAACTCGGCACATCATTGTGGTGAGGAACACACAATTTTAAAGTACTGTGCATGAACCAAGTCCAAGGCTCAGGGCATATGCAACTCTTAATGTGTTTTTGCTGTGATTATGTATGCTGTGCACTAGAGAGAGATAGCTCACCTCAGAAGAGGGTGTGGTCTGTATTGGAAAGGGGGGAAAAAAAGACAGACAATGCACACGTACACTAACTCCTCCACTGCCCACAGTGACGGCTTTTCTTTCAGTTTTACCATATCAGAAGTGGTTTTGAGAAGGGAAAAAACCTTCAGCTGCAAGGAACAGGAGAGACATGGAAAGATCATGGAGGAAGTAAGGACAAAGCTTCCAGAGAAGAGAGTTGTGGTTGACACAGGCAGAAGGGCAGGAGCCGAGTGAAACCTGAGTAATCTGTGCAGGGACAGGCCCCTCAAAGCAAAGATACAGGTCCATAAAATGATAATATGAGGGTCAATTTTAATGTGGAAGAAAGGGAACAAAAGGAAAGAGTACAGAAGGAAGGCAATAAGATAAAAAATAGGTAAAATGGCATTTGAGGAGTCTGCCTTTTGGGGAGGACAACTTGTTGATTGGTGAATTCTTCAGGGATGTATGAACTCACTCCACAGCACTGGCTGCTTACAGAGAGCAAAAACCTTCTGGATATGGCCTGGATACATGTTAGACAGAGTAAAATCATGTGGACTTGAACAGCCACAATCATGGTAATTCTGGTAACTGCTGAGAGGGGGAGGGAACAGGGGCTTCCTCTTGTAGGACCACAATAAATTTAGGGATTAGAGAGAGTCAGAAACCCAAAGGCAGGACGGGCAGGGAGTTAGGGTTGTAAAGCAGGACAACTTTGCAAGGGCACCATTAGACAAAGTAAGCCTTTGAGGTTGCAGGATGGTTTAGAGAGGTTAAGGAAGATGGAGGTAGTCTGTAGGTCTTGAATAGATCACTAAGAGCTTGTTGGGAAGACCTTGTATTGCAGAACATGGTGTGAGTGGGCCTGATTCAGGAGAGGTGTGAATGGGGACTTGCCATGGACAAGTCAAGAAATGTCTCCAAATCCATTGTAAAAGCAGCAGAAAATTAACAGAGTAAAAGAATGATGCTGGCAAACAATGCTGTCAGACTAGCAGAAGTTTTTATTTTCATGAGAAGACAGGAAATTTCTGATCAAGTTGAGTTGTTTTAAGTTGCCAATCCTTTATATTGGTCCTGACTTTGATACTGAGCATGAGGAAAACATACATCTTCATCAATCTAGTGGCGTTTGTTGGAAAACATTCTCTGTGTTTAGCTAATGACTTAATTAGAAAATCAGTAGTCAGCTGGCAGTGAATGGTGAGTCTTTATTTAACAGGAAAGCATGGAAATTAAACATCCATCTGTTTTTTCCTGTTAATTACCTCTAAATATTAAAACTGAATACAGCCTTCAACCTGATTGGTAGTTTGAGTGGTAATAGCAGTGTTCACATACTAAGAGGAAGCCATTAGTAGAAATAAAGATGAAGCAGCTCCTGTATTTTACAGCTTTCATCCATGTTTCTGAAGCATTGCTACCTGCCTATGACAGCTGTGGAGGTCACACAGCATTTAGAGCCCTTCAGCCACACTTATGGCTTTAAGTGAGCATCACTCTTGGCAACAGAGTTAACTGAGCTGCTGTTTTTCCATGAGAAACATGGCTGCATACAGCATATCAGAGCAGTGTTGAGCTGTGAGGCTGGCCTCACTTTGAGGTTTGTTGTTTGTAGGGGTCTTGGACTAGCTGGCCTCCAGAGATCCTGTCCGACCTAAATTACTCTGTGTGCCATGTGCCCTTAGGAGCAGCAGTCAGAACTGGAAGCATCTCTCATTTTGTTGGTTTTCCCCTCTGAAACCTTTCACCAGCACTGTCACTCCCACCCCTTCCCTTCTCCTAGCAAAGCCCCCTGTGCAGCCCACCCCATGGCTGAGCCAGAGTCCCAGAGACAGCCCCAAAGAATCTGGTTGGGGTGCAGCTTCTGCCTCACCTGAGTTCCTCAGGGTGGCTCAGGCAGTCTGCTGGGGCAGTCTTGCACATTTACTCTTCCCTATCTGGTAATCGCAGCAGCTGGGCAGCCTTGTGCACCCAAGGGACATCAAAATCTACTCTCTTCTAGCCATAACTGCTTGTGTGTCCTGTGTTCTCTGCCACAGTCAACTTGTTTCAGAAATTGTGCCAAATACTTGTTCTTTAATAATAGGTTCTATTGTGCTTTCTGAAAGAAAAGAAAATATTCTGCAGCACTTCTTAGAAACACCACATTTTTATTTTAACTTCCAGGTGATTTTGTTTTGTTTTGTTTTTTCTTAATAGCATATGTACTCTAGAGAGCTACTTTGGAAGCTTTATTGACAGGCAAGGTCAGGACACACTTCCCTGATTTCAATCAACAATTTCCACCCCCAACAAGCTGCAAAAATAAAAAAAAACCAAACATAATGAATGTTTGTGCTTCCTTACTAGAAGAAATTTTCAGTGGCTGAGATATTTTTCCTCTTTTTAGGTATGAATGTTTGCTTGTAGGGATACAAAGGCATCTGGAAGAGGCAACTGCAACAGTAGCTTCAGAAGGACAGCTGGAGATAAACCTCCCAAACTCAGGTAGGGAGAACTGAAAGAATTCCACTGCATGTGGGTAAGCAGCAGGTCACGCTTTTGTCACCTTCAGACTTGGTTTACTCTCAGCTTGTGGCACTGCATCTTTCCAGCCAAATGCCTTCTCTCACCAATAAGGATGTAATTTCTCAGCTCCATTTGCAGTCTATTACTAACATATTACTTACACTTCCTTGACTCTTGATAAGAAAAATGATTGTCATCTTGTAAATCTTCAAAATGTTTTTAAGAGATGGCTTCCAGTGCTATTACAACACGTTCACTACCTCTAGTATTTGTTTTGATGGATTTGGAGTTGCTGTACTGTAGTTTTCACTGTTACTGCATGTCAGGTATTGTGGTATTTCCTCTGTTATGTATTGGTTTAATTCAAAAAGGATCTGTCCAGAAAAATGGACAGGGAAGAAAATTAGGGTGTAAGGTGAGTAATAAATATTTAAATGGTGCTTAGGAGTTGCTAATGGATGATATCAAATTCTCAGCTTTGATTTTGCCCCTTCCCAGACTGCCACAATATTTGAATCAAAAAATTTTAACTTCCATAAGCACAAAAGACAGGATACAAAGGACTCTGTCTCTTGGGACAGGGGAAGCAGTTCTGTGGAGGACTCCCAGAGCAAGAAATCCAACCAGAGCACCTGACCGTAGGTTAAGTGGGCAAGACTGCCATTGCAAATCGTGAGACGACCACAAGGCATATGTGCAGACTGCTATTTAAAATAAATTATTTTATTGATTTTTTCTGATATTCAGAAATAATTAGGTTTTAGCTAATGTTTTAAAATTTCTCTGTATTGCTGGCCTGCTGAGAAGATATCCAGTGGTCTAAGCTGGTGGGGGTAAGATCCATAGATCCTTGGGGTTTGTTCACCACAAGATTCAGGTGGAGTATGGCAAAAGTGAATAATACTAGCCCAGAACTGACTAAGGGACAAGGCCTGAAGAAATAGGGTTAGTGGTATTGAAAGTGTGAGCACTCAGATGTGCAGTTAGCTTTGCAAGTATGACACTTGCTGGCTGTATCCTCTCAATTGCCAAACGATCTGTAGAGGTGTCTGCCCAACACCTTGAATGTAAATCTGGAATATTACACAAAGAGATCCACTTAAATAATTCCTTTGGATTATGAAATGGGATAATTTCTAGATGCAACGAACTAAACTTTGCTTTCTGTTTTGGGAGTGTATTCCTGAAGAAAGGAATAGTTTATTCTGCCTCAACCCAAGGTGGAAATGGTGGTAATTTTCCTCCTAAATGGCTGTTACAGCTTTCTCAGAACACCATAGTAAAGAAGTGCCGTTTAGCTGTCATGACCATGAACTGTTTATTAATTTTTGAATATGTATTTATGGGATTCAGTTTATACAGTGCATAATTTAGATGTTTCATTCTTAAATGGAAAAAGTATAAAAGTGAATTTTTTTTTTTGCTTCTTGAATCATTGATTACACAAAATGTCTTAGACATGGGTACCTAACACTAACAATAATTTTTTTGTTGTTTCATTTCTAAAAAATCTTTTCCTCTGTAGAATAAATTTATTTCAAACCTTTTACCATTAATAACACTAGAGATTAAAAAATGGCATAATGAATTACAGGCTGAAGAACAGTCAAGCAAATAGGCAAACACAAAAATCCCCTTTATCAAGGGAAACAGTGACAGAGTCAAATAATTTTGCTCATTTTTAAGGCCAGGAGTCATGCCAGCATCATCATCTCTCAGTACTTTTAAGTATGCTCTCGACACCTGATGAGCTTTCTAAAGGCCAGCTTGAAATCCTCGTTAAAGCTCGTGTACAGCAAAGGGTTGATGAGCGAGTTGACGTACCCAAGCCAGGTCAAGAAGTCTGCTACTTCTGGAGAGACAGTGCAAAGGTGGAGGCCCACAAGCAGTTCCTTGATGAAAAAGGGCAACCAGGACAAAATGAAAGCACCCAAAATCAGCCCCAAAATGCGAGCAGCCTTTCGTTCTCGTGTCGTGGAGATCTGCTGCCGGTCGCCAGCCGGGTCCAAGTCATTCTCGAAAGGAGGGATCCTCACGGATGCATTGATTTTATCAAACTCTGTGGTTGGGTCAGATGTGGAGAAGTCCGAGACGCAGAACGTCTGTGTGAGCTTGCAGCTGGCAAAAGAGTTCTGGCTGTCGGTGCTCCTGTTGCTGAGGTGGCGGCTTGAACCCCGCTTTTGGTAAAGGCTCTTTGCAGCGTGGTAAATTCTGTAGTACAGGATCAGGATCAAAGTCAAGGGGATGTAAAACGCCCCGAATGTGGAATAAATAGTGTAGATGACATGGTCGTGCTGAATGCGGCACTCACTGGGAATACTGATGCTGTGGTGATTTCTCCAAAACAAGGGGGGCATTGATATGAAAACGGAGATAGTCCACACGGTGGCTATCATCAGCCCGGCCCTTTTTGCCGTTCTTTTCCTGGCGTACTCGATAGCGTCTGTGATGGCCCAGTACCTGTCCAGGGCAATGACGCACAGATGAAGGATGGAGCACGTGCAACAGGTCATGTCAACGCTAAGCCAGATCTCACAGATGAAGTACCCCAAAGTCCATTTATCTATCATTATGTAAGTGATGCTCAAGGGCATGACGAGAACAGCAACAAGGAGATCTGTCACAGCCAGTGAACATATGAGATAATTTGCTGGCTGGTGGAGCTTCTTGGTGGTGGAGATTGCTGCAATTACAGCAGAATTCAGCAGCATAGTCAAGGTTGTGATTGTGGCCAAGGTCAGGGTAACAAGCATCTTTTCAGTTACTGTTTTTGGCTTTGCAGCCACACTGGCTTCAGTGGTGCAATTTGTGAAATTCATTTTCCCCTCCAGAGTGCAAGAAGTTGGTAATGAAGGGTTCCAAGTTCAGAAGTTACCCATTTGAAAGAGATGCTCTATGTGCAATTTAAAAAAAAAAAAAATTATAATCCCATATTAAACAGAGCAGCAAAAAAGCTTCCAGGTTTCTTCCTGATCATTGTTTTTCTAGAAGATAAAAACACATCTGTTAGTCAATCTAGGATAAAAACACATCTGTTAGTCAATATAGGATAATCCCACCTTTTGGTAAAAAAGTTTTGCATTTCTAATATTATCATCTCAAACAAAATGTTAGTCTGTTTTCCCTTGTCTTCTCTTGCCTTTTCTCTCCCCTTTTCTCTGCATTCATCAATTTTTTTTCTTCTCTAAAGGGCAGTTTGGGCCAGATTTCCTGCTGATGTGAAATGGTTATTCCTTATTTGGTTTTGGAGATTTTACTTAAAGTAGGAGGCTGGACGAAGGGATCTCCAGAGGTCCCTTTTCACAAACATGTCTGTGATTTTTGTGATACTGATACCAGGAGCTGGTTCTTTTCCTGCTTGTTAAAATACACTCCAGCAGATGAAGAGCTGAGGGAATTTGCCTTTTCATTTAATTGCTATATGAGAGGCATCAATTACTTTTATATATCACCTCTGGAAAAAAAAAAGCAGCAGAGTAGCCTATCTCAGCAAAGGCATGCCAGCATTTCACAGCTTTCTATTCTGCTTTTTCATATCCACATCTGTATTAATATATTAGAAACTGTACTTAAAAATTACTTGGGTTACTTTTATCATGCAGGTTTTCAAAAATGTTTAAAGCTTTATGGCAAATGCTTGGTTTTACACAGCACATCAGTGTTGCTAGGAGCTCATATAGTGTTGTCTAATTATTCCTGACATTTCACATATCCCACTGTGAGTGTCTTTAGAGGAGACAGACAAAAAGCTTCTGTCCTTGCTTTAAGATTTCCATCTAATTGTGCTCCCTGTCAGGGAGTCCAGTGTGATGCAAGGAACAATAATGTAAAAAAAAAAAAAANTTCAGAAGTTCCCATTTCCATACTTCCCAAATGCTAACTGAAGCCAGAGTCAACAGTCCATGAGATGCAGCTTGGGATAACCTCTGGGACCTTGCTTGCTCATTTGTAATTTTTCTTGGCATAAAGGATGTGGAAAACTGAAAATCCTTTTCCATTGGAATGAACAGAAAGATTCCTTCCCCTGCCTTCATTTATCAGAGTAAGGAGGCTTCTGGGTTAGTTGTACAGGCTCCCTTTACAAGCAGGGGAAAAAGATAGCGGCTGCTGGAAATACACTTGTCCCCTCTCAAGACAAGCCTTTAAGGAAGATGCTGTGAATCACATCCTGGAAATGCTGATCTTTCTCTATTTTCACTACAAGTGGCTCCTCCACAGTTGCATTTAGAATACATGCTGATTTTTAGATGGCTAAATCTGAGAGGTAAAACCCACACCAGTGGGGCTTGGATTAGGCTCTGGGTTTGCACACGTAAGCTAATGAGGAATTAAGAAATTGAATGAGAATTACGCATTTAAAGCTAGTTGGCTGCTTAGCTCTGTGTACATATGCTCTTCTTCAGAAATTGGAGTGCCATCTTCAGAATGAGCTGAAGGAGGAAAAATTAAAAATAGAAATTTTAGATAAAAACTTCTATTTGTGGATGGGCTCTAGGAAGGCAGATCCATACTGCTGTAGTCTCTAGGTTAGCAAAATGTGAGTTTTAATTCTGCCCAAGGAACAGCAGAACTGCCTTCCCACCAAAGCATACTCTACTCATAAGAAACTACTTTAAACAGCTTTAAACTATGAACAGCCTTGGGGGAAATATTAGGCCTGCTTCTTGAAATTGACTGGAGAATTCAGATGGAAATCCATCCATCAGTCTGCATGTGGTTACCGCACGTGGAAATGTCAATTTGATTGTTTAGGTCTAAAGCCAAAGTATCAGCTCAAACCTTCTTCAAAAATTGTTCATGGGAGTCTTTTCTGTCAAACCAAATTCTGATTTCCTTAGTTTGTACCCTTATTATGTCTGATGCTTTGATCAGAGGATAAAGCAAAGAGGCTTTCTCTCCCTCTCTGCACTCCTGGAGCACACACCAAAACCAATTGTAATCCATATCCTTTCTTCAGCACTATCATTTAGTGAGTGTACCCTGGTCTGCAAACACACTCGAAAATACTGGAAGACACCATGGAATTCACATTTCCTCCACAAGCACTTATTGGTCCAGTGTACACACAGGAGACCTTGTGATGCTTCTTGATGTAAGCAGCACTTCTTTCTGCTCGCCCTTCACTCCTCTGGGGTCCTGATGTTTCATGGCCCTGGGATATCCCCCCACCTTTTGTGGTGCCCACCATTTTCTCTGCTGAGCACTGCCTATATACACGTTTAATCCAGTAAGACCTAAATTCTTGTGGTTCTCCCCACCGATGGAAAATCCAAGGAAAATCCTTTCTGAGCTCTACCTGTTCCCTGTACCACAAGGATACTCTGAAAAATAAATTCTTGCTTTCCTTAATTAACTCGTATTTAAACAAACTTAATCAGATCCAAAGAGCAAGTTTCCTTTAGGACAAAGGATACTGCTGATAACACAGGGGAGTTTGGCTTTATGAGTCTGTTACTGCTCAGGAGGGCCAGCATTTTTTTTGCCTGGAAAACACTGCAATAATTGAAGACAGAGAAAAATATGAACAAAGCATCGTCCCTGCCTGCAGGTACCTCAGAGCCCGCATGCTCATCATTTCATGTCCAAACCCATCACTGGAGAGTTAATTCAGTTTTAATTCCTGTGTTCCTTATAGGAAGTGAGCCCTTAGCCATTCTGACAATATAAATAAGAGAATGGCACTAAACCAGTATTATTAAGGAAGCATATTTAAATGCTGAAAAGTCATTTCAGCTTTTGAGAGCTGAAGGTTTCTTATACGGCCTAATTTTGTGCCTCTTGTCCTCCCTCACACATGATGAGGATACACACTGGCAATATAACTAGTTAGTTATAATTAGTGGTCTGTAGCCCTGGCTGTTCACCTCCCAGGTCACCTCCTGTGCCAGAGCAGCCTGAGACTCTCCTGAGCTGCTGGTGCCATCTCAGCACTGCCTCTGGGGGCTCAGGCAGGGCTCATGGCCACTCCCCTGCAGTGCCTGCTCCTCAGCCACTCTCCCATTGTCTTTGCTTGTCCAGCTGTCTTCTCCCTACTTTTGAATTAGAAGAAGACACAGATAGAGAGTGTTTTGACCCAGGAAAGAAATAATGTTTTAAACTGGGAAATTATTTACAAAGAGATGCCAGTGATTGAGCTTGCTTATTAATACAGGGCAGGATTTAAGTGCTACTTTATCATCCATCTTTTAAAAATGCAGGTGTGTTTGTGGTCCTAACATGAGTGTTAACAAGGAGAATTTTACTATGTCTAAGCAATAATAGCTGGTTTCCAGCATCTCTATCACTTGCATACAATTGCTATATATAGTATTGCTATCACTATAGTAATTGATTGTGGTTTTCTAAGTGACATTTTGGAAGGGACATTAATAACAGTTATTTAAAGTGCTCTCACTAAAAGCACTGCTGTGTTTATGTTTTGCAGCTGTATCACTTTAGACTGTCAGTCATTTCCTACAGAGAGAATTTTACACACACAGACTAATTTCCTGCATTTGGTGCAAGAAACTCATCTGGCTTCCTCCAAATGGGAATCAATCATGCTGCATATTAGCTGATTATTGGTAATGGCTTTGAGTGCTGTTTAGGAGGAAGAAAGGGGAAAGAGTTTGATTAATTGCTTCTTAAAAGGAACTGGACAACTTTAGGCTGTGAGATGGCAATGTCCATGTCTGCTCTTGCCAAAAAATATCTCCCTCTTCTCAGCAGAGGACCACAGTGTAGCAGAATACACTGAATTTCTGCTGGACAGATTGACTCCCACTCCTCGGCCACTGAACTTTCCACCATTCCAAAACAAATGGAATAATAACACCTGGAGCAAACAAGTGGAACTGGCACTGCATGTGTATATACAAGGCAGGTCAGTTCCTTTACATCTATGGTTTTACATTTCCTCTAAGCAATTATTGCAATAACTGCTACATCTTTGTGCCCTTGACAGCAATAAAACAGTTTGACTCTGTTAAACTCTGAATTAGTCTGAGTGCTTTTCACTTCCAATATTTCCACGGTTGCAACTCTGAAGGGCAAGAATCTGTGCCATGATATGTGAGACAGTTTATGGATAATATGACTTAGCACATTTATGATAATGCTAATATTTCAAACTATGAAAAGATGCTAAACTTTCAGTGCACTTCCTCTTCCTTCAAAGAGGTTTTCTCTTCCAAGTTTATCTACAAAGCCCTGAAATTCAGGCCTTTCACTTGCAACTTTCTAGTGTTGTTTTTGTAAAGTCAACAAATCTTGGACTTCACGGCTCCTTGGTAATCAAATGATACAGCTGAGTTAAACTGAAGATTACAGATTTCCAAATACCAAGTATTGTACTCTGGCATGCTGGTGTTGCTTTGGGTTTCTAAGGATGCCAGTACTGCAGAGGTCACGCTATGGATTTATATAGACACTGATGCTGTTTGTAACATGTCATGTTTGGAAAAGCAGCATGCAAAAGCCGAGAAAGTGGAGATGGTCAGAATCACAACAATCTGTGGCAAGATTGTCAGCAAAACAAAATCTTCAGGTAGCTCATATTCACAGCCACAGCATGAGATTTTGATGCCAGATGTAGGCAAAATGAAGGCAAATTATTGGAAGGTGCATTTGGGTTGCCTTACAGAAGCATAAACTAGGGTAGAACAGTAAAGGAAATCATCTTTTTTGTGTGAAACACAAAATTTTACAAGAACCTGTCTGAGGAATTCCTAGCTGCATTATGGGACCATAGATTTAGGGATGCAACCTTTTCCTACACAGACTGAATGAGGCCAGGAATGAAATTACTATGAAATTTGTACGAATTGACCTATAAAATTGACCTTCAACTTAAGATTTACCCTGTGCACACTGCTGAAACTAGCAGCATGATGGAAAGACAGGTTGGAAGGTCTCAGCAGTAAGCAAGGTGTGTGGAGGCATAGCAGTGTGTTTGCATCTGTGGGCATCCTACTAACTTTCATACATGTCGTGACCCTGTCATAAATAACCAAAGCACAGTACATTGTAATCAAGGATATAATGGCCTGTGCCTGTCTATGTGTAGTGTAGATTTCTAGGGATACAAGGATACCTGTGCTTCAGCTCAGTCCTGGCCAGAGAGGATGGGCTGAGTCAACAGCACTGGGGATACTGCTGGGAACAATAGAGAACATGCTGGATGTGACAGATACCAGTGCAGGCACCTGGCACAAGTCACAGATGATGCCCCAAGGGATGGCTGGGTATTCCACTTGGAGTTACAGGAGAAGTGGTTGAAGTTCACAGAGGAGTGGAGGGGAGCACTGGGGACTTTTTGGGAGCACTGGGGACTTTTTGCAAACCCCACAGCACCTCAGTCGCTCATGCAGTAATCACATATAAAGCTGAGCATGCCTATATCAACTCTATCAGAAACCAGATTTCACTGGTTGTCACAAAACTGGGACCAGTGGGTGGCCAGAGATGTTCTTTTGGGAGGAGGCAGAGGTGGAGAAAGGGAGTGTCAAGTCTGGTGAAAAGACAAGAAGTGGAAAAAGAGATAACAAGGGAAAAAGTGAATATGCCTTGCTCATCCACAGTCAAAATCAGGGCAATAACCCAACTTGTTGTTCAGACCAGAGCATGAGTCAAACCTGACACCGTTGTTGGAAGTCTGGGAGGACTGGGTTATTCCCAGCCAGCACAGGACCTGGGGGACAGAGGGATGCAGCACTCTGGTGCTGCTGTGTCGATGCCTGCACCATGCCTGATGGCTTTGCAAGCTACTCACTACCTCCTCTGGGCAAAGAGGTGAGTCTGTGTCCTCTTGTCCTCTTGCAAGAGCAAAACCAAGTGTTCGTGCAGGCCAGATGTGTGCAGGAACCCTCATGGCTCTGCTTATTTTCCATTGAAAACTAAGTTCTGTCGAGGAGGTTGCTAAAATGTCAAGCTGTGCAGTGGTGCTTAGACACTGTTATTTGCATCTTGTCACATATTGTGATGTTGCTCTTTGTCTCTTTTGCCGAAGAGCCCAGGATAAATGCCAGGGTGACCAGGATGTTTTAACTCCCTCAGCATCAGAAAGTGGATCTCCGCTTGCATATCAGGAAGACTTTACTTTACCTTCCTTCCTAGTGAGCCTTGCCAGTCTGGAGTATTTCCTTCCCAATTTAGAAGCCTGGGAGAAAAATGGTGGGAGAGGGGAGGTGCTGCCTCCAAAAACCCATGGTGCAGTTTTGCAGGCTTTTAAAAAAAATAATTCCACCAGCATTACACTACAGAGGTAAGCTTTTGTGGTGCAGATCTTGGCACATGCAAATGAGAAACAATAATTAGTGATGATCTTCAAACCATGCTCCCTCCCACAAGCAGTGGTATAATTATCATTCATAGATGATTACTCATTTTTATCTACTTTCAATATGAAAGTTAGTAAATCTTAGGCAGTGAAAGCTCACAAGATACTGCTGAGCTGCAATCTGGTACAAACTAGGACTCAATGCAGATTCAATACTGGTTTTATCAGACATAAATAAAATTCTCTGGGGTAGTAAAACACACAGATTTCTCATAGTAGCACCCTACTCTAGTTGCAATATTTTGTAATAAACAACACTCTAAATTTATAATAACTTGCTTTCAAGAGACTATCAAATGAAAAAAATAACTTTAAAACTCATCATCACATCCCTTTAGACCCTTAGCATCATACATGTAAAAAGTATCTTTTGTTTTACACTACACAAAATGCCCATGTAAACTTCAGCTCATTCCTGGTATTCATTTGACTATACCCTTTTCATGCCCTACTTCGTATCCTTAGATATTTAACTTATGGACACCAGAGGCTCTAATTTCCCATACCATAGAGCCAAGAGATACGGGTAGCTGGATCTTGCAAAATCTTCTGGGGTAGAATTTATAGTAATCAGTTGTATAACCCTACACTGTCAAAACATATAAGTGCTGCCTTTTCCACCATGCTGTGGCAGAAAGAACTTCTCCCTGTACCTATTCTTCCTCCAGAGATGACTTATGGAGACAGAAACCTTTTTTCACTGTAAATTTGTGCCTGAAAGAACAGAAAATAAAAATATATTTCAATTTGTCTCCATTTGTTTTGCAGACTGCGTTTGTGTAAGTGCTGGAATAAACTAACTTGGGTACAGAAACATCATGTTATATTGGCATGGAGTGCTGAATGAGTTAATTCACCCAGCCAAGAAACTGTAAATTCTCAGTCAAGGGGTTCCTGATTCCCACAGCTAGACAGCCTTGTTATGTGAGTTAACCTGATTAAAGTTAGCTGACATGCTCTCCCCTGGTACGTGCATGACATCTATATTAACAGAGGCAGCAAGCTGGTTTGATTGCCCCAGAGCAGCATTTAATGACTCCAGAGCACTGCCTCTCAGCTGATCTTTTCTCAGTGCAAAGCTGCTCTTGATCTCTGGTGATATCCTAATTTAGTAAATAGCCAAGCCCGGAAGACATATAACCTACACACTTAACCTCTTATCTGGAAAGTAAAATACAATCTGTACCTGTTACTACCTTTGCAACCTTTATGCTTAGCAGTCACTCTCACAGAGACATTATTCTCTTATTATTTTTTTTTGTTTTAGAAAACTTGTGGTTAAGACTGCTTTTCTTGAACTTCATATTTCTAAATGTTTTTCACTACTAAAGAAGAGTTTTCCTCTGTATTTTAGGTCCTACCTCACTTTGTACGTGCATTTTACAATATGCATATGTCACTAAAGTTCCCTCTCCTCTAAGTAAATTTTTAATGCTTTTAATTTTTTTTAGCCTATGTTGCTTTATAAAGTTGACCATGTCACTGATTCCTGCTATGGATGTGTTCATGCTTCAGGAAAACATAAAAACTTCAAAGACTTGGTGACAGACCACTTGCTATGTGACAGGGGGTTATCATCCCAAGGGAAGACATTTGCCCCAGGTTTTGTGCTGCTGCCAGTACCCATTGTCACTTTTGCCTTGGCTGTTTTGCTCTGTGCTTCCCTTTGTTCTACTGAATGGTTCAGCAAGGCACATGCAGCACAAAAGAAAAGAGCGTCAGCGCTGGGTATTGGTGGGTCCTGGAGCCCTTCATAATCCTTCCTCCTACTGCTCAGCCTTCCATTCAGACTATTTATTCATTGACTGTATGACTAAAACCTGCAATCAGATAAAATACAGGTGGGAGGACAGCTTGGATAATGAGGTACCCTATCCGACACTGGCAGCTAAACTGTGTGAGATTGCTCCCTGTAATTTGTAAGGGGAGAGGGCAGACAAGTGTGCCATCACCAGCACTTACAGCCCTCCCTAGAAAAAACAACACTTGGAATGCTGCTTCACTGATGAGTGGCCCAGGGACAGATATTCATGAAGCTGGTTAGTAAGGTTTAACTGTAAAGGCACACTTCTGAATGGTCCTGAGCCAGTGAATCCATCCCCCAAACCTGCAATTCTTCCTGTAGCCATCACTCTATCTGCCAACAGCAACCAAGATAAAGATTCATCCATAACAACTCCCAGAAACATTTTGCCAAAGCCAAACAAACCACAATCACACTCGCCTTTAAAATCCCCAAACAAAACAACAGTAATTTCAACTGTAGAGATCATGCTATCATGGCACCGGAAGACTGATGCTGAAGTGATCCCCTGCTTCTTAGCTGGGAATAGCAGAGACAGCATCTTGATGTCTGGAGGAAATACAGAATCACACGAAAGGTGTTCACTCTGCTTCTTCTAAAAAAAAGTCCTACTTTAAAAACTGGAACCAGGGACAAAATATTTCAGTGTCCCCTTGGTCACTAATAGTGTAATCTCTCTAAGTAAAAAAAAAAAAAAAAAAAAAAAAAAAAATTTCTCCTTTTGAATAGGCTTATGAAAAGAAATCCATTATTCAAACTAATTTTGAATAATGTTTTCTCTTAAAAAAATTTCTTGACTTCCCTAAGTTGCATTTATGTGGAGAATGGAAGAACTGTAATTCCAGGCCCACAGCCCTCTAGGTAACATTTAAAATAATATGAGTTATTTTGAAGTTTAGTATCCTTTGAACTAATGATGTTATGTTTGTTTTGTAACTAGAAACAAAAATGCCTTGTTGTGACTCTCCTCCCATGGTCTTTTGGAACAGAAATTGTGTGGAGCTTGTGAAACTGTTGTAAACCATGACTATTTTGCTGGAGCAAAATCCCATGTGGGAAAACTATTTAAAAAAAAATCCTTCATTACAAAGAAGTTTGTTCCATTTGCAAACTATTAAAGCACCTCACTGGAATATCTTAAAAATTCCTCTGAATAAGAGGACTATGTCCAATATAACTTGAAAGAGCTGCTGTGGGAACAGTTGGGTTTTCTTACATGCTGATAACCCTTATTTTTACTTGAGTTGAAGATCCCAACACAGTTTGCAAGTCTAATACTTCATATCTTGTACACAGGCCTGGTGGGAGGCACAGTCCAATGCCTCATTTGCTAGCATTTCCAGGGAGGGAAATGCAGTTTGTGAGTGGGAGACCATGTAAAGACAATGGGATTGACTTTTTTTGCAGCTCCTGCTGCCTGAATGCTGAATCGGTTCTAGAAATTCAGCAGCACTGTAACGTGCCCATGAACTGGGTTTATCATCTCTAGGCACATACCTGAATCCTATTTAATCTTCACTGTTTTATGGTTTGAAGGAAACCTAAATATGATCCTAAGAGTGCCACTTTGTAGAGAAGACTCGTTCCCTGTGGTGAACTGTTGCTATCTAGTCACCTTTCCTGTGTCACCTGTGGCTTTAAAGACTTCTACTGTAATGATTTGGGCCCTCAGTCTTCTTTTTCCTCACTGAAGTAAACTGAACACTCATTCCTCATACTGACGAACTGTGCTGTTGTTCCTCACACAGAGGAAAAAGCCTCTGCATGTACTTTATACAGGTGCTATATTATTAAAGATGCTTAGGTAATGTAAGCCGCTGCAACCCTCGTCCATAAAATCCCTAATTCTCATATAAAGATAGTTAAACATTAGCTTCCTATAAATCCCTTCTGAGTATCAGTATGAGGCTTCTAAATTAATTAGCTGCTTTAGGGTTTCTTTCTGAGGAGTGTTCTCAGGCTTGGAGCCCTGCCATGCAGCACAGCATGAGTGGCAGGGTCAGGAAACTACTGACAGGAACTGAGTGTGCTATGGTCTGTTGTAGTTCTCAGGCTTTGCATTAAGTCACTAACTAGAAAGGGAAGCATCTGCTTTTCAAGATCTCCCAAATGCATTGAGAGAGAAACTTTAAGAAAAATCTGCACTGAATTCTCACCTGCAAAATGTATTTTCCATCTCAATTTCTCATCTTGGCGCTTAGAGACATGTCAAAGACGCACAAATATTTACCGATGAATATAATTTATTCATCTCTGGGGAAATGGTGCTATTTGCATTTATATGGAGACTATCACTTTATACAAGCTAAATGTCACTGTACATGCATTGTTTTTCTAGTCAATATTTGTTTCTTGCTGCTATTCTGTTCAGGAGAGTGATGTCAATGGAGTTTATTTAATCTCCACATGACTTGGTTCTGTACACAACTGCTCTGCAATTCATAAAGGCCTCAAATGAACAAATCTGACAGACTAAAACTTAGTAACTCTTGAAGCTTGATCTGAGATCCTTTGAAATCAATGGAAATGTTTCCACTGTGAGCAAAAAGATTTCAGATTAAGCCTTAGTGAATATACCCCCTATTTCTCACTGATAAAATAAAGGCATGACTCACACAATCACTCTAGACTTGCTTTGAAAGGAAAATTTTGTGTAACTGAACAAATAGTTTTATTGTAGCAGAAGGTGCTGTGGGTCCTTAATCATGTAGAAAAATGCCTCATGTTGGTGAGAAGCGCTGGGCTGATGGCATGAGCCTGCCGCCTGGGACTGTGAGCGTGGGATTTCCATCTGGGCAGTGTGCTTGCTACAAGCACATGAGAAATGAATTACTGACATGTGGTGTACAGCAACATAAAGGTCAAGGACAGCCTCCTGTTTAGTGTGAGAAAACACTTGTACAAGCCCTAGGTGCAAATCCTGCTGAGATAGAGGCATTCAGATATTAGACTGGCTGAGCTCTGACTTCCATGGTGGCCTGAGGCACTCTCAGTTTGCCAATTGAAGAGGGTCCAAAGTTGCTGCAGTACATTTATGGCAGTATGAGTTTGTACTTGAACTGAACTCATGTTACCATTGCATTCTGAGGGCAAATGCTCCAGGGGTTGGGTCCTGAGCTGTTATTTGAACCAAAATCTCCAGCTAAGTGTGGTCAATAGGTCCTGAAAAATCCCATGGAAAAAGAGTGCCTGCTTTTATTTCCAGAACTTTGCTGTTGGTAGTGGAAGCCATGAGCTGAGCTGACAGCACATACAAACAATATTTTGGTTACCCAAATAAAATAGCCACTGTTGCGATACTGCAGTTACATTATTCAGGGCCTTAGCCATAATTATGTCTAGCTGTAGCTTTCATATGAAGACATACTTTCCCCCTGAAACCCTTACTATACACACAACCATGCTAAAATGTTTACTTTTGCCCATTGCCTGGAATATGCATCTGCTTTTGGAGACTTCTAGTTGCGACTGAGTTCCCATAACTGGCACTTTAATTACTTGTCTGGAGCATCATGTAAATACAGAATAAGCAAAAAAAAAAAAAAAAGCATGAAAACAGTTCAATATCAACTGTTTCAGACATGCCACTATACAAATTACTGATAATTTGCTGTCAAAAACCATAAGCACACTAAAATTAAGTCACAGATACAACACACATATGGAGTAATTACAAAATTTCACTCACTACAAAGACTGAGTTGTCCTTTAGCAGGTGCAATAAAATACCATGAATCAAAGTCTGTTGAAAGTAGTACACATTAAAATAGCAGGAGTTGGTATGTGTGATGCAGAAAGAAAGAGGGCAATGCCCCTGTTTTTCAGCTACAAACCTTATATAGCAAATTTATACTTTCCCCTTCTGTAGTAAATTGAAGACTGTGGTTCATGCTAATAACATCTTATGATGACTGGCACATCACAGCCCTTTTAACCCAAAAAACGCTTATGTGACCATTCATCCTACCCTTGGTTGGATTTTGCTGCAGCAGTTCATACTCATAACAATTAAGAGATATTAATATCATGATAACAAGGACAGGGTTATGGGAAAAAAGAATCAACCAGAATTCCCCTTCAGTGCTCCCCCAGGTGATTTTCTCAGTGGTAGAAGATTGATTTTAAGGGCATAATATATTTTACATCTACTGTGTGCATTTCAAATATTTTTTTTCTCACTAAGAACAATATTAATTTCTGGATTAAACCAGAGTGCTTTAATCAGAAGCACAAGCAAAGACTTCATTCACTCTGCCTCAGAAATGAAGGGCAAGATGAGGGGATATAAGATGTTTTCTCTTTTGTTTTACCAAACATCTGATTCAGGAAGCTTGGGTAGATAGAGGCTTGGGTAGAACTTATTGTGGGATCAGTGAGGAATATAACAAATTGTTTTAAAATTCATCAGTTCTATAAAATTAAAGCAGCATATGTTCTCTAACTCATACAGGCACTAAAAATGTGTGCATCATGTATGTTTTGTACATACACAATTTCTGTGAAATTGTATAACCAGTATGTTGCTCCTTAAATACTTAATGAAAGTCCATGAACCTGAAGATCCTCATCAGATTGGGAATTTGAATTCTAATCACGAATGCCACAGCTGTGCTGACTCATCTGCCCCCCAGGTAACAAGAGGAGAGGAGCTGATGTTGCATGATCTCTGTTCACCCCAGAAAGGGCTGGAACAACATTTACACGGCATTTGAGGCTTCCTCATCCCACATGGGAGGAGTCACTACCTCAGTTCCAGATTCTGTCAGCTTTGCAGCTGATACCCAGCCCAACATTACTTGCAGAGAGAGGTGCTGGGCAGCGTCCACACAGACAGCAACGCTAATCCTTTTTGAACAGACTGCCAGGCCTGACACCCCTCCTGCTTTGTTAAATGTGCACATTGCTCACTAGGCAACACTTCTCTGTCTCTAAAGCAAACATATACCAACCTGGGTGACATTAACCAGACAGAATTAGATTCTGAACAGGATGGTTCTGAAGACCCTACCAGATGAAAAAAATCTCCTCTGTCAAAATTTGTGCGAGGTAAATATTCTTTCTTCACAGAGTCTCTAGGGCATTGTACCAACGAAACAGAGCAGACTTTGGGTTAAGAAAAGGAGCTGCTGTGATCCTGTGTCACTGCCATCTGGGTTTATTTCTGGGCTTATATGGTACCACCTATAATACGGAATTTAGAATTCAGAAGTCACCAAAACAGAATATATCCAAGGGAATGTGGAATCCTGACTGGTCTTTGCAGGAGTGCTCGACTCCTGCTGGAACACTCTATGAGCACACCTGCCCCAGAGCTCAGGTCATTCTGTTTGTCCTGTCCTGCTGAGGACTTCACCAGTGAGTCCAAGGCACTTTCTGCTGGGAGGTGGTTCTGGCTCTGCACCACCTGCACACACTGAGGAAGGAGATGGGAGGTTCAGAGGCAGACTCTGACATGTAGTGGCTGTCCTCTATTATCCTTTGTCTCTAGCTGTAGCATCCTTGGTGGCATTGAATCACAAAATAATTAGGTTAGAAAAGGCCTTTGAGATTGAGTCTAACTTTTGACTGGGTATGTCAACTAGACTATGGAAATAAGTGCAATGTCCAGCTTTCCTTAAGCAGTTCCAGAGACCACTTTCCTAGGCAGCCTGTTCCAAAGTTGACAATCCTTTCTGTAAAGAAATTCCTTCTAATGTCCAGTCTGAGCCACTCCTGGAACATCTTGAGATTATATCCTCTTGTTGTATTGCAGATTCCCTAGGAAAAGAAGCCAAGACCCACCTGGCTACAACCTCCTTTCAGGCAGTAGTAGAGAATGATAAAGTCATCCCTGGACCTCCTTTTCTCCAGGCTGAACAACCCCACTCCCTCAGCTGCTCCTCACAGGACTTGACTCTTCACCAGCTTGCTCTAGAATCAATATGTCCTTTTTAAAGTGAGGGGCTCAGAACTGGACACAGAAGTTGAGGTGTGGCCTCAGCAGTGCTGACAGCAGGGTGATGCCCACTGTCCTGGTCCTGCTGGCCACACTATTGCTTATCCAGGCCAGGTGCCATCGGCCTTCTTGGCCCCCTGGACACACACTGGCTCATGTTCAGCTGCTATTGACCAGCACCCCAAGGCCTTTTTTCCACTGGGCAGCTTTCCAGCCACTCTTCCCCCAGCCTCTAGCACTGCATGGGGTTGTTGTGGCTGAATGGCAGGACCTGGCACTTGGCCTTGTTGAATGTCATGTAAATGAATTTGGCCTACTGATCCAGCCTCTCCAGATCCTGCTGCAGAGCCTTCCTACACTGCAGCAGATCACCACTCCCACCCAATGAGGAGATGGGTAATGTCTCAGCTGCCCCTTCCCAAGAGACCTTTAATCTCCTGAAAAATCATTTCATGTGATCCTTCACATGGCACAACATACTTGCAGGTGACTAATTTGTCTTTTACATTTGGAGAGGAGGCTGGACTAGATGACCTCTGGAGGCCCAACACACATGATTCTATGATTACAGCCACTGCTGCACTTGTACAAGAAAATACAAGAGGGAACCAGCCACCTCATTCTAGTTTAAATAAAAAAGTCATGTCTACCTAGGAAAGTTTTTTTAGATAATAATGAATAATGTTAAATTAATGACAGCAGCATCAGTGTATCACACCTCATCTGGGCAGCATCTAAAGTAACTGGCTTTTCTTAGGTATGGCTTTTCTAGATATGTCTGTTCCCTGCATCCCAACATGCCTGTTGGCACATAAGCCTGTCTGACCAAATGCTGAGAGATATGGACTGTATCCTGTGATGCCCTGGCTCCTGTGAGAAGATAGGTCCCACCATCCTGTGGGCTGGGGGACACCGGTGAGCCAGTGAGTGGCTAAGCACTCTAAGATGGCACAGGCAGCAGGACAGGCTGCTGGGGTAGTGCATCATATTCCTCACAAACCACAAAACACAACAGGGAGATAACTCTGGCTAAATTCCTGGTGAGATGCACCAAACTTCTGTGCAGCCTGAGCAACCCCAAAGCTCACATCCCAGAAGAGGTTGTATCTGTGGGTGGCCAAAGGCTGGGTCCCCACCCCCTGTCTTCTTGCACACCCACTCTTTGTGGGGATGACCAGGCCATAGGTCATCTCTTTTGGCTCTCCCCATAGTGGTGAGGGCACTGCTTCACTTGTGACCATAATGGAAAATGAGAAGCAGCCAAATGCTCTGGAAGCATCTGCCCATTGATGCAGAGGTTCTGGTGACATAGAGACTGCTCAGCTGGCACAGCATTTCCCAGAGCACCTGATGGCTGCAAAAGGGAGGCTGAAACCTGGACATCTCCAGATTGTTGCAGCAAATTAAATATGATGAAACATAGTAGACAGTTTTATAAGCTCTATTAACTTGATTAGACCTTTGTATTAGGATAATTTATTGCTAGATTCTACACAGAACAGATAAAGTTCCAAATATCCTCTGATTTTGTTACTTTGCATAGGTCTTGGCATCAGAGATATATCCAGTAAGAGTCAGTAGGAGCTGAAAGTTTATTCTGGAGGCTGTCCCAGCAATGCCAAAGGAGCAGCTGTAGCCCTTACGACTAGTTGTCTTTTGTCCTGCTGACACAGTTGGCACACTTGGTAGGAAATGCCATTCCCAAAGAGTGTTGAAGTTCTGTGGAGAGTGCCCCGAAAGTTGTGCTCTTCTCAATGACCATGTGTGAAGTACCCCACGTTTTAAATCAGTTTGATTTGCTTCTCACTCAGCAATCTGCTGGAAAAGCACTGATTGTAGAGAGATGACCTCCTGCATACTCATGCTTGGAGTCACTGTCTGCTTCATCTGTTGCTGGAGGGTGACAAATTCACCCCAGGGCTGAGTGCCTGCAGGAGGAAAGTGAGGCAGTTCAGAAGTTATTTGTAGGTGTCTGTCTACAGTGGTTGCAAACAGGAATGCTTGTGCTCCTCATGCTCCTCTGCACTGAGAAGCTGCAGGCACTCACCTTTAATGGATGATTACTCTTGGATGAGTTTGCTAATGGCTCCAGTTATGTCACTCATGAAACTCATCTTCATGATTTCTGAAAGACCCCATTAACACTGCATTAGAATCCTGATGGCTTTCATTCACTGAATTATTTAATTACTTAAATTTTTTAAACACATCAGAATACCTTTTAAATCAAATGTGACCTTCTGGTCTTCTTTGAGAGTGGCTGACCTTGAGCGTGCTTCAGAGGGCTGTTGCTTCTGTCTTCACACATGCTCTCACCACAGCACTCAGCCTTGCACCTTCACAAAAAGGTGTTGTTGAGGGAAGCAGCATGCTAAGTGGTTTTCTTTTTTGTGATTTATACAAGTGCCTGTTTGCTCCCACATGCTGTGAGTGGATAATAGCAGTTCTCAATCAAAGTTAAAATTACCAATGCTCTTGTCTGTGCAAAATTTAGTGCTGGAAAGAGAAAAGATTATTGATGCTGCTATAGTACCAATCTTACTATGGTTTGTCTTATCTTCATCCCTGCATCTTTGTGAGCATTATTATATTGACAGGTTATTCCAGTTGATCTCTCTGCTGAAACCAATGTAAGGCAACTGTATCTGACATTGTGTTAAGATGGTGAAACTAGTATTAAAAAAGGCCATGTAAACAGAAAAACAGTGGGTTTTTTTCTAACACAATGTTCAACATCCAGTAAACACTCACAACTCAACAGTGTGCTGACAGCACAGTGATTAGCACAGAGAATTTCTCCATCCTCCACTTGAATATTTGCTTACAGCAGTAAATTTTGCCTATGTATTTCCTCATAGCTGGAAGCTGTTGAAATTATTTGGCACAGGATGTTGGAGTAGCTTGAAAAAATAGCAACAACAGCAGTCACTCTCACTTCAAGTTATTGACACTTCACTGTCCATCTGCAGTTCCATCATAAGGAGGCAAAGTACCATCATTTCTCTTTCTCTAATTGTGTTCACCCAAGGTTCTTTTGTGGCACAAGTTATGACTACTTTTTAATTGTAGTCTGCTACAACCTTTTGCCAGTGTAAAAGGGCAGAGAGTTGATCCTTTCACTTATATATTCTCAGTCTTCTACTGAACGCATTTAATTTATGGGAACTGGAAAATGGGA
The DNA here is from genome assembly GCA_013389925.1 of Aegithalos caudatus. Classification (NCBI taxonomy): domain Eukaryota; kingdom Metazoa; phylum Chordata; class Aves; order Passeriformes; family Aegithalidae; genus Aegithalos; species Aegithalos caudatus. The sequence continues at coordinate 212,715 of WEIU01009067.1, forward strand.
CTGCATTAGGGTTTTATATATTCATGTACAAAAGTAATTTTTAGTTGAGATGGATGAACTCTGATGGATTACACAGTGTCAAATTATATGCTTCAAATTATATGGTGTAGTGATGGAGTGGTTTGACCAAGTTTCACTAGGCTCTTATCTGAAAAGGTCTTATATCAGGCATCTGAAACCACTCTTGGGTACTTAATCAAAACCAGTCTGGTTTGTAGAGGTCATCAGCATGCCTAGACCCTGCCTATATGACTCTGTCTGTGTGGTGAGACCATCCCAGATGACTGCTTGCAAGATAGTTTGGAATCATGTCACCCTTTTTTTGTGCCTGGTCTCTGACACAAGGAAGCCTCCAGAAGATGGATGAAGTTACCTTTTGAATGCCTCATTCCCAGACAGAATCCCACTGAATACTGCACGTTCCCTGTGGACCTTTAGAGAATAATTGGCAAATTTCAAGGTTTACCCTTAAGATATAGTTGTGTCAAAGACTGCCTTCGCCTGCATCCTGGATGTCTTCAGTGTGCCCTTGTTATTCAGCCCTGTGCTACATTGAAGCTTTGTTGTCATGTTGGCTCATGTTCTCCACATAAGCAGACATTGAAGTGCCCTTGATATCACTCCATACCTTTCTTTCTTAAGACTAACACAAAGTTCTTGGCAGATAGTGGAAAAAATTCAATTTTCACACAAATTTTGGAATAATCGCTCCCAAATCTTCCAATCCCACTTTTCCCAAGACTGTTTGCTGGAATCTTGCTGCAAACCTAAATTCAGAACTCTCTCAGCTGCTCCTCACTTGTGCCTTCAGCACAAGCCTAATGTGAAACATGACAGTACTTCCAGAGGCAGGTGCTGGATCTGTTGGCATGCTGAAGATGAGACACATATTTAGCTCCCAATGAATCACCCTCCATGATTTCCTGCATAGAACCAGCACAGATGTGGGCTCAGGGGATAGCAGGTAAGGTGCTGCCCTAAGCCCTGGGTCTTTCCCAGAGACTTTGCAGTTCTGGGTGCATTTGCCTTAGGAGGCGAAAAGGGAGCCAGTATAATGCATGTGATCTGGCACCCCTCAGACACTTTTTTCCCTAATTATATTTACATAGAACTAACAACAAACAGAAGGAAAACTGTTCTTATCAACACAGCTTGACATTCCCAGTGCATTAGCACGTGAAATGATCTGGTGAGAGTAAATAAGACATGAATTATTTTTAAAAAGCTTTTACAACAAATTCTAAGATGTTTCCATCTCAAAGGTGACCTGTAATTGTTAACAATTGCAAAAACAACCCCATCAACTAAAATGAGGGCTTCAATAGAATCATTATAAATGCTTCAAATTATCAAGTTAAAGTATTCAGCACAATTGGATTCAAATATTTTCATTTTCATCTAAGGCCCTACGACAACTGGATTGCCTCCACACTAGAGCAGCCAGGACAGAACATCTCTACAGGAGGCCTCTGCTTTTCCAGAGGGAGAACAGCTTCCCCACTGAACCAAAAGGTTTTTGAGAGCCCTTAAAAGAACACCCAACTTTGTAACCCTTCTGGAGGCCCCATGGACTGAAGCTGGTTGTGTAGTAGTGCAATTCCCATACTTGGGTAGGTGTTTCTATATAAAGAAAAAGTTTCAGTTTACTCCTTGACTTATTAGGAAATTTATCTGGGAGGTTCTGCACATGTCCCTCTGTAATTGGCTGAGTGCCAAGAGAGAAACACCTGTTGGATCTTTCCTCTGTTCATCAAACCCTGTAAGGTTTCTTTTTGGAAGTTTTCAAATAGAACCATCCTCGGACATTGAGTAGAAAAAGGGACAGAACAACAGAACCAATGGCATTCTCTACATGTTGTACCAGGTGTGACATTTCCTTACACTGTGCATGGCTTATATATTTTGTTTCTGTATTATTTTCTTTCATTTATTAAACCCTTTTGATTTACAAGACACTCTAGACCATGCTGTGTCTCGCTATTATTTATAGCCACAAATCTGAACAGGCTGGACCCTGCAGATCTTATGGTAAGAACCACCATATGGATGTTGTCCCTCTGTGGCAGCCACAGAACCACAGGATTTAGCCCTTGGAAAATTGAAAAGCCCTTTAAAGTCATCCATTTCAGCCATTAATCCAACACTGCCAAGTCCAACACTCAACTGTGTCCCTAGGTGCCACACCTACATGCCTTTTAAGCACTTCAAGGGACAGCAATTCCACAATTTCCCTGGGCAGCCCATTCCAATGCTTGACAACCCTTTCAGTGAAGAAATTGTTCCCAGTATCCAATGTAAACCTCTCCTAATGAAATGTGATGAATTTTCCTCTTGTTCTCTATCTCATTACTTGGGACAAGGGACCAACATGCTCCCTTTTCAGGTAGTTAGTTGCACAGAATGATAAGGTCTCCCCTGAGCCTCCTTTTTTCCAGGCTAAATACCCCAGCTCCCTCAACTGTTCCATGTAACTGCTCCTTCATAAGACTCTTTTGCTCCAGACCCTTCCCTGGTTTCATCACGCCCTCACTACTCTTTTTCTGAGTCACAACAGTGATTTAATTTTGTCCCACCACCTCCCAAGGTGTCATTTGGCCAAAGAGCTGGCAATCTGCCCTGGACATCTGAACAGCAAATCCAGGTAGGCAGGAATGGGCCACATGAGGGTACAGCACTCTGTGAGACAACTACTGTGGCCAGGTGTGCTGGCAGCAGAGCACACTGCTCCCCCTGTATTCTGGATTAAACCTTTAACACCTTGATGGGATATTATGTACTTTTTATTGCCAGCTTCATCTTATATACCACCAAAGCTGGTATTTAATTTAGAACAGCTTTATTCTGAGATATTTAACCACAGAGCATCTCAATCTGGAGGTGTGGGAAAAGAGATCATTTAAAATTTCTTTAATTTTTTTTCTAGTTATTTTCAGCTGTCCTCTATTCAAAATAACTTGGAGCTATGCATAAAGGCTGATTATAAAACCTATCTAGGGGATTGAGTCACACAGCTGTGCATTTAAATCTCCTTAAGCATGTTTCAACAGTCTCAAATACATGATGCTAAATTGGAGATGGGATTTTCGGATCAGAGATGGTGAAATTGTAGGGGGAGCATCAAGGTTAGAAACTAAGTGAAAGTGTGACTTCTGCAAGGTTTCATCAGGAATGCTGGCTTTCTCCTTGGCCTGAGAAAACCAAACAGCACAAGCTGCAGCAGGCTCTGTGAAACTCCCCAAGACGCGTGTACTAGGGCACCAGCACCACTCTTAGAAAAGCGTATTTCGCACCTGAGGAATTCAGAGTTTGACAATTTAATACCTTTGGATGAAGCTGTGGATGGCATGCTCTGCTTGAAAGAACTGCTGTGACCTGCAGGAACAGAGTTGAGACCCAGAGCTTCATCATTAGGCAGAAACCAATATAGTAGAGCTACCTTTTCTCCCTGAGACCAGGCTCATAGCTTTGCCAGATTATTTTGACATATTTTCTCCACCCTGAGGATTTTAACTTTACTTTTGACTATACCTTTTAGCTTGGGAACACTGCTGATTTTCTCTGCAGACTCTTGCCAGAAAAAGAAAAAAAGAAAAAAAAAAAAAAAAAAAAAAAAAAAAAAAAAAAAAAAAGAGTCAGGAAAAAAAGAGTTCATTCCAGACACTTGAGAGTATTGGAATTGTTCTGGTGCTGAAGTCAATGCAAGGCATCAGCTGATAAGTGGGATGTTTAAATGTTAAAAATCTCAAACTAGAAAGACAATGATTTGCAAAGGCCTTCTTTCTTCCGACTACTACTGAGAAAGGATGATATTACAGTGAACCTTGTTAAAATGGAATATTCCCAACAGAGAATAATTGATGTTAGTGCTACTGTCAAACTGAAGATCTGAAAGGGACTAATTACATTTTCTACTAGGAATAAGTTTCTATTTTGTCACTGCTTCGTTACCTGAGCAATCCCATTAATCTCAAACATCTGAATCTCAGATCCTCTGCCTAATTTCTGCTGGGAAATAGCAAAACCAGCACTACCTAAGCAACAGTGGCTGAATTTGATGCCCTTAAATCAGAAGAACATGTAACAACATTCTACACAGTCTTTAATAGCTCATTCTAAGGAACATGCAGGTAGAAGAAAGCCAGCATCCATGAAGCAGGGTGTCTAATAGTGTTTGCTGATTTGGGTATTCACTGTTGGGACAGGGAGCCAGGGATCCTATCCCCACACTTCTGTGTGGGGCTTTGGGGACATGCATTGGGCTAAAAACAGGGGCTCAGAGGCTCTACTTGCTAGTGGGAATTTTCTCTCCCCTCCTGTCTCACTGTCATTAGCTCATGACAGGGGCAGTGTGCTCTCCCTCCAGCTTCATATGGCTTCTATGCATGTTTCTGTTTGGTCCTGGCTCCCAGACTAAAGGAAAGTAGTTGACTTCCTCCCTTGAGTGTCTTGGCATGTTAAGTCCAATAGAGGTGCATATGCTCAGCCATTGGAGAGTGCTCATCAAGAGAAACATCACTTTGTGTTTCAAGAGAAAGCGTCGGCTAGAAATGAAGGGCATCAGCACATCATCTACACAAATACAGCAGCTCTTCCAGTGTTCCAGCAATATTCCCTCACTGAATTTTTAACCTGTTCCTGAGTGCTTCTTTGTGGTAGTATGCATATTCCCTGACTATGTTGCAAAGAATGACAGAGAAACTGGGTGACAAGTTTTCAGATGGAATTCTAGTCGTGTCTCTGCTCATCATGGCTAGGCTGTCAGGTGTCACTGTTTGACACCAGAGACTCCAAATATTTCAGAAGGCAAAGAACATAAAGAAGGCTTTATTGTCTAATTCTTACTACTTTTTATAAGGTGTTCTGGTACAGACCTAACATGACTGGTGAATAGGAATGACACCTCTCCAGTCCCATTGGTGGAACTAGAGAAACACAAACACACAGCTGCACAGGATTATTTTGAGAAAGAAAAGTTATTTTGCTAAAATTGTTTTGAGAAACAATGTTCCTGAGGAATCTTCCCTTGGGAAGAAATCTGCAGTCACTAGCAGGTGAAAATCCTCCAGACTCAAAAAATCAGGCCCACGGTCAGGACCAGTTCCCTCCCCCGGGGATGAGTGGTGTTGCTGCTTACCTGCAACAGTGACCAGGCTTCACAGGACTAGGGGAAATGGAAAAAAAACCCAAACAAAACAACATTTAAAGAACACTGGGTTAGTTGAAAATCTCATCAAAGTCAGAACTCTGGAAAGGCTGAAGAAAATCAGAACTGAGCTTCCTGCTAGCTGAGTATCCTGGAAAGATGATGCATTGAGAAATCTCAAGAATAGCAGGACCAGAGGATTGGTCCAACTGAAGTATACCAGCGGATTTCTCCTTCAACCAAACCCAAGTCCTTTTCTTTGTGTAGTCCCAGAAGCAGCAGATACAGCAATCCTTTCTAGTAAGTGGAATAACAGCCATTAAAAAAAAATTAGCTGATGTTAAATATACCTCACTTCTGAGGACATTAACAGAGTTTGGAGGGGCCATTAAAAGAACAGAGCTCACTTTTGATCACCCATCAAACCATAAGTCATGGTTTTCTTTTTAGCTTGGTTATATTTGGAACACAAAATGTCAGAAAAATGCAAGGGTTTTCTTGAGTCATAGGAAGTAGGTTTCTTTGCCTGGATGACATTGATTTAAAAAAGAGTCTACAGGTGATGGTGTAGAGATCTTTACATGATCAGAGGCATTCTGGTTCTTTCCAAAGGTGCTGGCTACATCTACACCCATGAGTGAATTCAGTGCAAAGGATAATGCAACCAGGGATAAACCTGGCACAAAAAGGTTAACACTGGATGCTAACTGGAAGTAAGTGATGCATCAACACATCTGCCCAAATTGAATATGAAGGACAGAAAGTGTGCTGGAAATGGCTTCAAGGGAAATTTATGCCTAAATAAGCTGACAAAATCAGCAGTTTGGGGGACTATTTTTTAGCACATCTGACAGGCTTGTAATAGAAATAGAATACAAATTTTGAGGGATTGATGGTATTAGGTAAAGAGACACCATTTTTGCGACCTATTAATAGTCAGTTGTCCGAGGACATTTCAGAAATTTCAGAAAGCAACGTCGATTCCACAAGAAGCACTGACTATCTAGATCTCTCCAATGACTACCTCGATCTCTGTGCATTGACACATCAGTGCAGAAACACAAGAAACCATCAAGGAATGTTTGGTAGTTTAACTCTATCATTTTAGGCATGGCTAGATGGCCAGGATGTGGTGATTATCAGTGGACATAACCTGCTGATGATTTTCTTACCATGATCTGTCTGGTAATTGCTGCCCATTGTGTACTTTAAGATCCCTCCAACCCTGTAACACCCTTTTGTTCCCTTCCCCCACCCTTGTCCTTTATTTGCCAAAAACTATTCTAGCATAAGTGAAAATTCAGACTGGTTGATTTTCAGAATGATTTTCATGATCATGCAGAATTGCTCAGCCTTGTACTGCACACAGTTTGAACCACACATGCAGGATTTCATGCCTCATGGAGCAGCTTAAAAGTACACTGTCTAAAATGGCCCAGAATTAGATCAGTGTTTGTATTGGATAGTGAAATTGTTTAAAGGCTGTTACATTAAAAGTTGCATTAAGATATTTGTTGGGTTTTTTATGCCTAAAATACTAAAACTAAAATTACCATGCTTTCCTGCTGAAGACAACATTTAAAAGACATTATTTTATAAGCCAGTTCCAGAGAAAAGACATTTTTCTGAAAATAAACCATGGTATCATTCAATTCATTAGTATTATGAATTAAACACACAGAGAAGAGAGATATTACATGCATCCAAAATATAATTTCTTAAAGATAGCTTTTCCCCCCTCCTCTTGAAAAATGCCCATTGTGTGCCTGGTTAGAAAGCAATAGCTTGGTTATGAAGTAATGGAAATTTTATCCATGAACACACCGCCTGCACATTAAAATCATCACACAGCTCACAGAGTGCTGTCTGCAAGCTTCTGGGCTATAAATCTATCAGTAAATAAGGACTATATGTGGCTCTTAGTGTTAGGTGAATTTCTTATTAAATGGCTGACTAGAATGTGCTATACATGAAAAAGAGAAGATGAAATTAAGCTGTGCTGTAAAAATTAAACCACAAGATGAGACAAATGCTAACATTTTAAACCTACTTTTACATTTTCCATCGTCAGTTCAAGCTTCAAAGTCTGTGTAGTCTTCAACTCTACTGCTTGCTTCTGGCAGCAGTGCATCTGGAGGTCGCAGGGCACAGCTGCACGTGAGGGAGAGCCATGAGCATTTTAAGGAACATGCCTGTATGCATTTAAAGGAACTTTCCTGTATGGGGCAGAGCAGTGACACAGGAGCTGGTCACACCTGAAGCACTTGTAAAGCACGGGAGATGGATGCAACTCAATGTCATTCACTTGTTGGAAGCTGCTTTAGTTAAGGACACAAGCTCTCAAGGTTCTCTCCATCATTTGAGTCTGGCTGCTCTGGAACCACCCTTTCAATCTTTTTTTTTTTTTTTNCTCTGACGCCCTAGCAGAATCACTGGCAAGGGATGGCCAGGGTGAACAGAGATAGGGATCAGTGAGATACTTGTCCCCTGGTCACAAGCCTTACTGAATGGTGTTGAGTGTGGCCAGCAGATGGTGATGATTGCCAGCTCACTCTGTCCATGAGGAAAAGCTACAGGATCATTTTAAGTGTGACAGCCTGGATCTCATATACAGGGTATGCAAAAACTCCTTCACATATGAATAGCTTGGGAAAGAGCACACACTTGGACCTAGTCACACCTTCTGAATTCCCCAAACTATAAAAGGGCCAGGATAATAGAACTTTACCTTAAAAAACTTCCTCCATAATCAAAGAATAAAGAAAATTATCTTAAGAAAAGTTAAATGTTTTAATACGCCGTGGAAGACATTTAAGTAATTTTTTTTCCCTGAGTATATATTAAAAGTTCATTTACCTGTTCAGCAGTTCCTAGACCTCTATGGCTCCAGTGGACATCACAGTGCCTAAGGGATATGGACAAAACCCCAAAGCATGTAAAGTGAATTTGTAGAGATAGCAGGGACTCAAGAAAATTGGCAAGATTTTTTTTTTTTGTTCCAATACACTGCAGTGACTGGGCCAAGTCCCTACTTCTCCCCTGGCCCTGGTGTCTGGACCTGCCCATACTCCAGATTTAAGCTTTCCTGGTAATGCAAAGTGGTGCCTTAGCATGAGCCTCTGGCTCATCTCCCTCACTGAGCTTGGATGTCCCTAAGGTTTGTCCAGGATGTTCTCACTTGTTCTTCTGGCTGCTCTTCATTTCAGCATTGGGCAGGGTTCTCTGCTAGCACTTATTAACAGGAACAGTCAGCAGAAACTGCAGGATTGCAAGTTTCCAAACATCCATGCTGTGCTTTTTGACAGCAAGAGAAAACAGTTACAAATACCTCCACCAGTAAATCCCAGTATATTTATCACCCACCCACATATCAAACTTGCCTCAAAGCAAGCTGTGCTTAAGTCTCTAGTGTATCTAGTATCTAGTTTTCTTTTTATGTTTTTTCCTCCTCTGTGAAATATGACAATTATTCTCCTTTTTTTTTTTTTTTTGTGTGGGTTTTTTTTAGTGAAGCATCTGCAAACACTTCTATTTTCAAATACCTGGGAAACGAGAAAGCTTTACTTTTGTATGATATGTATTTACTTTTAGCAACTTGGTATGTATGTTTAATCATAAATCAGAGCCTAAAACCAACAGTGACTGAAAACTGTTATTTTAACACTAAATACTGTAGTCTTTCCTAAGAGAGAGCTGGACTACAATAAGTCATTAAGAGGTGTTGATTTCCATTTAATATGAGAAGATTTTAAAGCATATTTGACACAATTGCTGTTCATGGAAGATTTCTCCATTTTGTGTGTCCTTCACGGACACTTCTGCAGCTACCAGGGAGAAGAGAAAGTCTGTGCTTGCTTCAAACTCCACAGGGCAGAGCTCAACATAACTAAGAGGTTGAATGCAGGGCTTGTTTCACATCTTTAACAATAGTAATAATAAAAATTCTATGTAGAAATTTCCCTGCTTTCTTGTTCCAAACTTCTCCACAAGTAGGAGCAACTACTGTACCTCTACTGTCATGCCCAAACAGAATTTTGGACCCCTCAGATCCCACAGAGGCTCAGTCAGGCAGTACAGTCCCATCACAAAAAGTCTTCTTCAGCACAAATTGTAAGCACCTTTGATAACTACTATTTCTCATAATATAATAAGAGTTTATTATAATTTCTTACTGACTTTTTTGCTTTGTTTTGTTCCCCCCTGTAAGAGGGGAGCTTTTTCTTCTGGGTCCATATATTATCTGACAACTGGAAAATATCCAAACAAGGATACCAGAGGCTCCCTAATAGCAAAAGGTTCAAAGAGCTAATGAGACCTCCCCCAGCCCTTCCTTGTGTCCAGTGGGTGAGTTTTTTGAGGAACCATGAGAGGAATTCCAACATGGACAAGATGATTGCTGTTTTTCAGAGGAACACTGTGTGTTTTAATATCCCTGGAAACTCTCCTAAGGCTCAGCAAACAGCTGCTGTATGAAATGCAGATCTGAGAAAGGCTCATATACACATACAGCAGAGAAGTTCAATTGTAACTCAGGTGAGTGTTCCTATTCATACCAGCCCCAAATGCATAATTTGTCCAATTATTCAGGAATTTCAGATCTTTGTTTCAGTCCAGTGAACAAAACCAGTGACAATCTGGGCTTTAATTCAAGAGGATAATGCACAGCATAATTTGATTTTTAGCTGTCTCCATGCTGTGAAGTTCACACTCACACCGTGCAAAGCAATCTTATCAAATATTTACCACTCTGCATGACCACTTGCCTGCTTTATGCTGGCCTACGAAATGTAACAGCTAGAAAGGCATTAGTTTCACCAGGAAGAGAAAAGTTGATACGTGGCTGTCACAACTCAGGGAAACATTAATTGTATGGAAATACAATTTCAGTGTGTGTCCCGAGCAGTGACAGCTGATACAGCAAGTTGTGTCAGAGATGAGTGGAGCTTGTACCCAGCTGAGCCACTTCACTCTGGTCAGACTGTTCTGATCCTGACAAGTTTGGCAGAACCAGTTGGAAAATATCTAGTAAACAAAACATATGTGTGCCTGCTTGTAACCCATTTCAGATCTCACTCACTTTCCAAACTGGATGCTAACTACTAATCTATTCCAGCAATTTAAAAAGTGCTTTGCTTTAATATCCCTTAATGAAATGTCATTGTAAATAGATCAAAATTAAGCTATTTGCTGCATAAACATGTGAATTGCGCCTGTGTATTATGATCACCTACACTCATAACAGGGTCTTGCTTGGCCAGCCCACTTAGGTTTTGCACCTTTGTATATTTTGGAATATGAAGCTAAGACACAACATGGACACAGCTTTGCTAAGTTCCAATTATTTCCCCTCATGCAGAACTTCACACATATGGGAAATGCTACTACTGAAGAGCATTACTGCAAGAACAGAGTGGTGTTGATAGGAAGCTGTCCAGTTTAAAATTATGGTATTAATGTGACTGGCAGTCATTGTGTGTTTGTAAGTCAGGACAACATTCTTACAGCTCAACAGTGTACAAAACTCTATGAGAAAATGGAAGGATTTTCATCAACAAAACTCTTGAAGCAAGGCACAGAACATTCAATTCTGTGAAACACGGAATAGTGGAATTATCCTGGCAATTTACATGTGAGCTCTGAGTCAGTGCTTTCAGGCAGAGAATAATTCCACATATGCATCCCTAATGAAACAGGATCATAAATCTTTCTGAATGGCTCTTTTCAGTTTCTATGCTTGGCTTCAAATTTGTCTCCTAGAGGAAGGACTAGAAGACAGAAGCATCACAGGGTCCAGCCCATGACACACAGTTCAATTTTGCTATGTGGGACCCCATTTGTATGCTCTTATCCTAGCTTGAACGGGTATTTAGATGAGCATTGGTAATGAATATTAAAAAAAAAAAAAAAGGACAAAAGAGCAGAACAGCAGGGCAGGTAAGCAATTGCTGTCTGGAGTAGCAGATAGCCTAGCCTGCTTGATTATTAAAATTAAAAACAAACAAACAAACAAACAAAAACAACAAAAAAAAAAAAAAAAAAAAAAAAAAAAAAAAAAAAAAAAAAAAAACCCAAAAAAAACCCCCAAAAAACAACCCCCCCCCAAAAAAAAACCAAAAAAAAAAAAAAAACCAAAAAAACCCAAACCAGAACCACTAAGACATTAATAGATATATCTATCTAATTTAGCTTGTGGGGAGGAATACATTAATCTCAAAGTAAATAAATGTGTAGGTCTATAACTATCTGGCCTTTTTGTGCTGCTTATTCTGTAAGTATAAACCAAAATCCCTCCAAACAGATTTTAAAAAGAGGTGGATCTGGAGCTAGTCAGTGTATTTGGGCCCTGGACTGAAAGTCAAAAATTGTGAGATACTGCCACAGCACAGGTAGCCCCAAAAACACCCAGAGGCAAAAAGAGGGTGCCTGGAGGGACAGGAAATAGTCAAGGGCTCAGGTAGTCCACTCTGGGACTGGGGGTTGTCCATCCTGGAGAACTGGATGTGAGTTACTCCCCTCCTCTGAAAGGCTCTGCCAAGGACATGGCACTTCAACTGAAATATGGGCTCTGGAAAGGGATCTTTCCTGGCCTTTCTTGACTTCTAGCTCTTAAAAGAGCATAAATTGGTAAATCAACCAGTAGGATAATTAGAAGCTGTCAGAATGATATTCCTCCAGGATATCTGAACTTGCAAAGTCTTGCAGGGAAAAAGGGATAATTTTGCAAATGTGGTGCTAAAGGTCTCGGTTCAGCCTGTTCCCTGCCAGGCTGAAGCCATGGCATTTGGCCACTAGTGCAAAGGAGCAGGGCTTCCAGCGGTAATATCCAAATGACAATGCTGGGGACCTGCAATATACTGCCCCCCCAACATTTTAAATTGTATTTGATGAGCTTCTGCTATGGTACCACTGTGTATATTTTAATAGTACAGCAGAAGACTGGATGATGGTTTCGGTGCTGCCAAAAACTCCTTCATTTTTAGGATTCCAGACAGACCCCTGGGAGAACAGGGGTGACCCTTAAGGACAATTTTGTTCTGAGCTTCTGCAACAGACAAATACTTGATTTTCCTGCTCCCAAAAGAGATGTCCCTTTGTGTCTTTCTGCAAGAATGGGGCGGAGCAGGAAGAAACTGTACCCCATGTCCCACAGGGAAGGGAAGTGCCCAGCAATGGGTGCTTCCATGTGATGGAGAAGGCAACTCTGGCAATGTGGATGGTCCAGAGCAGAGGCAGGCATGGACATATCCATGCCCCCAGCAGTATATGGTGAGGCATTTCCCTGCAGGTCCAGGGAGAGCATGCACACTATGTATTGCTAAGATGCTGCCAGATGGGCAAAAGGATCCAGCCAGGAAAGGGAAATCCAGAGGGAAAACTGGAATTTAGAAAGCACCGTGCAGCAGCCACAGCCTTGGCAGCTGCTGTGTATAAGATTAAGCCTTATCTCCAATAGGGTGGCCTTATTTTCAGCATTTTGGCTTCTTGTTCCCATTTTGGATCTGAGGAAACAGTAAGGAATAAGGTAGTTCTACATGAGCAGAGGAGTTAGATTTTGGGGCTGATGAGATTGCTTATTTGGTTTCTAAAGAATTTAGAGGCTCAAACTGTTTTGCCCAAGATGACTTTGCTGCCTGTGGGACTAAAGGAAAATATCCTTTTGTAGGAATAGCTCCCTGTTAGAAAAGCTCCCTTGCAAAGTCCTACCCAAGCCCAGGATATCTAAGGATATACCCTGTGACTCTTTCAGGGTATTTCCTTGCCTGGATAGGAGTACAACTGCTGCTTCCTTATGGGAAGTTTCTCAGCAGTCCAACACCATGGTTATAGGGGGGCTTGAGTCCATACTGGCTGCACAGGGAGCAGGTAGCTCCCTTCCTTTTGGAGCAGATTTATATATCTGAAGGCTACAAGCACGTCCTGCTTCAGCTGCTTCTTGAGGTTAAAGAGTCTGATTAATCTCCCTCAGACCATGTTTTTAAGGCCTTCCCTGCACCTTCTCCAGGTACTCACAGCTGTGTCCCAAGTGACAGACTCCTTCAGCCAAGACCCCAACATGGAGCTGTGGGACCAAATCACACCACACGTTTGGTAGGGTCCAATCCTCCTTGTGCAGCACTGTGAAAGGCCTGGCTGTCTCTTTCTGCACTGCTTCTTTTACAGGTACCAGGCAAGCTGCTTCCCATACTACATTTGTGCAGCAGATTATTCCCAGCTCAGCATGATGCTCCCTACCTGGCCTTCCTGAACTTACTCCTGCATCACATCTCTACTTCACCTCGGCCACATTCAAATTCTGACCTCATCTGCACCTGCTGAACTTCCCACCACACAGTGACCTCCACACACCCCACATTTGTTACTGCCAGGACTGTCAAAAGCACAAAATTACCTGTGTAAAAAGGTTTAGAAGGGCTAATCCACCAGCTGTTTGCAGAAGTAAAATCTTGGGCAGGTGTTTCATTTTACACAGGCCAAATGCTGTTGAGAGGGCTGTTCATAAATAGATTTATGTTCAGATATATGTACATAAGCATAGTCACTTTATAAAGGAGACCCAGAGAAATATTTTCAGTCAAGTTGTGCCAGGGATTAGTTTGACAGACAATGTAATTAGAGGGAGATAACTTTGGTCTTGCAACCTTTTTCTTTCTCCTGGTGTACTCCATGTGTTTGACCAATGACTCCCCAAATAGACTTCAACTGATTTAAAGCTTTTCTTACTGTTTGTGTTGAGACTTTTTCCCCCTCCCTTTTTAATATATGAGACTGCTTTCTTTGTGTCCTGGAAGAGATCCTTATGTCTTAAACATATTCTTACAGGGAGGTTATGCTAAATCCAAACCCCTCAGTCAGAAAAGGAGCTGCTGCCAGTTTCCTCTTCACTTACAAATGCAATTGCCAGCAAGGGGCACTAGGATTTCAGAAGAAACACCAGGACCAGGGAAACACGAATTTTAAAGCTGACATCCACTGTCTTTAGGTGGCCTCTTGGTGAAGCTGGTAGGTTTTACAGAAAAATAAAAGAAAAGAACTCCAAAAACTGCCCCCAACAACAACAAAGACACATTATCAACAGCAACAGGTTAAAGCTCAGAGCAGCAAAATCAACACTGCCCCTGTCTGTATACTCCTGAAGTTGTTAAATAACAACACAAGCAAATATACATCTTAACTTTATTAAAGCTCTTAAGACAGGCATGTTTATCTGCATCCTGAAAAGAATGGGGAGATACCCAAGGATACAGATTTTTACAGCATGCACAGGACTTTGTCAATAGAGGTAAAACAGGGGACAGTTAAGTACAATTTTCTCTAATTTCATAGGAATCCAAGAGTACCTTGCAGAAGAACCAAGACATTTAGAAATAAATGCTACTATTTGGACATCTTAATTATATAATGTTCTCTTTTTTCATGCTGGCAAGTACTCTGGTTCCTGAAAACTATCTATGTGTCTGGTGCCTAACAATCTATGGTTTTTATGCTTATAAATGAATTGGAGATCATAGTTTTAACAAAGAAGAGATTTTCTATGTGCTTGTATTTTTAAAATTGGGCAGATCCCATGAAAGGTGCCCTCCCAAGTCCCAAATTTTGAGAGATAACTGAAGTGCAAAGGTAGGCTGGAGCCAATCCATGATCATGGAGGGCTACTGGCTCTTAGGAGATTGCAATCTGCATTTCAAGACAGTGAAGAACAGCTCACTCTATACTTAGAGACCTCCTAAAAAACCTCGGGAAAAACCCACAGGGCTGGTAGTTACCTGGCTCTTGTGCAGAGAGGTTGACAATGCTGTTCAGTCCATGCTTTCCCTGAGTTGGTCTGCCTTGAACTTTTGAATGACTGTGATTCATGCAACTGAATACTTCAATGAACAGTACTTAAGCCCTGGTTTGGGGAATCACAGAAGCACTTCTGCCTTCAGCTTTGCCTTTAGCTTCTGAGTAATACCACTGAAGCTCATGGTATGTAAGCCCTCACTTGAATTTAACAAGCACTTTTTTTACGTCTATTTTTACATCTCTCTATGGGAAAGTAGCGCATCATTAGAGGTGTAGATTTGGTAGGTTTTTTCCTTTCTTTTTGTTTTGACTTAGATCCCCAGTTTTTTTTAATGTATGATCTCATGACAATTCCAATCCTTTGAAACTGAATATTTCAGATTTTTTTTCTGCAAGATTCCCAGCGGCCAGGAAATAACTAAACACAGATTAAATGCCTTATCCTGTTAATAGCATGTTATTTAGTTGCCGCGGAGTCAAACTTGAAGTGTAAGGCTGGTTACAAACAATAAAATGAACTAGCCCTCTTCTCTGCTCACCATCTCTCTAGATACTGAAGGACCATACAGCCTGTAACCAAATGAAGGTCTCGATTCCACCTGCTGCTCGTTTTGAGTCACAAGAACTATCAGGTAGATGGACAGTTCAACACCTGCATTTCATGTCCCCGGAGGTCCATTCCTACCTCTTACAGTACTGAGAATAACTATTTTCACATCCTGTGCATAATTTCACCATTCAGCCCCCGCTCAGGTGTGAGAAAGCAAGGGATAAGCACTGACCTTTTTATCCATTGAGAGGTGCTTTAGAGAGGACCTCACAGCACCACGAATAGAGACTGGGGATGCCCGGACAACCCCGGGGAGCACGCAGCTTACCGGGACCACGGGAGCGCCGGGCGCCGCGGGGAAGCCGCGCTGGTGGAGGTACGCCCGCCGCTCACCCCCTCTCCGAGCTTCCCGCGGTACCACTGCCCTCGGCAGACCCCCGCAGCCCTCAAGGAGCCCTCCGGAGCCCCCGCCTCAAAGATCACGAAGGAAAACTTCACGGTTCGCAGAGAACCCACAAGGGCAGCATCCTGCTGCCCGCCGCTGTGCTAGCGGGGTTCCCCCTCGCAGCCGGTCCCCTCGAGGCAGCAGCGGGGGATGCCAGACGTTCCAGGCGCCCCGCACGCTCCCGCAGCTCCCTGCCAGCCCCGCACGGACCCGTTCCTCCTCCTGCCGCCCCCAGCCCCGGGCGCTCACCTGGGCTCCGGCGGCCGCGC
>WEIU01009067.1:229321-252641 GCA_013389925.1 Aegithalos caudatus
CCGCCCTGCCTGGAGCCGGATCTGCCCGCTCCCGGCCGCAGCTCAGCCCGCCCTGATGCGGGCAGCCGCACGGAGAGAGGTGTGTCGGCGGGCAGCGCGCTTCCGAGGGCTGCTACCTGATGCGGGGGCTGTCTGGGAACCGGGAGAGCCTGCTCGGGGCTTGGCCGCTCTTCGCAGTCCGTCCCTGGTCACCCGGTGCTGACCGATGCCAGAGATGTGCTCCTGGAGCAGGCGGGGCTGGAGTGAGAACCATGTGGGCTTGCGAGCGTGTTTTGGGATTGTAATGTTGCGTCCACGCTGTCTGAACACATGGGAGTGGAGTCGCTCAGTTTTGCAATGTATACACTGTACAGAGTGATAGATACCCCATGGAAGTACCATTAAGAGAGTTTAGAGGACATCAATGACTAAAAATCAAGTAGTTGTTCCCTCTGAGAACGAAATAATTTCTACTAGTAATGTTGACTTTGTCAAATACAATTTTGATGCTATATTTTCTGCCAAAATAGGTAGGATGGAAGCTTCCCCACATACCAAATAATTTGGATAAAAATAACACAGGAGAGTCTTACAAGGCTTCTGATTTTCTAAGGAAGGAAGAATACATGGGATGCAGGGAAAACGAAGTGAAGAATGGAAGTAAAAAACCCTCTGCTTTGTTCTAATGAGGTTGTCACTAATCAGAAGTGGTATTGTTATGCACAGCTTTAGAAACTTGCATTTTAATGTGGAGTTTTGGTTTAAAAAACTGTTCATGAACTCTCTGTTCCTGTCTCTCCCACTTTACCAAAGAGACAGAAAAATTAAAGAGATCTGTCCTGGTGCTTCTGCTAAAGTTTGTTCAAGACTGCTGGAGAGCTCCATGTTCTGAGGGTGGAAGGTAGCATACATAAAGAACAGTCTGGATCTCATTGATGATGTGCTAGTATGCTTCACAAATTTTTAAAAACAAAAGAATGAGATTCACAAGCATTTTTTATGGTCATTAGTGCTGAATAAAACTTCTGTCTTAGACTTTCCAAAGAGTTTCTGACATCTCTTACTTTTGTATGGGCATTAGAGGAGAATGGTAAGTCTGGTATGTGTTCACACATCAGTCATGACAGGGCCATAACCTTCAGCGGGGCTATCATCATGATTAGTATTTATTTAGGTATGTGCATGGTTGTATAAAACAACTTGCTCTCTGACTCCATTCTGACGTGTCTCCCAGGCGGTGACTCTACGTCTCACCCAGCTTCCCCTAACATACTGCAACTACAGGCAGAACAAACTTCCAGGGGCAGGAGGTAGCTGCATCAATCCCACATGGAGAGCCCTTCACCCAGGGTACCAGACAATAAAAACACAGACTGAAAAATAAAAGCAATATTATGCAAACTTTAACCATGGAAGGAAGGATTTTAACTGAGACAAAGTGTTCTCAATGAAAGGCACAAACATCAGTCACAGCTGAATGATTTCAAGTTGATCGGAAGCTGGGTGGAGTGACAGCCCAGAAAGTTTCACATTAAGTCAATTAAATCCCATTATTCTTTAGATTTTAAAAACTAATTAAATTAATTTCATGTGACTGTGAAAGGAGCTGAAATGACTGCCAAAAACTGTTCTTGTGATAGGCTACAGAGGCAGCATTAGTCAGTAATTATGGCACGAGGCTGGTACTCAAGAGAGTTTTGTGTCTTATCTGCCCAGCTCTGAGTGTTGATAAGAGGACTCTTCAATTTCCACAGAGTGGTACTGGGGACAAGTACTCAGCTTGCATGGTGGGGAGGAATCACCATAACAGGATCATCTCTTACTGCAGCCCAGCAATACTCCTCCAACCTGATCAGTGATTTCCTGGGCATATTTGTAGTAGTAGATGATGCAGAGCTTCCTGAGTTGCTTCCTTTCAGATATTGCAAACGTCATGCCATGGAAAGGAACATGCCTTTCAGACAAGGCTTCACATGCATTCAGGTATGTGTGCATACATCTGTTCAGTCTACCCAGTTTCCACCAACTGTGGATGCACCAGGAAAAGTACTGTGAGACCAACTTGTGGGCTAAGCACAGTCTTCCTTCCTTCACTTCTGGATCATTCAGATATAACTGGTCATGCTGAGCCATGATGTTTTGGGCAGGAAACAGCCAGCAGGGAATTGTGGGCTGGTTGCTATGTACACACATTTCTTTTTGTCTTTCTTTAATGTATTGCCCTTCTCCTTTCCTGATCCATTCTTTGCATTGACGTTCTTTCCTAGATGGTTATTGGACATACCGCCAGGTACATCTCTTCAGCACTAGAAGGAGCCACCAGAGAGGCTATCAACAGTGTGCTCTGTAACCCCATCCCTTCTGTCTGCAGGGCTGGCTGCTCAAATCTTGATACACTGCACGTGGGATTCATCTGCCTTTAGCTTCTGACATTGTGAATTAATCATCAGAGTGCAAGCACATGACTTCAGGCTCTCTGTATAGCTAATGGAGAGAAATAGACACCTCCAGAAGGCAACTCATCTCATCCATCTTAGGCATCCTCTATGGGAAGATGAAATGAACTGCCTTTTGGAGGGGCCCATTTCTCTCCACCGAATCAGAAGGGAGCCCAGGGTGACTTGCTTAGATAAAGATGATTAACGTTTGGATACGCACGGTGAAGTGAAATGAATCTCACTTCTTTTGAGTAATTCTGGTAGCCATGACCTAGTGGAGATTGAGAACCTCTTGAGGCTTTTCTGCATAGCCTATAAAATCCTAGCTGGGGGAAAATCTGAGCTC
The DNA here is from genome assembly GCA_013389925.1 of Aegithalos caudatus. Taxonomy (NCBI): domain Eukaryota; kingdom Metazoa; phylum Chordata; class Aves; order Passeriformes; family Aegithalidae; genus Aegithalos; species Aegithalos caudatus. Next base: position 232,085 of record WEIU01009067.1, read on the forward strand.
TTTTGCAGTTTTCTAGCAAATAAAAGCAGTGCTGATCAGTCAGGTTAATCCCAGGGCAGCAGGAGGATGCTAATCTAGGAGGGAGTAGAGAAATGCTGTTCAAGCAGGTTTCAGAGGTGCCATTTTGTACTGGCAGGTGGCTGCTCCCACCCACTTGTCCATCTTTACATGGTGGCTGGCTGCTCAGAAACAGGTGTCTACAGAGCCACTCTTGCCTCTGCTAAAACAGGTTCTTGTTCAGCACTAGAGTGTTTCAAACCCCGTTTTGAGGGCTATTGCTGCTCTCTCTGAAGCACCTTGTGCTGGCTACAGTGAGATGCTGTAAGAGAGACTCATCAGACTCACCAGAGTCCTTTTTCGTCCTTTTCTCAAAGCTGCCTCTTTCTGAACTCTGCATGACATCCTGTTACCTTCCTAAGGAGATAATTCTCTCTGAAAAGATGATCTCTTGTGATGTCAGTAACCAGTAATCCACTGCACTGCAATTACTTCTCATAAGCAAATTAACAAGACAGCATCCTCATTTTATTTGGATTAACTTCTGCAGTTAACAGTTGAAAGATGATACCAAAAATACTAGTGTAAATAATGTGTAATTTTATGTTTGAGCTTCTCAGAAATATTCTCGGGTTTATGTTTTTCATGGGTGGTACCCGGCCATTAGTAGGACCCCAAGGTATAAATAAATGCTATTTCTGCAGGGAAAAGCAGAGCTGCCCTTTTAAAAAATGCTGTCCTAATAGATCTACTGAAATTCAGAACCTGGCAGAATCATACTCCTCAGCAAGAGGGAGTCAACTGGTCATTAGCTTGCTGTTGTTCTCTGGTCCTTCCTTGTCTAGATGTCTAGAGAACAACAGCAAACTTAGAGACTAGACAAGCTGTCTACAGTACTGCAGCCTGAGACACCCTGGAGCTTTGCAGTACTGCTTGGTGCTGTCAGGGATGTCTCGTTCCAAGCACAGCAACTGCGGTGTCAGCTCAGCAGCAAATGCCGGTCTGCGAGCTTGGCCCGGAGGGCAGAGCACCAACCCACTCACATCCAGCAGACAAAGTGTTAATGTCTGTGGCACAACATCTTCTGGCTCTGCTGTGCTGGGGCAGAGGCTGTTTGTGACCTGTTTATTTGTACAGTGCTCAAAATAATCATGTATTATCTCATGTGTGTGCCTTACTCAGGATGTGTCCTTTCCATCCCTCTCAGTGGCACTGGGAAGTGTTCAGCAAATTTCCCCCTTACTCCAGCATTCTCCCTCTGTTATTTGGCAGGCATATTTAGCAGGATGCTGTCTTGTAGCACCTCCTCACCCTTGGTAGCTCGTTCTTGCATGAGCAGTGCATTCACTGCTCACAGCTTGTATGGAATTTGCTTTGGTTAGTGCTTTAGCGACGTCTTAATATGATTTATCCCAACCAATGCTGCACCAAGGCTGACACTTGTAACAGGCTTTGGACTTGATTTGAGCCAGTCTGGTTGGTATTGTGCTCTACAGCATGCAAGCTTCAACTCCCCTCAATCTCACCTTCTGAGATGTGGTTTCTGCAAGGTGTCTGTCACACCCTGCCTCAGCCCAGCTTCCCTGGGGTAGTGGTGCTGCAGGGCCTTTTTGCCAGGCACTATGCACTGCCTGGGGACCCCTCATCTTTCACAGGGCAGAGGCCTCAGATCAGCCAGAGATGCTGTGTGAAGATGCTGCACGTTGACTGAAGAAGTGTTCACTTCTGCTGACTGTTTTAGGGGGTTTCCTGAAAGAGATGGGAAGGTGGTGAACCATTATATGTTTTCCTGGTATATGTATTTGGAAGAAGATGTAAAATGTAAATGTGGTTAAGAGGCTTCAAAACTCCATAAAATGTACCTCTAGTTTTGATTTTCAATGGCATACTTACAATGGTATACTCACTATTGTTGTGGGCTCCTGTCTGGACTGGATAAAAGACCCCAGTGTTGATTAAACTGTGATCAAACACAGAACATGGACTATTCTTGACAGAGAACTAAGTACTACTTATTTAGATGCCACTAAAATTAATTATGGGATCTTTTAAACTCACAATAAAGTGAACAGATCAGGATGTCCCCTACATACCCTTTGCTAATGACTATCTAGTCAATATTTAAACTCCAAGTTTAAGAATTCATTCAAATTTCTTACCAAAGTTATTTCATGATTTTTTATGTATGGGGGGAGTCCAGTACAGGAGTCAGTATATCTGAATGCACTCAGAATTTCTCTGCTAAAACAGGAGTGCATTGAAGTATGCACTTTAGTCCCTATTATACAGTGACTGGATGATTTCCCCTGCTTTTACTTTTCTGTAATTTAGTGTTATTCTGACAAACCACAAAGAAATGCACGTAAATAATTTTCATATTTCTAAATAAGAAAAAACTAAAGCACTATCTTAAAACCTTGGAAGTCTGTATCTTCTCAGCTTAATAAAAGCATTAATAAAAACATTAAGCAAATAATAGTGTTATGTTATGATTCGAAATATGAACACATAGAAAATACATGGAAAAGAAAAAAATGTGGCTTAAGTGGTGAAAAGCGAAATCAGTTTCACACTCAGCACTCAAAGCAGCTCATGTTTGAACTTGTCTGTAGCCAGTAGCTATTGTTGATAAAATCCTTACGAAAAAAGTCATTGTTTTACTCTTTTCCCAAAGAACTTCCCCGAACTTTGACTTATTCTTACTATCTTATCCCACAGCAGTTCTTTAATGATATCTATCGCAGTTCCTGGGGGTGTGCCTATGATGACTGTAAATTTTATGACAGTGTGTTTTTGTGTTGCTGCTGTAACTTTAGCTTAGGTTGCTGTTAGCTGGGGAGGTTGTGTGGTTCTTAGCCTGACTGTAATGGGGATGGGCCGTTGATTTAGGATGCTGTTTGAAAACACAGCCATTGCCAATATCAAAGGATTAACTGGTGATGTTGAGGGGTGATATATAGAGGAAGGGACAATATGATCCATTAATAGGGATGTATCTCACTATGTGTTTAAAAGATGAAATGAAGGTGACACTCAATAGCTATAATTCTGTTTCAGTCTGACATTTGATATAGTTACCTGTGTTGGATTAAAGTCTTTTCAGGTACTTTCATGGCAAGAGTTTTAGTTGAACCCAAAGCCTGCTGAAATTGGTAAGAAAACTTGGTTGGTTTGAGGGGTTGTGGATCACACGCTTGGAACAAGTTGTGCAGAGACCACTTCCATTCAGACATCCTGTGTTCCATTCCTGCTTTTTCTGTAACAAATATTTACCTAACATTTCACATAACCTAAAATGCAGCAAAGGTGGCAATGCCCAGTTAGAGGGTCAATAAATTTCAGGGTTTTATCACAGAAATTGAAGATGTATTAGGATGTAACAGTGCAGAAAATTAATGGGTCGAGGAGGTATACAGAGTTTTTGAGAACATGTATGTTCTAATGTTTTAGAACAGTGGCTACAAGTAATCAAGCAATTAAATCCTTCCCATGCTTCCAGCTGGGGTTGGTCAAATAAGTATTCCCACCACCATCAGACAACGCCGGAAGTTACTTACCTGCAGCAATTCTGCTGTTCTTTATGACAGCACTGCCCCACTTAGCTGAGCTGACTCTTCTCTATAAACTTTTTGACATGACAGAGCCCAGCTTAGATATGTCACTGTTAGGAATGGGACTCTCAAGCACATGTGGAATGTTTTCTTTGCACTGTGTTTGATGCTGGTGGTTGCCTGATTATCTGCATGGGCTACCATGTGCATCCCAGCTGCTGAGGGTTGTTGCTCAGTCAAAATCCCTGAGAAGTTGACAGCTTTGCTTCCTTCTCATGGCCCTCGTATGATCAGTCAGTTTTACTCATGGCTGTGGCTGGGGAATACAGGGAGTGTGTATGCAGGGCAGTGCAGCTCTGATGTTTTGCTTCTACACACACAGAAATAGTGAATGACAATAGGTCAGCCCTATTCAGTAAGGGGGCCATGGTCCTGGAGCTACTGAAGCATCTGAAGATGTCTCCCTCTGGAATCCCAGATTGCTCAGAAACAACTTCATGTGCCACTGTCTATGCCATTTCTATTTTTATATACCATTGCTAGGTCCTATTGTCCACCTGTGTGTGTGTATGCACTTGTGAGTATTCAATACCACACACAGGTAAGTGAGACAACCCAGGCGTCCTTTTCACAAGAAATGTTCAAATCAAATGGGATGGCTCAAATCAAATTTTTTCATGTTATTCCACAGTATTTCACACCCTGTTACTACCAAGCAGTGTTTTCTTTGCCTAGTCTGCATTCCTTTAGGCTCATCTCATTTAGCCTGTGATTATTTAGAGGAAGCAGGTGGAGAATTCCCAGTGAGAGGAATAATATAGATGGAAATGAATTTGTCTGTGCAATCAGGCTAGCCTGTTTTAAGAGAATGCAAGCACATATGTTGCATGGAAATTCCAGTTATCTGACTCTTCATGCTCCTTGCATCTTCTACATAATTTAGTTCCTCCGTCCCCAATACTCCATTTATCTGCAGTGGAAATCAGTAATGACAGAATATTATTGGTCTGTCTGGCAGTACAGTGAACAGTATTTAAAACTGACTATTTAATGTCCATTACATTTTAACTTCATACATTATTAGTTCTGTTTATCCCAATCTCCTGAAATCTTATGCCAGTCTGCTCCTTCTAGAGCCTACAACCTCCTCTCATTTCATTTTAATTCACACACTTCTGGTGGATAAATATAGCAGGGGTTCTGTCTACCAACAGAAGGACTGTAAGAAAAGCAAGATTTGCACCTCTTTCACTAAAGTATTGCCCTGTACATCTTTTGGGAGAAGCACTGCTCAGGCAGAGGTGAGCTATGGACAGGAATCCAGGTGCTATTTAAAACCATAGAGGTCTTTCTCTGAATCTTACCCTCTGAAACCCGAATGGAGGACTGACTCAGGCTGCTATCGTCCTGCAGCACATTTCCATAATGGATCTAGATGCACAGTAGCACAACCTGACATTTCATTATTTTTAATAGTGCTATTGCTGGAAGGAGCTGCTGATGTGAGTGCACATTCCAGCAGCAGACGGAGGTATTAATGTGGAATCGCAGCAAGTGCTGAAAGATGTGTGGCTGGGAGAAAAGGCAGTGCCACTGACAGCATACAGTACACAGAGTAAGATTCAATTACACAGTATTTATAAGCCCATACTTTCTGTTTCAGTGGTTTGTAGCTGCAAAGAAGGGAGAACAAGCCTCCTGTATGAACAGTAGCATGTACTTGACCAAGAAGAGAAAGGACTGGAAGGGACCCTGTGTGTTTGCTGGGTGGTGTGCTGCAGCCTGGAGTTGCTCCTGCTGTGTAAACTGCTGTTGCCAGCTTTTGCAAGTGAAGGGAAAGGGGTCATTCGATTTATAGAGCAACCGTGTTTTTCTGGATTTATTTGATCTCTTTTTTCCTTCCCACCCTAAACTTTGCTACCTTGCCACAGCTGGAAGGAGGAACAGCCCTGACCCTCTCCCTGCAGTGCTGCAGGGAGCCATGGGGTTCCAGCTCAGTCCTGGCCCCAGGATGGGCTGAGTGAACAGCATTGGGGACACTGCTGGGTACAACAGAGAACATGCTGGAAGTGACAGATACCAGTGCAGGCACCTGGCACAGGTCACAGATGATGCCCCAAGAGATGGCTGGGTTTTGCAGGTGGGTGAGATGAGTTACCTGGGAAGTGGGTGAAATTCATAGGTAAGTGAAAGGAGAATTCTGTGGACTTTTTGGGAGCACAGCCTTGTAAGCCCTATGGCACCTCAGTCACACCATCAGTAAGTGTATATAAAGCTGAGTTTGCCTACATCAACTCTTTCAGAAATACTAGATTTGGGTATGGATGTTGCAATACAGGGACTATTGGGGAGGAGGAAATTCAGGCAGGATTGTCCATCTGGGAGGAGATAGCAGGCTTCCTCAGTCCTGCAAAACAGAACTCATTAAGACATTCCCCGGAGAGGGAGAGATGTACCTGGCAGAGATCCGGGAAGCCCCTAGCAATAGGGGCTTGTGATGACCTTATGATCTGCGTATCTGTGTCCCAATATTTGGCATCACAGGTCAGGGAGGAAATACTGAGACTTAGGTAGGATTTTATTCTATCCAAACACAAAGGAGGGAATCTGCAGATCCCAGAAGCAGCACTGTAGAAGCTACCCCTTACTGCAACACCTCCATCACTTCTTTTCTTTGCGGGTCCAAAGATGCATTTCCCAGTTGTACTTTGTTTAGCCACACTGCTGTGAAGGAAAAGCATCCAGATGACCACCAGTATGGCTTGCCTGTGTTCTCTGGGACACACAGGGCCGGGGGGAGTACCAGAAACCACGGAAGATAGAATATGTCCTCCCTTCCAAAAAACATGTATTCCTACCTCAATGCTTCATCATTATTTGGTGAACAACAAAAATGTTTTTACCAACAAAGTGGCTTAAGCAGATCAAATTTTTCTATGGGTACATCTTCAGTGGTGACTGACTGGGAAAAACTCAGCAAGAAAAATCCTGACGCCTCATCTCTGAAATATATTTTAAATACTTTCAGTATATTTTCAATGCTTTTAAAATGCTTTGCATTTTCCTTTACTGTCCTCTTTGGGTACAGTCAGGTAATCCCTCAGCAAACTCATAACTTGACCTTCTGCTAACACCACATACTGATTCCAATATTGAGTTTTTATAGAAGCATGAAAAGCAATTGATTAAATTTGGACATATATTTAGGAGGATTTTTTAAAACCCAACTCTTGCTAGTGCCTTTCTCATATTTAGGTGCCACCTGAGATAGACAAGTAGAAATGTCAGAAGCTCTGGAATGGATTACATTACAGAAAGTTCAATGTGCTGCAAGGAAATTAGGAATATTTAATGACAATAAATTCCTCTGAGAAGGGACAAGATGGGTTGTATGAACAACCTGATCTATTTGTCACAGGTTAGCAAGCCATGAATAACAAATGGACTCTAATTTAGGAATGTAAATAGGGAGATGCCTGATTTGAGGCACCCCAGTCTAAATATTTCAGGCATCATTATATGGAAAAAGCAGGCAATTTTGTACAGTTGTCTGGGCTCATAATGGGCCCTGGCTAAATCTAGTTTCCAATAGCAAGGCTTCAGGGGAGGCTTAATGATGCTGCAAATAGCAGTGCACAAAGCACTGTAATCGTTTACTTTCTTTTAAGTTACAGCACCATTTTAACAATACCTCCTCCCTCCCTCCCCGCCACATAATTCTGCTTGTTGCTCAGATTTTTGTTATAGAAACACCAATTTAAGTCATCTGACTTCTCAGCTCAGACTTCCCATGTCCTGGGTGTTTGTGTGGAGCCAAATGACCCTCACCATGTCCTCTGGATGCCATCTCCTGTATTGCCTTGTGGAGTCAAAGCCCAGGGGGAATGGAAGACAGCATCTGGGGTACAAATCCACAAACTATTTCTAAAATAAAATACATCTCTCCTCATCTTCTTTGTTGCTGACAAAGGTATTGTAAACCCAAGTTTATCTTCTCTGTCTGCTCAACCAGATAGGAACAAATGGGAGTCCAGCTTTAGCTTTCTTTCTAGAAAAATGGTGAACAAATTGCTCCTTACATCGTGGGTAAAGATGTTTGCCACTGTGGTGTGGTGCATCTTGAAGGCAAAGCTTGAAATGGAGTAAGTCCTTGGGTGAGAGCAAAGCAGAAAATTTCAGGGACTGCAGCACAACAGTGAGTGTGACTCCGCTCTTGTCTTTGGCCACTCTGACACTAATGCAGATGCACTCAATCTTCAGATCCACCCACAGAAGTTTCACATAGCTTGCCTAAAAAGGAGACATTGTCAGAGAAAAGAGACTCTCAAGAACAAGTAACAGAGGGAGAATAATACTCTTAGGTGATATTTTCTAAAGGAAAACATCTAAAGGAGGTTTGTACGTACACACCTATCACAGTCATCAAAAAAGTAGAAATAATCCCCTCACTTCTTATATACTTGGAGTTCAGGCTTCATTTTCTTGCCTGAATATATTTTTTATTATTCCCAGAATTTATTCCTTTCATACGTTGTGTAAACAAGCACAGCTGATGAATAAATAAGCTGGAGAGTTAGCATGGATAATTTTCTCTAGCATTACTGATCAAGTTCTGAATCTCTTTCATTGGCACGTGGGAACATAGTTGTAAAGTATTTTCACCACATACATTCCAGGTCTGTTGCTGTGGCACAAAACATCTCTCAAGGAAGCAGGAAACAAATGAAAAACCCATTCAACCAAATCAGCTTTTCCTTCTCCTTGCTTCTAACGTGATGATTTGGTTGGAAAGACTGGCAGAAGGTGAATCAGATGTAACTAAATTGCAGAGCAGTTTGGTGATTACAAGTTACGTGCAGAACAGTAATTAATTTAAAATTATATTTAGTATGGATCAAAATGTAGAGATCATAGTAGAGATCCTATATTGTAAGGGCAAAACGGGAGTTTAGAACCAGGTCATCATATCCATGGCAACAAAAGAGGGAAGTTTTCAACAAAGAGAGGAGCTGCTTGTCTAGCTCCTCTACCTCATGAACAACAGGTATAGCACTTCTGGGGACCTGCTGAGCAGTGGGTGAAGACGCTGTTTTGGGAGGACCTTGGTCTCCTTGATATGGTGAGTCAGTCCTCAGGAAGCAGAAAGAAAGGGGAACGTCACAAATTGTGAGTTGCACCTGCCTTGCCTGCCTCCCCCCTGCACGCTGGTTGACATTCTCAGCAAATGGTAGCTCCCCAAAAGTCTGATGACTCAGCTGCCACCACAAGAACACACTGGTGTTCAAGTCTGACAAGTCTGGGAGCATGGTCAGGCAAAAATATCTTAAGTACCTGAAGTCAGTGATAGAAGACCAGTTGTCCCAGAATAATCTATTGGACACTTCCTAGGATTGTGTGTGCAGTACTTCTTAAATCAAAAATACATCAGTCATCTCCCAGCACCAAGTGCTGCAATATGGAAGCACAGTGTGGATGTGGATAATAAGTAAGGCTTGTCTCCATGACAGTATGGATAAGAGAAAGCTGCTTTGCATTGGCAGTGTCACAGCTGTATCTTGAGTGAGATAAATAACACACAAAGTTCAGAAGTACAGTATCAGCCTTCAACTCTATTCCGTCTGCCTGAAAGGGATGCACACAGCTCAGTAGTCAAATTTTGTTTGCCTTTAGGGTACTGTGCACACAGAAATTGTACTCAATCATCTTTTTTTCATTTACAAGAAAAAGGGGAGGACCTGGATATAATCTAAGTGGAATCTCAGGAACTGGTTCAGATTTTCAGTTGTGCGTGGGCATCCAATTTGAGTCTCTGTGTGGGAGTTATTCCACTGCTACCTGTAAAGAAAAGAAACTGGGACAGATGAGTAAAATGTTTTCATTCTATGGTGTCTCTTGAAAGGAGAGCTTTTGCCATGATTCTGAAGTTCTTTTCTTTTCCTAATAATATATAGGAAAAAAAATCTCAAACAAGGTGTTCTTTAAATGCAAACTCAGAAGACACTGATTGCCAAGATGTGTGAAAGGAAGAAGAGATATTTTTTTGTGACTGTCCCTTCCTCAACCTCTCTCTGCTGCTTCTCCCTGAACATCACCTGCCTCAGTTCAGAAGTGTTTCTACACTAGGACAGTTGCTCTGCAAGCTCTCTTCCTATCTTTCTGCACAAAGCTCAGTGAAGACATGGCACATGTAATTTTACTCCATGGAGACCAGTTTCTACTCTCCTCCTGCAGCTGACAACACCCATGCAGCCACTACCTTTGTGCAGCAGAAATGGAGTTGGCCATCATCAAGCTTACACAAAAATTTGGTCTTTAGTTCCTAGGTGAGCCTGCATAGCCTCTGCTCACAAGCACACTGAAGCCTGGGACACTCCCAAGCTATCTGGCATAACAGTGCTCAGAAATAGTTACAGCCTCTTGTTAGTGCTTGTAAAAAGTGAGAGATGCCTAGACAGCATGTGTGAGTGGACAAAAAAGAGCAGAATGAGAGTGCCATAGGAATTCCTTTATCCCTTTGGAAGATCACTTGGAGAGAGGCGTTTCCTCTGAAAGTGTATGTGAACACCTCCAGGAGTGAGCAGAGGACTGTGATAAGGAAGAGCTCCTTGGTGAAGAGACTGGACTACAGCTGCTGTAGCTGGACTGTAGCTGGTGGCAAATGCCCACAGGCCAGGAAAGTATCTCAGTTCACAGGCACAATTTGTGTGCACATCTAGAGAAAAGACCCTGGGAGGACTGGTATGGAAGTCACCAAGGGATGCACCAGTGCAAGGAGTTCTGAGGATTGAGCCCCAAATACTGTAGTGAGCCATGGACTATGGATGCCAAGAATCAGAGATACATTTTCTGACAGCATCAAAAGAGAGAATCAGATGCTGGCATTTCCAGCTAGTTTAAGGCAATGCTAATTTTTCTGCTGGTGTTTGTTATTGTCCATAACTTTGGCACAGTCTTGACCTCATACTAATATAGAAAGTAGGAAAAACCTGAAAACTTAGAAAATATTTTTCAGGGCAGGAAACTCATTTGGTTAATGCTAAAAAATTCTTTAATACAACATAGCTCTAGAGGAGGGACATTTAATTCCTCACAAAGCTGGGTTTAAATTTCTGCTTATACTGAACATGTATTAAATTAGCATTAAAAAAATTAAAATCAAGCTAATACACCCTGACAAGTTTTATCTCACCACTGCAAATGTAAATTGAGATGTTATGATAAATGGCAGCCTACTTATACCAGAAATACCAATAAACCTTTAAGTAGAGCAGTGCAAATGATGCTACTCTAATTAAAATTGGTAAATGGTTATATTCAGTTTTTAATGAATATATTCTTCCATGCGTTTTCAATCTTTAACACCATTTCATTTTGTCTATGGTGGTCAAGGAAATAATTACTTCAACTGGAGTCTAAATCTCCATAACTATACTGGTAATCAAAGACAGGTTCTATTAGCACTTAGATGAGCTATTCTGCTAGAAATGAACTGGTAGTGATCTGCACTAACTGCAAAGTTGCTTTCACTTTGGGAATTAGATGTTAGGTAGTTATGAGCATTGGCCAGCTGGCTGGAGCTGTTTGTTCTGTGCAGGGAAATAGCTACAACAGTGAGACATTTTCAATGAATGCAATTCAGCAAAGTGACAAGGTCCATTTAGAACTGTGATTAAGCAGTGTACATCTTCTTGTATTTGCAGCCTGGAAATGACAGGTCACCTCAGGTCCAACTGAGGAGCAAATAAGAGTCCAGCTGAAGGAAAATGGGGAAAAAATATCAACTACAGTCAATCTGAAGTCTTTCTCATTGCATTGTCTGCTGCCACTGCTGGGTCTGTGCTAGCCACCCTGATTCCTTCTCCTGTCAGTAATGGGAAGGTATGGACTTGCCATGGGATACAAATTACCATTGTCACTTGGTGGTTTCTGTGATATTTCTGGATTAGCCAAACAGAATAGAAAAAAATATGTTGCTCTTCATAGTCCTTTCTCTTACTATGTTTAATATATTTAATTTTATATATTTTTAAAATTCCTATTCCATAAAAGTCCCATTCTTTCTCTGCTGTTAATAGTGATAAAGTGCAAAGGTGGAGCATCACTTGCCACCTGGGACATACAGCAGCTGGTGTTTCCAGGTGGTCCAAGAGAAAACCAGTGCCTCTGCATTACTGCTTGTTAAAGGGAGTGAAAGATTTTAAATTAATCAGGAAATAAGTCCTTAAGATTTTATCCATGGACTACAGATGATGTGCTTCTTGTGCAAGCACGTCACAGCAGTACCTCGATGCCGATGGCTGAGGGCCTTTAGTGCAGCTGTGCTGTCTGCATTAGTCTGGATCACAGCAATGACTGATTTCCACAGACTCACTGAAATTGCAATCCTCCACCATTCCAGTCCTGCCTACTGCCAGGGTGGTACCTGCCATCATCTGTAGGGAGATTACCTTGTGTTGTGCTGGGTGGCTGAACAAAAGCAAGGCTCAAGCAGCCCCAGCTCCTGGAGATTACTTCTGGACATCCTTCTCCAATGGTAGGAGGCCCAGTAGGCCTCCTGAAGCCCCAGTTCCAGTAATCTTCCCCTTGAATCTTCCTGGAACCATGACCAATGGGAGAAAACATTTTGTGGGTTGTGCTCCTGGCTGTCAGGAGCTGCAGGACCTCCAGGGTAAAACAAAGCCCATTGAGGAAAAGTGAAGTCAGACTTTCAAAGGCTTAATACAAAGTGGACAAGGTTTGGTATCCCCTGTGGCCAGGAGGTTCTTAATCTCTTCAACAAAAAAATTTGCTTGCCTACCTTGAAAAGTATTGAGGAAAGATGTTTTGTTGTTCCTTCTATCAAACAAGACCTCCCAGGAAATCAACACCCAGAAAACTGGAGGTTTTCCCTTCACAATCTCATAAGAAAATCTCCAAATTCCAGGCTTGAGCTCAATTTTCACCATACTTTCCACTGTTCCCTTTTTTGAAAACACTCAGGCATCCTAATGGTATCCATGGACCAGGCACTCACGCATGGTCTTGCTCAAAAAGTTTCTCCCAATCTCTATATTTTTCTCCACAAATGGTGCTTTGCACCAAGGATCCAACCTTGCTGCATCAAGTCCCTGTCTAATAACACTCAGGACAAGATAAAACCAGAGTAAAACAAACTGGCAGTCCAAAACATCAAGTAATTGAATTATTATTTTCTTCCTCATAATATAATTTATCCCCAAGAATCATAATTTTCCACTTGTTCTACCCCTGCATTTAGTAAAGACAAAGCTACACATTTTGGTCACACTCTACTGACTTCCTGTGCACACTTTATTGCCACAGGAAAACAGGTGCTCTCTCTGAATATATTTTCCGAGCCTGAGGTGTTTTTTTTTTTTCCTGTGACTTCTTGTCTATTCTTTTAAACTGTATATGAAACAACTTTATTTAAGCCATAGTAATATCCTTTTTCTTTCTGGAAATAAACATGTTGTAGCAAGTACTACTGAGTCCAAAGTCTTAAAATATTAGTGATATTTGATCCAGTTTTTCCTTCGACTTTCAGAAAGTTTGTTCTCATGATTTTTTCAAAGTCTCCATCTGTCTGTTTACAGCTGCATCTTTAGCTGAAAAGTTTAAAGTAGTACAGCTAGGAGAGCTATGTTATTTTTCCCTGACATGATGTTTTCAGACTAGAGTCCTGGTCTTGTTAGAAAGTATGGGGATAAATGCCACCTTCTGCTTTCAGCCTTAATAGGGACATGCTGATGCATTTTCACAACATGCCCATTGCAGTTAGCAGTAGCAAATGAAGGCTCAGAGTCACTCACAGGTACACAGAAATACAAGAACTGCATAAAAAAGAAGAGTTTGGTACAAAGTTAAAAGAATAATATCTGTGTTCATTACAGGATCTTCGTAATGTGTATATTGTGTAACAGACCAGAGAAAGATGTCAGGGTTCTAACAAACTCTTCTCAGGGCAAGAAGGAGCTTCTTGCAAAAGAATTACCTTTGGAGGTTTTATTAATGCCTTCTCTGGAATAACACCATCAACAACATCAATAATTGACTCAATTCAGTAGAAATTTAGTAATTCAGAAATACTATTCAATAAAAATATGAAGGTGAAAAAAAGCCTGGTGACCTGTTGAGAAATACAATATCCTGAAATCTAGCAACTTCACTGAAAGTAAAATGTCTGAACCATGATCCAGGAGCAAACATGATATAGCCTGAAGCATTAAGTACTTGTTTGAAGGAAATCTTCTTAAGAAATTAGTCAGAATTAAGTTATATAAAGAGGCTCATTCAGAGGCAGCACTGAGCATTTACAGAAAAATGTTGACTGAGTAAAGTCTAGGATCTATTGGAAATCAAGCTGTGGAGGGCCATGGCTTCAATATGCAGAGATGCCAGGAGAACAGGATGAAAAGATGTAGAGTGAGTGGGGAGGCAAAGGACCAGCGTTGAGCTTATTGTTGCAACCATCAGAACTGAATAAGGCCAAGTGAGAGGAAAGGAGGTGATCTTATGTGAGGGAAGAAATGTCCTAGGAACAGGGGAGGTGAAAAAAAAATAAATTCATGGCTTGAGAGAAGGGAAGATTGGGCAGGTTGGACATTTTAGGAGAGTATTAGAGGAGGCAATTGAAAACCAAGATGCTTAGAGATGGTAGAGAGAGAACACCCTGAAATAAGAATAGAAGGTGCAATGGGATTTGAGGTTGGTATCTGTGCATCAGAAAATGGAAAAATCCATGGAGGGCAGGAAGAGGGACAGAAATACAGCCTTAGCTCTATGGTCAGGCCATGGCAGGCAGAGGGAAGAGTGGGTCCAAGAGCCTGGGTTAGAGGGACTTGCAGAAACTGCAGTAAGATTTGCCATTGCCAGGCAGATCCCTGCAGTTGAAAGTCACCGATATATTTTTTACGAGGTTGGTGTGGTGTCTGCTTGAAACAGCCCAGACAGAGTGCAGGAAATAACATCAGCTTGTGGAGATTTATGGATTTGCAGGAATTGTCTGTCCAAGGAGGGTATAAAACAAGAGACAAATCTTGATATGTAAAAGTGACCTTCCTACCTGCAAAAGGGAACATCTCCACCTTTCTCCTTCCTTCCATGTTGTGCTGTTTCCATTCCCTTCCTGGAAGAAAAAGAGAAGAAAGGCATTCTCTTCAGGGCTAACCACAAAACATTCAAGAGATACATAACTTTACTGTTAACCTTACTGTTGCAGGGTTGCCATGTGAAAATTGTCCTGCCCACACTGAGAGGCAGGCAGCACACTGCTTTTCAGTGTTAGGGGCTCAACATGGATCAGCTTTTCCTGCCAATGGAGCCCTGTCTGTGTGAGCATGGAGCAGCTTTATTGGCACAGGGACAGCCTGACTGGTGGGACTGGACCACAACAGGATGCTAATAAATCCTCCAACACACTGAAATTGATGTCTGTGCATAGGCCATTGTCTCAGACATGCCCACAGGGCTGGGTATTGCTGTTTCTGTGAGACATTGAATGGTGCATTAGGTGACTCACAGACCTTGACACCTACTGAAACTTGCCAGAGGTGCCATGCTTCAGGAATGGGATCACTGCTGGTGGTGCAGGGACCTCTTGGCAGTGATACAGAGCCCTGTTGACAATTGTTTTCAGGTCAAAGCCACAATATTTGTCAAAATTAAGTTAAAGGAAGCCCAAGTGTGTATTTAGCTATAGGGCAAAATCTCTTAGACCTTCCTAACTGAAACTGCAGCCTGATGCTGCAGTTTTGGAAGCTTGCACTTGGCTGGATACAGCATGACTGGATGGTATAATGGGTAAGCAAAACAGAGCTACCTGAAGGTGGAGGGTGGATGGTTGCACTGAGGGAATGACACCAGGTGTGTCACATGTGGTGTGTGTGTATTTGTGATTTATTGTCCAGCTATTTGTAGATGACAAAGAAACAGAATTTTCCGTAACATTTCAATACTGTGCACCTCTCCAACCAACCCAAAGAAAAACACTCAATATATATGTCTCAGGATAGGATAGAAGATTAATGCAGGATGGAAAAGAAGTGTAAATACCTTCTTAGCTCCATGAAGTTTTCAGCCTGCATATTTCTAGATTTTTTTTCCACCAACATTCCTTCAGGTTACTGGTTATGACAAAAATTAATTAAGCAAAGAGAGTACTTGACCTATTGAACAGTGTTCTACAGTTATAATCATATATAGAGCAATAAAACCATAAATCAATAACATTGGGTATTTAGTGCTCATTGCAAGATTTGCTTAGGATCAGCTGAATAGTTTCAAGTGCATCTGAGTGAAAGGAGTAGGTCAAATACATTATGCAGCATAAAATTAGCCTGCCCTGACATTTTCACAATGGGTGAACTTGCAAGGGTGGAGTGGATGATGACATTGCTTGTGCTCCTCGTGACTACTATACTTCCTATATAGACCGGAGCACCTCTGGTTCCTATTATCCCTGTTTAACATATAGTATGAAATACTTAACAAGTCTGGGCAAACACAGCAAAGAGTGTGAATTCTCTGATAAAGAATAAAACCTGAGTTATCTCTCTGCCTGATTGCTTTTTGCCATCCATTCATCAGGTTGCTCACATGGTTCTTGTGCAAAGCAGTGGCAGTGAATTTCAGCGTGGCTTCAGACTGCTAGGATCCCAAATGCCAGTATGACTCCAGTGGTGCCTCAGAACAGCCTTCACTGCTCCGTTGGAGGAAGGATTTGAGCAGCATGTTTCAGTCCATGGCCCTTGTGCCTTTCCCCCTCTTTTACATGTTAATGCCTGTGAGGGCTTTCAGGCTGTTCCTCAGCACCAGGAATTCCAAGGCAGATTGTTTCTGATTCAGATCCCCACCCACTGAAAAGCAGACATACCTTACACACGGTGCCCTGTGCCAGGCAGCCTTAGAATACACTTTTATTAAGCACATGTGGTCGGGTATGAACCTAAAAGGATTGCAGTGATCACCTCTCCTATGCTGCTCTGCACAAGCTGGAGAGCAATCCTAGAATGTCACTGTTTGTAACATTCAGCAGCACCTGGAAAGGCACTTAATTTCCTCTTAAAAAATGCTGGTCCTGGAACAGCTACCATTAACACTAGGAAAATGTTATAGTGCTCAGGTTCTCTTTGCAGTAAACTTGTAAATATTTATATTCCATTTGACTGCAATTAGGCTAAAAATAGCTGGTTATTTTGAGTGTCTCTGTGTAGGTAAGATTATCTTGTGACATAGCACTTAACCTCTGTTTAATAACCTGGGAACTCCCAGGGTACTTCAATGTCTTCCAAACTGCTCATAATTCATTGTTGGTGTGGTCCAATTTCTCATCCTTCTCTTCTATGTGTAGATCCAAAGGTTGCATATTTGGTTTTGCCTAGTCCTGAGACTTCACACTCAGGTTGTTGGTCACACCACTGTCCACACATCTTTGTCAAAATCATACTCAAAGGAAATATTCTGTCCATGTGCAGCTTCCCCCATGCACACCATTACTGTCATGGGGTTGGTGGGAGAATGAAATCCCACAAGAAGCCAGGTTGCTGCAATGGACCACCAGTGCATGTCATTTTTCACTGAAAGTCTGCAAGATCTTACCAAAACAGACTGATTCCTGCCCTAACTCGAGTGGGAATGCTTTGACTGCTTGAGTGACTTTGAGAATGCTTCTTGTCTTAGCCTGTGAAGAATGAAGTCTCTGGGGGATACGTGTGGTCACTGGCTTCTGTCCAGCACAACTTTCATCTAAAATAGACTTGCAATGGAAGAGCTTTCCCCCCTTTTTTTCCTGGTGAAATTACCAGAATATTAGCTGTTCACATTCTGTCCTTAATTATGTTTCAAAGGAACATCCTGTTCCTACAATATTTTATATAATGGCCAGCCACCAGGATAAATTTATGCAGGAACAGAGAGGGAACAAGGCTGGGCCAAAAAAGAAGAACTAATGAAACAAAGAAAATTCACACTGTGTACAACAGGAAACATGGCAAATGAGAAAGATGCCAGAAAATAGTGAGAAGAAATACTTTAAACCACAGAATGATGTAGTGGAAAGGAAGAAGGACTCCAGCACGTGGAGATGGAAAACAAAGGGAAGCACCCAGCTCTCTCCATCATCATATCTATTCCTGTACCCTCTCTCTACTGGAGTCAGTTCCTGGTCTTCCTGAGAATTGCTCATTGTTTTGTGTTCATGTCCTGGTGCACCCAGTGGTTCCATCATCTTTCAGCTCCCACCTTCTCAACTGGCTACCACTCCCATAG
Organism: Aegithalos caudatus; assembly: GCA_013389925.1. NCBI lineage: Eukaryota > Metazoa > Chordata > Aves > Passeriformes > Aegithalidae > Aegithalos > Aegithalos caudatus. The sequence goes on from WEIU01009067.1 coordinate 249,898, forward strand.
CCATATCCCATATGCCTGAGCATCTCAGGTATAAGTCCCTGTAATTGCTGAGATTTAAAAAAGAAATGGCTTGAATTTTTTGCTGAAGCCCTTGCAATACATGGAGAAGCTGTACTCAGACACGTGCTCACTAACTCACTTCAGGTTTTTTGTTTTATCCTTCAGGTGATGGCTTCCAAACTCTGATTTGTGTTGCACTAGTAAGGACAGGTAATAACTCTTAGCACCATTTTGACTGTTTTTTCTCTCACAGATTAAACAGTGTAAGTGTAGAGAGCTCTATGGGAAACTGTCCAGCTTGACATCTGTGTGGGAACCACAATGTCTGGAAACTGCTGTCAGCTCTCTATTCAGAGGGTCCCCATCCCAAAGGGAATATGTGGAATCTGTATGTTTGTTTTACTCTCCTCTGGGAAGCAAGAGAGCAGAGGGGACAGAAAAAAGACCCAACTCCTCTAGCAATGTAAACAATGTTGAGAAAATCACAACAGTGCTTCTGCATTCTCATTAACAGGAGCTTTATCTAAAAGCATGGAAACAGAGATATTGGTTTATTTGCCTCTGCCAAGCTGAACATTTGTCTCTGAAACTTCTTAACTTTTGATGATGAATACAGCTCTCAGAGTAAAATAACAGTTGTGATTGCTGCAGTGAGTTCAGCATGGTATCAGTTTCAGGGCGATGACAGAAGAAGAGATGTGACAGCAGAAACAGTGGGATGCAGGAAGAATGGAAATACTCTTGGATCTGTGCTCTTCAGACCAAAGAAAGGAGTTATATGCAAATCATTCCCCCACAAGGGAGATTAGGGGCAGGGCAGGGCTGAGTGTTTTGGATGCACATGCCAGGGTCTTTCATTGTCTCCACTGCAATCTGCTATTTCTCCCCATAATTTGGATTATGAGATTTTTTTCCTGCTGTCTCTGGACCACATTTAAATGTGCCTTCACAGGTTTCTGAAGCAAATGAGCTTCCAGCCACCACTGCTTATGGCATCACTGTAGTGCCTCTTCATTTAAAGAATCCCTTGCTTATTGTAAAGCCCCTGATGACTCACACAGCTCCGCAGAGGAAAGGAGCTGAGAGCAGACCTGCAGGGCAGAGAGCCCCAGGGGATGCAGGGGAGGCAGTGAAAAGCAGTGACCTAAACAGAGGCATGGAATTGTTTTGCCAGTTTGTGTTGAATGGATCTCCTCAGATATCAGCTGATTATTTGGCTGGGCTGGGCTGCTTCAGGCACTGCGTTTTGCTGGGCATGGAAACCTGGGAGAGGCTTTGTGCTGTCAGGATCAAGTTCTTTCCAGCATTGACTGTGAGTTCAGACTGAGATTAGATAAAACTTGATTGTTACTTTGGCTGGGTCTGACTAATTATTGTTAAGAGCATTCCCAGGCTCACCGGGACAGAAATTGAGGGATGGGTTTTGAATTTTTTTATGAATAACAAACTCTTTTGAAGCCAAATCTTGCAAATGGTTTCTTATCCTCTTTGTCTTCATCACCTTCTTGGCTCGGGAGAAGAAAATTGCCAGCAAACATAGCAGATGTTAACCTTGAGCAAATTTCAGATACTTTTTTCTTAAATGTGCTGTTTTCTCTGCTATTTAATTTACATCTTTATTTATATATATTTCCCAGTGCATTGAATTATTCTTTTGGCTAATTCTACTATTTCATTGACCCAATTTCTGTTTTAGTAACAATGTCCAGATCAGAGAGTAACTGAAGGAAAACTATTGCCCTGATCCTGTCTCTGACCAGCAATGTTAGGTGCTGATGGAATTGATACAAGGATGCATGACACTTAACACCACATTTTCTGTTGTGCATATCTTTTAATCCCTGAGAGACCAGAGATGGCAGAAAAAAGAGCAGAGCAGCAACACCAGGTTGAGAAAATGGGAACAGCCATTCTGTGTCCTAAATATGTGGCTCTGCCTTGAAGGCAGAGGTTGAACATTCTGCTTGCCTGTACCAGCTGGATTGTTGCTGCTTGGGGCTGATGGTTTCCAAAACCTTTTGACTCCTGATGTCAAATGCAGTTTTCAGAATTAGGCAAAAATTTTGATGACTATACTGAAGTTAGCAAGTTATTAAAAATGAGATCTAATTACTTATGGCTTATAAAGCTGATTTCTTCTCAGAGCAAACCCAGCAAAATACAGATTTTTTAAAAAATTCTGATCTCTTTTACACTGATGTAAAGGCATTTCAGAAAAAACTGAAAGATGTGGAAACAGTTGAATACCTAGTTAGTTTTGGGAGCCTAAGTACCCTGTCACATTATTAAAATTGAATAATGCAATTAAACTCATAAATGACAATATTCCTTTCCAGAGCTTTTTGCACTCAAAAATGAGAAAAGTGTTAATTAATTTATCCTGTTTCCACTGTTAAAGTGTTATTTGAATTTATCCCACTTCCACTGTTGCATATCAATATTATTGTAGTACCAAGTGACAGAAATGAAAGGATTCAGATTAGAGGTCTCAGTAGTTTTCTGTATTTCCAGTTGCCAACATTTATGCTTGTTCTTTACATTCGACTAAAAAGCAGGAAAAAAGAGTTAACTGCCTGAAAAAAGCCAGGAGCTGGAAGCCCTCGTGTCATATGATAATCTGAATCACACAGATCATTGCTACTAAAAGATTAATATGAAAAAAATCTTACAATGTATTTATATGACTTCTCACTTCTAGTTAGAGCAAGAAACAGGTAAGGACCTTAGGTTAAAAAAAAAAAAAA
>WEIU01009067.1:252661-424339 GCA_013389925.1 Aegithalos caudatus
AAAAAAAAAAAGCAGTTCATCACTGTGCTTTATTTGATCCTGAATAAAAATATTTAACTCACTCTCCTGACATTCCCCTGGTTTCTAACCTGTATCACTGTCCATGGAAAGCTGCAAAGGAAATGGTTACCATGAAGGAGGCAATAGAAGCCTGCCTATTTTGAGTGAGTACTCTTTGTCCAGTAGCAGGGTCTTGGAAGTTGTGATGAGCCGTACAGCATGATCACTCTGTCTAAAAGGCTTCATGTTGTTGTCAAGGAGACCAGCTCTTTTGTCAGACACAGCTTTGAAAGTGAAGCAGTCATATGAAGGAAAGATGTGCATATCTGTGATATTTAAAAAGACCCACTTCTCTGATTCTAATTTGAATTCTTTTCCTTGCTTGCACCAAAAGAGCAGTAATGAGTTTTTAGTAATTTCTTAGTGCCTTTGTACCATGCTCTCAGTTTCAATAAAATCAAGTGGCAAATCCAGAGTTCCAGCCCCCAGGTGGATGACACTGACTTTTCTGCACTGAGACTGTGGATGGTATAACCACCTCTGGTTCTGCTTTGATCTTTGGAGAGCACCAGTGCCTCATGCCCCTGTCCCTCTTGTCAGGGCCAGCCTGCTCACAGGTCTGGACAAGGTTTGGTCAGGCCTTTTGGCCAACAGATTTGTGAACAAGCAGATGTTCTGCCCTTTGTGGTACTCCACTTTTGTGGTTCCTTGTATTTGGGGGATCTTCAGGGCTTCTTGGTCCTTACTCCTGCCTCCACCCTGCTTTACCTGCATACCCTGGCAATGCCCCTCTACCCTCTTGGGTTCTCATTGGTATCTGAACTGTGTTTGGTACCACAATTCCCATATTTCTTCAATTCATTGTTCTAAATCTTTACAAACAGGGTTTCTGGACCTCCTGATATCTTCTTGGCTTTTTTCAAGTCACCCATGCATTTTCTGGGCACAGGGTCCCAGGTCTGATATATCAAATGGGACCATACCAGTGCCAAGCAGAGCTTAAGACTATCCCATGTGCTGAACCTGGGTCTGTGCATTCAGTGATGTTACTGTCTTTTATGGTAACAAGAAGTGACAGAGGGCTTGTGATTGATTATCTGTCTGTTCCTTGTGTCCTGCCTGCCTCCCACCAGCTCAGCAAATTCAGCAGTGATAGAGGTAGAATAGTAAATTCCCAGCCTTTCATTTTGATGGTAAATTTTGCATTGCATCCCCCCTGGATCAGGGTCTAGTTTTCATCGATCCCTTAACATATTTTCCTTAGATTCTTTATGAGAATGCAATTGAAACAACACAAGAAACTTTAATAAAATCAAGCCAAGGCACCTTCTACTTCACCCCTATTCACAAGGACTGCTACTGAGATGCAGGAGGTTTTCTAGTTGATTTGAAACAGTTTGTTTTAACATGTTCGTTTGGCCATGTGTCTGAATCAGAGGAAGATGTTTGATGCTCTTCTGAGGACTTCTCTAATATCCCATGTTACAAAGAAAAATAAAAAAAAACCCACCAAACCTTCAAAAATTCAACTTTCAAAAGTATATTTTGCTTTATAACACTTTACATTCTGATTTTGTTTAGTACTCCTTTTATTTCATCAATATTCAGGATTCATAAAAATGAAAATGTGTTTTATTAGAGCAGTGAATATGCCTTTATACTGCATGAATTTACAGTCTGAACTGCCACTGATGAACATTCTGGGATTTCAGAAAGTGTTTCCCTGCTGTGCTGAGCATTAGCAATTTTCCCACAATAGATTTTATCTATTGACACTCTTCAGTCATTTCAAGCTCATTAGGCTATCACAGCTATGACATCTCCTAGTGAGGCTGCAACTGCACTTTACTGTATCATTATTTCATTTTATGAGGCATGGGAAGGACAGAAACCACAATGGCAATTCACCCAACCCTGCTCTCCTTTGACCTTTCCCCCACGGCTCTTTTATAGCTCACTACAAAGTCACAAGTGGATCTAAAGAAAAACATCATCAATTTTTATAAGTGCATCTCCCTTTTATCTGTCCCATGTTTTCAACTTTCCCAAAGAAGTTATAACCAGTGGGCATCAAGTGCAAGAAAATTTTTTGTGTTATTCAGAGGTGACAGTTATCATGTGTGTTATTTACCTCCCACTTTGTGAGTTCATGGGCCTGGGGTGTGGAGGCTGAGCTCCAATCCGAGCCTCCTCCAGCCACATGGCAGGAATGGTCCCTGTCCACAGGATCTCTGCAGCAAGGCAGAAGCAAGCAGGAAGAGAGTAGAAAGGAAAAGAATGTCAACAGCACTGGAAAACTGTGCCCATGGAGTGTAGAAAATATGCAGAGCTCAGATCTTCCTTTTGAGGCTGCAAGCCAGTGAGTGCTATTTAATGATGTCGCTATTCCGGGCGGCTCTGCTGCCTGCCATTAACAATTGACAGTTTTCCTGGCAGCTCCTAAGGAGTGATGGGCTCTGGGAGAACTGCTGGGCTGTGGACCAATCTGAGGAATCAGTCCCAGCCCTGAAAAAACACAGGAAAGGGAGCTTTACAGCTCCTTACACTGGCAGTTGGATATTGAGGGTTAAGGCTGGTGGTGGTGCTGGAACAGGGAGGGCAGGCCAGGAGGATGCAGGTGGAGGTCAGAAGTGAGGTTGCATGACCAAATCAGTGAATTGAACTTCAGACAGCTCACTGGGAGTTTGATTTCCTCTGACTTCCATGGTTTATTTTAGCATCTGCCCGCACTGGGATAAGCAAGTACTATATAACTCTTCCAGCTGTGATATGGTTCTGATGCTTCCAGCTATGTAAAATGCCACCATCTTCTCTGGCTTCTCTCATTTTTGGTGGAGGGCTTTCCATTCCTCAGCAGAGGGAACTTCCTGGAGGATAAATAGAAGATCCTTGTGAAAAGGGGGCCAGGAATTACAGCTTATTAGGGTGAGATAACATTTGGACACTGCAAAGAAAATGCCTCACAGAAAAAGTTATTCAGGGAAGGAAAAAAAAAAACAACCCAAATCACTGAACTTCTCAGCAGCCCCATCAAACTTTGCACTACTTTCTCCTACGATTTTAGAAGACCTTGAAGAGTGGAATGTGAACATGAATTGAGTTTTACAAAACTGACAGGGGTACAAATGTTTACTTTTCATAATAGAAGGGGGAAAAATGCCCTATGCTTGAAAGCTAAAATTGCCTGAGGATCCAAAACAGCTTAAATGTTACTGTTGCTGGAAGGAAGACCCTTACAGCAGCTCTTACAGGTGTTTCTGCTGCCAGTCTCTAAAATGGAGCTGCCTGTCAGACACACTCCTTGGAAATGCCTGTTTCCCAGAGGGCAAATGTTTGACAAGATGAGACAGCTCTGATTACGTGCAAAGAATGAATAAAACTCTGAATTTATGTGAAATTCTCTTCGAGGCAGCAGAAATATTTATTGTTTTCAAGACATCTGTTTTACTTTTTGCACCAGGATGCACTGAATGAGCTCTTTCCTTTTGTTGTGACGAGCAGCCAAACTTGGGTCCCTTTCTGGGTGTGGTATGTCTACTTCATGAAAAAAAACTAAATGTGATTTTAGTTTTCTATTTTCTCTCTCTATGTCTTCCCATCCCTTAATCTCTCCAAAGATTAGTCACTCTTTCCTCCAGGAAGTTTACTTGAGGTGAAGAATATCTCTAACATGGAGTTTTACAAGTAGCTAATTTCAGGTAAGTGCTCCTCACCCACAAAAAAGCACAATCAGTCTCATCAGTTAGAGGAACAAATGCCATGAATAAAACCCTGTTCTCAAGGAAGGATCATATTTTCCTGGAATGAAGGAGAAACGAGTAAAGAAAAGAATGAATTAGTGTAGAGTCTTTATACTAAAAATATCTAGCTTTACCTATCATTTTAGTTAAAATAAAGGGAATACATATTCCAGAGAGACATATATAGTGCTAAGAGTACTCTAGAGGAATGAGTTGTAACTCAGGGTAGCATTCAGGGGACTTCAGCAGAAGCAGAGGCATTATGAATGTTCTTTTTAAATCTCTTCCCTTTTATAAATGACTATACAATTATTTAATAGAGCATAATTTTTAGAACCTGGAGTTGCCTTTCTGCAAATGACATTATGAAGTGCCAGCTTGTCCTGGAGGGACCCAGGAAGTACAGAGCATAGTTTTTTCGTAATTGTTGAATTTGAGTTGAATTTCTCCTTTCTATATCACTGAATGTATCTCCACCACAAAATAGTGGCTAGGCATCCAGTGATCATGGAAGTCCTACCAGCAGCCCTTTATTTTCTTCTGCACCTCCTGATATAAAACCCAGTCTTACAGCAAAGGTGTAATGATGGTGAGGAAGGCTGGAGATATCAGGTGGAAATAGCAGAGGAGGGTAGTGGTGGGGAGTTATGTAGGACTCATTTCTTCTTTCACAGCTGCTGTGTTGTTATAATAGGTAAAATTTTATTCTTTTGTGTTTGTCTCTTCTCATTTGTAGTAATAATACCAAGAAATAGCAAGTCAGGATGGGTTTTGATTCCTCTTACTTATCTTCAATGGTACCAGGCAACATCTCTCTTTGGGCACAGATAAGTCCCTGTTTTTTGACTATCTTGGGGTGTCAGAGCCAATTGAATAAAGAAATGGTTGTCCTACTATTCTCAGCATTTATGCAGCCTCACCTCAAGTACTGTGCACAGTTTGGGGCTCCACGGTGTAAGAAAGATATTTTAACATTAGAATGTTAAAAGGAGGGAGAAGGAGGGAGAAGAAATGATGAAAAGACTAGAGGGCAATGACCCAAAGGAGGGAGAAGAATGATGAAAGGACTAGAGGGCAAGACTTATGATGAATGGCTAAGTATATTTGGTTTGTTCAACTTAGAGAGGAGTTAACAGAGGAATGACTTCAGGGCTGTCTACAACTTACTCAAAAGGGAAGTGTAGAGGGGTGTGCTGATCTCCTCTTTCTGGTGTCTGATAGGATGTGAGGGAATGGCTTATAGCTGCATCAGAGGAAGTTCAGATTGGACATGATGAGAAAGGTCTTTACTGAGGGGTGGTCAAGCACTAGAACAAGATCCCTGGGGAAAAGGTCAACCTTGTTGGTGTTCAGCAGGTGTTTATATAACGCTCCCAGATACATGGCTTAACTCTTGTGTTGCCTTCTGTGAGTCAGGAGTTCGATCCAATGATCTTCCTGGGTCCAGGATATTCTATGATTCTAGATCATCATGTTAGGGGCACTGCATGTCTGTGAGATGGTTAGAAGTTAATGCCATGATTGGTGTCTGGAATGAGCTATGGAAATCAGATGATGGGCGTGCTTTCTTACTTCAGTGGAGGTAGTGCTCAGTTCTGCAAGATTCAGTGGAGGAAAAACAGAAATAGGGGTTCTCCAAACCTTGCTTGCTGCTTCCCTGCCTCATAGGGAAACACAGCACTTTTTCTGTGGTTTAAACAAGTTTGACCCATTCAGAAAATTTTTTGGAGAAGCTCATGGTGTAAACAGACCTCTACTACACATTGTTTGATTCAACTAGTTTACAGTGTGACAGGGCTAATAGTGATTTTTAACTGGCTCAGAATAATATCTGACATGCACATAAAGTGCTCTTGGACTCTGCCATTGCTATTACTGTACCCAGAGAGAATCCCGAAGCCCTGGTGCTGCAGAGCAGAAACTCTGGGGATCTGTGTTCTGCCAGTCAAGGAAGCAGCAGGATCATCTAAAGTTAGGAAGAGAAAATTATTCCCTGTAAAGATTTAAAACCTCTTTTTATAAAATTGGCTAAATCTATTGCATTTAAAGTCACATCCTGAGAAGAAGGCTCAAGGCTGCTGGGTCTGCTGCACTGACAAAGCTCCAGAATAATGTTTGCATACAATAACATCTTCATAAGGGAATCTAGGTATCATCTGATGCTTGTTTCTGAAAAAAGAATTAAGTCTTGTTTGTCTCCCTTGGTCACTGCCAGCCTGCATTGATTGTTGCCAGCCCATTGTCCTGGGCTTATGTCAATATCCCCATATAGTCTTCTCAAAAAGACAGCAATCTGACCTAGTATACGTTTGAGGAGAATTATCATCAGTCATTAAAACCTTGTACAGTCAGAAATATTAACTCATTACATAGAATTCCTGAGCCCCTGCTCATTTTTAATTTACTTTCCAGCAAGAGCTCAGTCATGCAAATTACCATGAATCAAGCTTCTTGTGCTGCAGCAGTGGGGCACCTACACCCCAGAATCGTGGTTCAATAGAATAGTCAGGGTCAAACTGACTTTTACAGTAGGTAAATTTCTTGAAAACTGTATTTATGAGACTGTATGCATTCAATTAGTTCTACTTATCTTTGCACACTGCCAGCACTCTTTGAATCTGCTTTGATAATGAATGTGAGATAGATATGGCTGCAAAGTTTAAAACAATTACTGGTAATGTGCTGTTCAAAAGATGATAATGGAACTATATAATAGCAGTTATATAAGCACTGATTTTTAAATGCTTTAATGATAACAGAAGTCCCATTCTTTCCCTACATGTATTATTGTTCAAAGAAAAAAAGCCAAAACACTTAAGGCACTCAACCTTCAACCTGGGGAAAACATGTATCAGATATATACATTGAAGGCAAGATCTACAGATCCTTTTGAGACTATATTAATGAACAATGCCAAAAACTCCAGTGAAACACAGTAATTGCCCAAGAATACATTCATTCCTAAGGATAAAGTTATTGTTATTGACTAATATTTATTATTTGTTTATATATTATCTTGCAGTGTGCACGTGACTTGCCAGGCATGGCCCAGGCTGTTACAAAAAGTTTTTTTACCTCCGAGATAGATTATAATTGAAAGACAGGGATTATGTTTTCTCTGCACCATAATCCTTCAGGAAAAACTTACTAAGATACATGACAACACCAACTAAAATAAATGTTCTGAGTAACAGTTTAGGGCAGTTTCTTATTTCTGCTTCCCCATAGAACACCAATGACGAGTGCTGTCCCTGCAGATGGAGGGACTCTCATTATGGGAGCATACATGAAAGAAAGGACACAGTGTTCAGAAGAACATTTCAGAATTCTTCATTAAAGCCCCAAATAGGGGTCATTCAGGGGGATTCAGGCAATTACAGCAAATCTAATCACTTGGAAAACAAATTAATGCAATGTATTAAACCTAGTTGTTTTGCACCAGGAAAAAACTGGCACGTCCTCAGTGCAAAACACAATTATAAGGAGAACAATTACTATTAAGTTTAAGTAAGCTCTGGAAGGTGAATGCACAAATGCACAGGTAGGATGAAAATCAGGAATCTGGATGCCATAGGAGGAAAGAAAAGTGGAGTGTGGTGAAGTGTGTTGATTCCTATGCAGCACCTCCAAGATGCAAGCCAGCAGGTAGGACCCAAAAGGGAACCAGAAAGGGCTTTGTGCCACTCTCCATGGCAATGCCTGAAAGTCAGGGATCCAGCTGTGTGAGCAACATCCATGCTCAGGACAAGAGTGCTGACAGTATGCTAGACAGCCAGCCTGCCAGGCTCCAGGGAGAAATATATGAGTGTGGGATGGCTGGAAATGGAGACTTGCCCCCAGGGAGGGGCAGTAAGCAACTCTGTGCCGATAGTTCATTTCTTGTTAATGCCCATTCACTGACTTGAGTTGAGGATTGGGGTGCATGCAACCCAATGAAAAGCCCTATATGAAATGCAAAGCTAGCCCAAGGCAGGTGGTGTTGGGCTCAGGTTTGACTTAGATATACCAGATCATCCAAGACTGTCAATATACAAGAGAAAACCTAGCATTTCAATTAGAATTTTGCACTAAAACACCACTTTCATAGCACTCCTGGACAGTATTTAAACTGAAAACCACAGGAGAACATAAAAAAGTCATAATAATGGTAAAAAATTTCATATTATTTACACATTTCTGTGTCAGGCTGGGTCACCCTTCTAATGACTTGGTTTCAGAGCACCCATGGGGAGACCGAGGTCAGTAAGAATCACTAAGAGAAGAGTGTGTTGGCAAAAGGAGTCACCAGTTTTAGGAGTTGCTAAAGGAAATCTGGCATTTGGAGGGCCAGCATGTAAAATGTGGAAGCTCCAACCCTTGATGGAGAAGCTACAACCTCCTTCTGCAAACAGGTTGCTCAGCCTTGGTGGAAGCACTGCAGCCACCAGGTCAGTGTGCTTGGCTGGGCCAGGGAAAATGTCCACAGGCACTTCTGACTCACTGCAAATGTAAAGTGCTCCATTCACCATGGGAAAGGAGCACGGGCACAGGCTGTGACCTGACTTGGGTGACATCCAGTAACTCATTATGCCTTGGTAATTTGGTTACATGTCTCGCCTGAAGATGCGTCTGTTACCACTCAAAGCCTTGCATTTAAGATGAGCTGATTGACATGTCCCCTCAGGCAGGCAATTGCCTGAAAGAGTAATGAATAATCATCTGGAACACAGTTTTGTTCCCCTGATGGTGTAAGTGGTCCCATGGGTGGGTTTGATGCAAGGAACAAACACTGGGTGTGAACTCGGGTGTCAGAAGCAGCCTGTATGACCGCCAGTTCTCACCCAAGTACATCTCAGATTGAGAATTTCCTGATTCTTCCTTGCTTGAATGATGAAACTTTCCAATGACCTGGAGGCTGCTACATCTTTTGTTGTTATTATTCAAGTGCCAAAAAGGCAGAGTAACCTCTAACCATTTCAGAGCCTGATGTCATGCCATGAGGACACTGGGATCAACATTTAGAACACGGTTTCTGCCTGTCTCACGGGACTAAATCATACCTGCTCTGAAGAACAGGGCAAATGAGCTGGAGGCTTGAGAGAAAGTGACCTTCAGACTCTTCCATGCAGAATGCTGCCTTAAATATTAGCTTTATTTGGACCTAATGGTTTGGTATTTGTCAATACATACAAGGGTGCAAACCCAGGAGCTAACACCCCACCCACAGCAGGCAAGAGGAATGAGGAGGCTGGCAGATTTCAAACTAGCATTGAGGTCTTAATAATCTCATTCAAGTGTACTGAAACAAGTGTTCAAAAGAATTGAAGGGAAAGACTCAGTAAATGGAAACATGAAAGGGGTTCCAGAGAGTCTGGAAGGACAGGATCTGGAGTGACAGTGGTGGCAGAGCACTGAGGCTCAGGCTGGACTATCCCACCAATACATGGCACAAAGCAATGTGACCAGGCCCAAAGCATTATCCCCACAAGCTGACCCCTGAAGGAATTTTGGGGGACCATGCAGGCTGGGCACACCCTGACAAGTCAGTGGATTGCTGTGCTGCTACCACACATGGTGGAAAAGCACCATGGCAAGGTGGGATGCTGATGTCTCTTCAGCTGGGAAGCAGCAGTGCAAGCCCACGCAAGGGACTATCAGTGGGACCAAATGTCCTCTCTATACAAAAACTGTCCCCTTGTTTCCTTCACTTAATGCAGCAAAATTGTTCAGATCTGAACTGTGTCTTTGGAAATGCAGGAGGACTTATTGGCTCAGCAAACTAAACACCAATAAAACTGGGATAATGAGCAGTTATTTATGCAGTGGAGCCATTATGCTTTTATTTATTGCACTCACTGTAATTACAGTTTCACCAGACCTGACAGCAACACATCCTTTAATGATATACCCAAAGCAAGGATTTGTTTGAAAAAGAAAAAAATCCCACAAGTGTTAGTCATAAGTTAGCTTTCTACTGGAAATTTTTAGGAAGGGAGACAGAAAATATAAATAATGGATTTAGTAAGAAAATATGTTTGTTCCTTTTTTAATCTTTGTCATGTTTCCAACCTCCACATCACTCTAAAAGGTCACACAGTGAAAGCTGCTGTGGTACTGCTCATCCCTGACAGTGGTAATTCTTGCTTTATAGCATGGGATCACATAAGCAAGCACATGCAGAGATTCTTGTGGAAAAATAATTGATGGTAAGCAGTGAAGCCCCATCAGACAACAAAACTTGCCTTGTGGCAGCTTCACCAGGTCTCACATGTTCAGCATCACCAGATCTCTCACATCTCTCAGGTTTTCAGATGACTTGTCTTTCCTGAGTTCTGCTCTGTCATCAATGTGTCAATCTCCTATTCAGTTGTCTAATCCTCTCTGTCTTCAAAAAAAAAAAAAAAAAAAAACCAACCAAAAAAAAACAAAAAAAAAAAAAAACCAACCCAAAAAAAACAACAAAAAACAAACCAAAACAAAAAGTGAGACATCACTTGTTAATTTGCTGTAACCTGTTATTTGTTTGGCATATTTCACCTATCAGGTACCTCTGTGTTGACTAGCCTCCTCATAAACATTAAAATAAAAGCAATACCTTACCTGGCAGAAGAATGCATAAATGGCTAATGATGAGCTCTGCTGCAGCTAACTTCCAGGAATCCTCTCTGAATCAAAGCCTACCCTCAGCCTGAATAATTCTCATTCTCTTGCTCACAGCAGGAACAGCTTTTTATACTACTAATTGCAAACAAACACAGAACCTTCAGTCCCTCTCTTCTAAGACCTACAACTTTGAAATATTACTGACTTTATCCCTTAAGGTGATGTTCAGAGGCCCCAGCCAAAACCAAGACCCTGCTGAGTCAGCCACACAATGACTTAGAAAACCTAGTCACCTGTGAGATCTACTACAGCCATACTTGACTTCAACTCCTTTTTTTTCGAGTGTATAGATTCAAATGAAGTTCCAAAGACTGGCTAAACCATGTATTCAGTCCTGCCTGTAGATTTGTGCTGACTGATAGTGGAGGTCATTGTTCCAGGTAGGAGCATGTCTCAGGAGTGCCACTCTTAGATATGACTGCATTTGCACTGAAGTAATGTGTTAATCCTGAATGTGGGGGGACTTAAAGCAGCTTGAACTTTCTTCCAGCACCTTTTCCCAGACTGATCTGTTATTTTTGTGAATTGCGGTTTGGGTTGGGCACTGGGACACCCACAGTGGTGCATGTGCCGAGTGTTCTCAGCCTCCGAGACTGTGATTATCACAGAGCTTGAGGAGCTCTCAGCTCCTCACAGCAGCTTAAACAATAGCACCAATCACAAATGATGGAAAGAAAAAGCATAGCTTCAGTGTGGTGAAAAATGAAAGCCCCACCAAGAATGAGGAATGTATGCTTAGTTTCTGATTCTTAATTTTTTTGTGTGGTTTAAATTTTGCTGTAGTTTGTGCTATTCCTGTCCCCCATGGGCTCTGTGCAAATAACATATTTGCTGCTCCGTCTGCCATGAGAGCAACAATTTCTTTGCTCCTGTTTCTGCTTCCTTCAAATGAAAGTCTGTCCCCATGTTATGCTCTGAAGTTACCCCTTGTTTCTTCATGAATGTCTTTGAGATCCACGTTGACTGTGTTAGTGAAGAAAAGTACCAGCTGCTCATAACCAGGGGAACGTGCCTGCATTTATTTACATCTGAAAACAAGCAAGCAAAAATTTGAATGACTTGTGGCTTTACAAACTTTTTCTGAAACTATGCAGCATTTATCACAGCCAACCCTGGCATCCTTACTCCTGTGTTCTTTGCTGCCCTGACTTGCCAAGCCTTTATCTCGGATTAAGTTGTTAACTCTTCAGGACTGAGATGCTAACCTCTGTGGTTCAGTGTCATCCACTGGGTCACATACACCAGAACTATTTACAAAAAGCTCCACGAGTTCCCTTTCTTGTGATGAAAGCAATTAGGGATTCAGAATTTGTTTTCTGCTCCTGTTCAGCCAGAATTCCCAGCTGTGCTGAACATTCATGCCAGAAGGCATTAAATACATTAGCTTACTTGCAGAAAAGGATGGGAACAACAATGAAGCAGGGGAAACCAAATAGCAACCATGGAAAAGCTGCTTATAAAATTCAATCAGCTCTATGAAGACTTTATTAAATTATTCCTTGGGCAGTAAAAAAAAAGGCAAAAGGAATATTTGGGCCTATAGTTGTTTCATCTGCAAAGGCAATAAGCAGCAGATTGATCTAAAATCCCAGTGTGGTAGAGTTTCTCCAGGACGAGTATGTTGGGATTTCAGAGTTAACACCTCAATGATGTCACCAAATCTTTTGGAGTCTGTAGTCTTCACCAGGTTTGCAGGAACAGATTTTGTGGCTATTTGGAAAGACATCAAAGCCAAAGGTACTGTCATGGTGTGACCAAATTCAAGTGGCTGACAGAGGAGAGCTGAGCACCATTAGAACAAAAATCAGCACAAGAATGAGGATGTATTGAATGAAGGAGGTGGGTGCCAGCTTCCACAACAGCAAAGAAGTAACTGATTATCTCCCTCAAATGCAGGTTGGCTCCAGAAAACCTCTGCACAAGATACCATAGGTGTTGAAAATTCTAGAGATGAAGAGAGCTCAGTGAAAGAGTCTGATGTCAGAAATATCATTTGGTCTAATCAGGATAGGAAAATATCTGGCTCAGGAAGTGCTTGAATGTTAAGAAGTAGGAAACAAAGAGACTATGTCAGGGAAATGCCATACACATTTGGTCTGGTCTTACTTATTTACCTAGACATTCATTTAGGACACATTAAAGAGACCAGATGTCAGTCCAGACAGAGAGGTGTTTTTGTTTGATGCAGTAGCCTTATGTTTTATGTACACTTGCAGATCCATGTGTATAGAAAAGTTAGCAGAAGTATTAGGTGGGGTGGGGTTCTTTTGTTGTTTTGGTTTGTTTTTTTTTAATCTATATAGAATATGTACTGCTAAGTGACATACTCCAGGTATATTGTCCCCAAATTACAGCTGATATATTAAAAGTCTGAGCCTTAGGAAGAGGGAACAAATCCATCCATTGAGGTCTTCAAATCTTGATGCTCCAGTGCCCCTAGTCAAGGTGTGCTTTAGGAAAGCATAATATAGGGGCATCAGACTGAAATATTAGTGCCTAGGATGTTCAGGTGTGGATCGTCCAATAGATCCTTCCAGACGCACCTGACCTAGAGAGTGTACAAGGCACAAACCTCTTCATGTGAACGAGATGTTTGAGACTCCTTCCATATTCTCTTGAGAGGAATTGGTTTGCTCAGGATATAACTCACGTGACCTGTTCCAGGTACTTGCTTTATGATCAGAGAATCTTACTCTAGTGGTGTCTGTTCTCTTCAGTGACTGTACAGGGAACCTTAGGGAAGCAGGTCAGACATGTACATTTACAGGAGTTAGATCAGCTTCATCCTCCAAGCCATTTACAGGTCTAAAAGCACCTGGAGATTCACAGCTCTACCAATACCTTCTGTTCAAATTATAGCTTGCACAGGTGCTCTATTATTATTGAAGAAATATGCTGTGCCATATTCAGTCATGCAATCAAAACTCTGTGAATTCAATGGAATTTCACAATGGATTAATTTAGAATCCTGGACAGATGTTTTGATGAGATTAACTTATTGTAAAGCTATATGCAAATGTATTTCCTATCTTGGTAAATATACTGGCTTATACTGGCTATAAATTCATTGTAAAGTAAAATAGGAACACAGAATTCTTCAAAGATGCTCTAAGTGTTAATCTTGTCTGCCTGTTTAGTAGAACTTCATGGAAATTCATAAAAATTACAGAATTATTTTCAAATCAGTCACAAGAGATATACTGCATACTTCTGTTTGTTCTTTATTCTTGGATTGAATTCAAGACCAAGAAAAAAATCAAGAACTGATTTCTTTCTCAAAGTTGTGTGGTTTTTGTAGAGTGAGACAAAAAAAAGGTCACTCTCCTCTCCTCAAGTATGACCCCTAAAGAGGAACAAAATCAGACAGACATAGTAATAGAAATATACTCCTATTACCTTTTTTTTTTTTTCCCAGAGGTCAATGCAATTTGTTTGCCTTCCCACATGGCATTTTGAACTAAGTATTTCCAAAGGGTCTCAATGAATGCAAATAAATCTTTACCCTGCGGGTCACTCTAACTTAAACCAATGCAAATTTAGTGCAATGTCATGCTTGTGGACCAAAGCTTAAGATAGACTGCTTTACTCAATCTGAATCTTCAATGCTGAAGACTCTCTAACAAAAGTGAAATGAAGGTGAAACAATTTGCTGTGCCAGAGAGTTTTTTATCTTTAAGATGTTCTCACCAGTATTTTCTGCTCTCACATTTAAGCACACCATTTAGACCAGTTTGATTTTACAGGTAGATCTCTTGGGACTTTCTGCAGCTCATTTTGGGGTGACAATCTGCCTAACCACCCTGTCTGGATCATGTAGCCAACATACCATGCCAGTGGACTGAGGTGTGTGAAGGGGCATATGTTTGGAAGGGGGAAGAGGGAAGATCAGTGCTGCTATATATTTATGTCCCCCCTACACAAGCAGATTTAATCTGTGTGGCTGATCATGGGTTAAAAAGGTCTCAGAGTCCCTGGTTGAAGATATCCATGACAGGCTGCTGGAGGTCTCCCTGCTCAGCCCCATGGCAACAGCAGTAACAGCAGCACACCGATGCAGAGGAGCTGTGGTTTAATCTGAACTTTCTAAATCCTGATGTCAAGCACAGAGATAAATCTGAGAATTTTTAATGTCTGGAGCAGTCTCTTGTTCAACCATAGACTCTACTAGGTAATGTTAGAAAATTGATAGCTGCTTCTTCAGGGTTTTTGTTTGGTTTTTTTTCTTTCCCCAAAATAAAGACTCAGTTCCACACATTCAACATCAGTGCTCATGGGTGAACCAGGAGCAAAGGGAAGCACTGAATTTCTCAAGAGGAAGACAGAAGAATGTGATGATTTCCTCTGTTGGACAAAGATGCCAGCATAAATTTGGCTCTTTTTTTAGCTTCATGGAAGACTGAAAGATTATTTTCTCACTGTAAATAACAATGTTAAAGGCACAGACTTATCCAAAGTGTTTAATATCCAAAATATCCAAAGTCATTAATATTGAGATGTAAATTACAACAAAGGAATATATCTAAAAACTTCTTAGATACAAAATTGATAAACCATCCTGTAATTAGCTCCATTGCATGATGTGTGGGCTTCCTATAATGAAGGGATCTATTTTTCATGTGGAACCCTTGCCTGCTCCAAAAAATAGGAAAAAAAATAAAAATTGTATTTACATAAGAAAAAAAAGTATTTTAAAAAATTCAAAGTCAGCTCTGGAGGAAACTGCTTTTGCCATCAGTGGATTGTTTTGGTCAGAAACATCTAAATCTCAAAAGCTGCTAAAATGAAGATGGTTATCTTGGCTGTCTTCCCACAGATTAAGAAGCTGGTTGCAGAGCCTGTGTTAACATTATCAGACATTTGCTTCTCACTTGTGAATATCCCTTAATCACTTTCCCCGAAATGTGATTTTATGAAGATGTGAATTGATGAAGTTTCATGCTGAGTATTTTCCTCTTGTGAGATCATTCAGGGATTTCTCAGATGTGTTTGGGAAGCTCTGGCCTTGTAATTAGGATGAAAGTAATTTGATGATAGAAAGCAGAGAGATACTTTGTTAGCAGAAGAATGTAGGAAAAATTCTCTACTGCTTTTGCTGCCTTTCCTTGCTATAGTTGAATCACTGAAATAAGTACCTCAGAAATTAGTTATGTACCTAAAAGGAGCCCTACACATAAATATGAAGTCTTGTACATAGGCATATCTTTTTTGAATAACTTTTCCAAAAAATGTTCCAAGAACACTTGACGATGTGTTTGATCAGACTGTGGTAATTTTCCTGAATTAAAAACCAGAACTTCACTTTTATTTGTGATAGATGCCTCTACCAGCACCTCTTTCTGTTGCCTGCCATTCTCTGCAGCATTCATGTCTTTGAGTACATGTGCATACCATCTACAAATAGTATATATTTTGTGATGTTTATTTTCTTTACCTTGTATTCCTCCAAAGGAAAGAAAAGTGCTGAAAAGGAATTATGGCTTTTGGGTGTGGTCTATGTTTTTCCAAATGTGTAGGAAGGAACTATGCATCTAGAAAACCCAGAGAGAAAAACAGACATCTCAGTCTGTTTGCTTATACTGTCTTTTTTTCTTATTGTCTTAATATGTCAGCTTTAGTCAACAGGGCAAAAATTACTCTTATAGTGAAAGCAAGAGAATACTGACATTCTTTGGGCTCAGTCAAAATTCTTGAGGTGGTAGAAGAGTTTCATACAGAATACATGCTGTTTAATGGCTTCCAGGAAACTGAGCTTCACTCCATCCATCAGGATTAAACCAGATTTGTGTTAAAACCAGCCTGCAGAATACATCATGTCTCTAGAAAGGAAACCCCATTTACATGCAGATTAACAGCAGCCAGCACTGGGAGTTGAGTAACAAAAAGTCACTCTTCCTCTCTGATTGGAAGAGATTTAATTATCAGAGACTATCATATGACCATGGAATTCTCCTGGAAGAAGAACAGGAGAGGATGTCTTGGGCATCCATGGAATGAGACATATGAGAAAGAGGACCAGTATTAGGGGGTTCTGGCTGTATGGTAGCCAAGGAACATTACATATTCATGAAAAAGCCCAATACTGTGTAATACTCCTTTGACAGTTGCAGATAAGTAGCACCTGCTTTTTCTTTTAGCGATGCACATTTCTCCAAGTTTCTTAAGATCCATCACTTGTAGAGCAAGTAAATTTATTGCTCTAAAGGGCTGATTAAATAATGGAAATCATTGTCTAAGGGTAACTTTTAGTAATGATTTCATAAAGCAGTTTGAATTTTACTTCACAAAATTTGACTAAATTGTTAATATTTTCAGGTTATGTTTTGAACTAAAGCTATCATTCAAGGATATTTTCACTAAGCTGATCACTCTCTTTTTAAAGGAATCCTGTGCAAGAATCTGAGGCACTAGTTTAGCTGTAGATATTATAATTAGCCATTTAATGTCTATTGGCATTTTCTGGTGGCTGTTAATCAGTAGCTACAAATCAAATCTGTCACTTCTTCACTGTCCTTCCACTCTTCAAAACAGCAAACCCATTTATCACTTCATTATACAAATTTTATGCCAGCATATTTTGTCTCAGTTCTCTGGAATTGCAGAATGAAGGCAAAGACTTGCAATAGCATATAAATGTCTCAAAGTTTTTGGAATTCATGGTTTTCCTAGCCCCTCTCACTACTGAAAATGCTATTAATTCTAGGTGAATGGTATTCTCTACTTTGACCTTGATTTCCCTTCACTCATTTGTTCTTAAAATAGACAAAAATCAAAATATCCTCCTAGATCAGCCCAGAATTCTTCAGGCTTTTGCTTTCTTGACTTCGCAGCTGCTACATCTTTCCAAATACTTTTCCATAGTGGTTAGAGAAGACCCTCTTGTCCCATTTTCTCCTGTTAGAATGCCTTACAAGGAGCTTCTTTTTTGCCTCTCTTCCCTCACTTTTATGCCTCCTTCTAAGCTTACATTTCTGTAAGTCTTGAAGACATTTCTGAGTAGCAACTGAAACTTTGCTATTTTTATCTTCCCCATACAGAATTCACCTAGGTTTTGTAAACTTTTAACTTAGCTTTTTAGTCTTATACCTCACAGCTTGCCAGAATCTTTAACCTTGCACCTGCCCCAGGTGAGACAGAGAGAGATTAAGCACTTGTGGCAAGTCTGACATAACTCCACTTGACTTGTAATACTAACAAGATAATAAATCTCTTTAAAAATCAATACAATTTATGTGATTCTACTTCCAAAGAACATTTTCTTCTTCTCTTCTTAAGAACAATATTCCCAACCTGGATTTTTGTCCAAAGCCAGGGACAATATTCTATTCTTCATATATTACATATTTATGGAGGTTTCACCTTCAGAAAAGTTTGTTAGGGGACTGAAAAGCTCCTAAACTTCTATAGGAAACATGGAATCAGATATAGAGCTCTATATGTGTAAGGAAAATGAGAGGATGTGTTTTGTTGATATCTCCCATTTCTGCCTTTCAGAATTTGTAGTGATGGGTTTCAAGCACAAAGAAGCCTTAGTTTCAATATCATGCACTGTAAAGTATTAGACCCAAGCTTCATCTGAGTTGCTTAAACGCATCATGATTTTAGAAGATTTAGGGCTGTTTTCAATTTTCAGTAGGGAATCTGTGACAGCTATGATAGGGAAGTGCTATGGCATAAAGAAAAAGAACACCAGCAGCATCAGCTGCCTGAGGTTATTTGAGAAACACATTATTCCGAGAGGAGTTAGCACATGCAGCTCTGTGGCTGCCACACCACTCTAAATCTGATTTACAAACCTGTGAGAAGACACCACCTTCACTTCAATTAGTTCACCACAGATCAAATCCAACAACAGATCACCACATGTTCCTGTGGGCTACAAGAAAATAATCTTATAAAACACTTCACAGCTGTGCAAGGTAAACCATTCTACTTCTACTCTAGCAAAAATACTCATGGCAAAGTATGAGTCAAGACAGGCCTGGGAAGCCACTGTGACATGCAAATCCATTACAATAACAAGACATATGTTAAGACTTGCAGACGAATCAGATCACTGAAACAATTGAAATAATTTTTCCACATCTTTGATAAATTCTTTTTCATATCAGATGCATGGACCACAACTTGGGCACACCTTTAGGCACCAAAACAACTCCACTAATTCTCTAACCTTTTCATGAACAATGTGGAGGATGCTAAATGGATTAGGGTCTACTTTTGCTACACAGATGGTTTGAAAACATGAACTTATGCAAAAAGAAGTTTGCGGAACACATGCTGAATAGTTGGCTGCTATAAGTATAAGCAAGACATGAAATGACAAATCAGCTCAGATCAGGCAGATTGCAATACTTGAGCCAGGTTCTGTTCCTCACCCAAGGTCTCATTGAATTGGAGCACCATGGAAAGACAGCCAACTGGGAATACATCTTAACCTGTTGGTTTCGGGGCCAGGAGAAACTCTATCCAGATTCATCCTTATGAATAGATAAAAGTGGCAGATCCACAGTTTCTACCATATTCACAGGCAGATAAAAATAAGGTTTCACCCTAAATTTTATGTGATTTTCCTCATTACTTCTTTTCAAGGCAGCTTTCCCAGTTTATCTCTATTGTACAAGCATATTAAATAGTAAATCAGATATTTCCATCACTTAGGAACTGAACAATTTGCAGCATTTTTACTTTCAAATAACAAAATCACAATGTAATATATTTATAGCTCAAGTCAAAAAAGATGAAGAAAACATGGAAGCCTTGCTTTTGTCTGTCAGTTCAAATATGAAAAACAAAATCCAAACAAAACAACAAAAGCTGACTGCTGGCTTGTTTTTTTTTCTTATGGGTCTGGGATTTTTCATTTTTTCTCAATTGATTAATCCAAAAGCCAAGCTTTTATTTGATAGTGATAAAAATAGAGAGAGAGATGAATATAGATATATATCCATAGTCATACAGGTATATTGGTATAGATCATGTAGATAAGTTTAGATATAGATAATGGTAGAGACAGAGATGAGAGAGATAAGCTGTCCTTGCTAAAACCCCTCCAAATCTGAGGAAAAGATGATGCAGTAATGCCTGCTTTAGGCTTGCAGATACTCTGATATCTTGTCAGTTTTGAAGTTTAATGAGAGTGGAGGCACAAACATCTTTCATGATTTCCCTGAGGGCAAGACCTGCCACCAGGAGAGTGAGAAGCTGGGCTGCAACTTGCACCAATGCCCTCAATGCTTGGGCAGCACTCACACTTTGACAACACATCAGACTCCTCTTTCTTTCTATTAGATTTCTGATTATAACCTCTTTTTCACTCAACAAATGAAGGAAGATGGTTTCTCACACTGTGTCAGTGAGACTTAACAGATAGATATATCAGTCCTGGTTTGTAATTAATACTTGATTAACTTATAAAACTTATTTTACAAACCAGTTTTGATATTTGCATAAACTTTACATTTTTCATGTTGTCTTTTATCTCCTTTTCTTGACCCTGAAAAGGAAAAACCCTAAAAAGAAATATCTTCAGACTTGTAACGGTGAAAGAAAGCCTTGCATTGTGAGGGTTTTTTCTCTTTTCTGTGACTTGTTGACTGAAAGTTTCAGCTGAAAGATGTTTCTCTTTCATTCTGTTCTTCATCCTGCTTCACAACTAACAAGAACTGCCAGCACCAATTCAAAAATTGGAGGGGAGTTGGAATGTTTCCTTCCTGAAGAGTTCACAGATTTAGGGGAAGTTATTCTGAACAATATAGGATTGAAAGATATTCTAAATGTCTTGTGACATAAAATTACCATAATAATTCTCAAAATATGGAAACTATTCAATGGTTGGTTAAGTTTTAAAACTTTTCAGCTAAGATCTTATAACCAAGTAAACTAATTTTGAAATGAAATGCAAAATGTACACATTAGGCAAAATCAACAGATAAGTCATTACCAAGAGCTTTGTATTTCATGTTTTCTGATGTATAATGAAATGCATAATAAAATTAGCTTGCTGTCATAGCCTTTGCCACAGAAAAAGCATCAAATAGTATAAAATGTTTTCCACAGACAGAATTCTTAATTACTGCTAATGATACTGAGTAACTTTTGATATCTTATGAAGCAAAGAAGGTCACCAAAGACTGGGCACCTCCTTAGTGGAGATCTGGCTTGTTGCCTTTCTTTTTCCTAACAACTGGAGTCCACCAAACACTACAAGTGTGCAAGGTTGTTGGAAGCTCACTGCATGACAACCACAGCTGGACAGTCAGAGCAAGAAAAATGGGTCTTTGTCTTCACCACTCCATCCTACTGTTTTGGAGATTTCCTCTTTAAATATAGCATACCCTTGTTAATTTTCAGTAGCATTCAGGCATGGGATTGAATTATCTAAATGCAGAGTGTGGTTTAACAAATTCAGGAAAAATAGAAATTATCAAAGTGATGGAACCCGATGAGACACACAGCCTAAACCTCCTCTTCGTGCACACAGAACATGCCAGATAAAGCCACATACTCTTTTAATTGCATCGTCTTGAGATCATAAACAGCAAAAATGATTAGGCAATACAAGTGGCATTAAAACCAATGATGAGCATCTGTTATGACTTAGTTCCCCTGGAGATCCTGGGGGAGGTTCTGCAGCATCAAAAAAAATCAGGGGAGCAGCCTCACAGGCAGCAGCAGCAGCCCCAGTATTAAATTACCCCTTGATCGATCCCTGCGTCCTGCAGGGCCTTGTGAGGGTGTCACAAGCAGTTATGGCCAGACTTGCTGCAACCCTTCTGGAAAAGGAGTTGCTAATTGCTCTGTGTACACTGCTTCCAGAAAATTTACAGTCATTTGCCAAATGGACTGTGGGATCCTTTTACCTCTAGCACATTAAGCAGAGGCTGGGCTGAATTGGAGTGCAGGGTTTATAATGCACACAGAAAAGGGTCTTTTTGGTTTGCAAAATGAAAGAAGCAGCAGAGTGTGCTACCCCTCCCACATGTGGTAAATCACATATGCAATGGCAGATAGGAATCTTTAGGACCAAGCTATTTAGGAGATGGTTTAGACAGTTATTTTGCTGCTGTGTTCCCAAGGAATTGTTTGTGTGTCTGCAGGGAGCCCAGGCAGATCTGCAGAGGAGAAAACATGGGCTAGAGCAGAAATGTCTCTCACTGCCCACTCTCTCCCTTGGCACTTGCACATCAGCTGATTTAGAGCTGCTGTGTTTTGCTTTGACTGTGTGAAGTTCTGCTGTGGGAAAATCTGAGCCTAGGAGGTTGGAGTTGTAATGTGAAAAAGTTTGAAATGTTTTAAAACATTTAAAATACCCAATACTTCACTCATGAAGGCCCCACCTCCTGATCTAGATAATTTATTCAGTATAAAGAAAAAAAAAGGATCTATAACTGAAAATATATAACTGAACCTATAACTATAGATTATAACTGAATCTATGACTGAAAAAATTGTCTTTTCAAACATGGTGAGAGAGATGAAAGATAATCTAATGATCGAGTGAGATGTTGCATTTGAACCAAAGAAAAGGAGGCAAAATGAAAGAAATATATTAGAATTTGAATGTAGAATCATATCCTAACACTTAGTTTGTTTCAATAACTAGGATATTTTTATTATCACAGGAAGCTGAATTAAATTGAGTTCTTACAGAGCAGAGGAGAGGAATTGATAGGTTGAATCCAGCTCTAAAGTGTTTTGATAATCTGAATCAGAACTGTAAGAGGAAATCTCTCAGGATCACTCTCCATGTTTGGGTAATGCTGCTACTTCACCCAGGTTTAAATATTAGAATAGAAAGATGACAACCCTATACCCTTCAATGTATTCTACTGAGGACTGAGAAGCAGTGGTCAGTGATCTTACGCAAGCACTTCCAAGGCAGGGAACTATTTTGAGTAACTGCCCACATGGCTTCAGCAATTCAGGCTGTTCCTAAGGCATCTGTAGACCACGCTTGCCCAGTTTGCTGAGAAGAAACAGTCTGAAATGGCTCAAGGCACAGGTTTTTGCACACAGAAGTGGAAGGACAGTGTGGGACAAGTATTTTTAAGAAAATACTATTATCACACAGTACACCTCCCACAAAACCTTCCCAGCAGCAGCCTGAGGACAGCCAAGTCTGGTTTGAAACACTGACACACAGGTCAGCAGCGAGCACAGAGATGAGAGGGATGGAGGAAGGGTGAGGACAGCTCAAAGCCAGAAACAGATGAGATGGGACAGATGCAGCCAGAGTTGTGGTAGTCAATCGGGGATATGGTAGCTAAAGGTGGGGACAAGGGCACTAAGGCATATCCATATTCATTCCTATATTCAGCATGTGCTTTGTACTTGTCTGTGTATACCAGGGCTTAATAAGGGCCCCTAAGGGGCATCCAAACTGCTCTGCCCTCTTTCTGGGAGGCTGAAGGGTTTGATGATCTAATACCACACAGAATTTCACTTTCAAGCACTCGTCTTGTATTTTAGTCTGCAGCAAACCATGTAGGAGCCTTGCGACCATACTAGGAGATAGCTAACAGAGTTGGTTGAATAGAGAGAACATAAGTGTTTTATGAGAACATTAAATTCAATTTTATAAAATGATACATCAGTGTAACAGTACCACACAAGATGCCTTCTTTTGTGGTAGAAAACCCAAGCAACATGAACATCTGCCACAGTATTAATTGAAGTCACTTTGTTTTGGCAAGTAAGTGCAAATAACCCTTTGAAACCTATGCATTGACCCAACATGCATGTGAAAGGAAAAATGCCTTGGACTGAGAATAGCAGAAAATCTTCTCCTACTGTATCTAATGCAGTGGAATAATAGGAAAAAAAACCCACAAAAAACCAGCCAACCAACCAACCAACCAACCAACCAACAAACAAACAAACCCAACAAAAAACTAGTAATGAGAAAGATTAAAAAACGAGGCTGAGGGACAACCTAATTGCTCTCTACAGCTTCCTGAGGATGAGAACTGAAGAGGGAGGTGCTAATCTCTTCTCCCTGGTGTCCAAGGGTTCGACACGTGGGACTGGCTCAAAGCTGTTCCAGAAGAGGTTTAGACTGGACATCAGGAAGCATTTCTTTACAAAGAAGTTGGTCAAACACTCCAACATGCTTCCTACAGTGATGGTCAATATTCCAAGCCTGTCAGAGTTTGGGAGGCATTTAGACAATGCCCTGAATAACATGCTTTAGCTTTTGATCAGCCCATAAGTGCTCAGACAGTTGGAGTAAATGATTGTTGTAGGTCCCTTTCAACTGGAAATATTCTATTCTATTCTATTCTATTCTATTCTATTCTATTCTATTCTATTCTATTCCCCCACTACCCTTCTGTTAGAGCACTGCTTCTGGTTCAGAAATAATTCAGCATGACTACTCACTCAGTTCCACCTTTGGTTTCAGCTGGCACACAGCCCTGGTCCATTGTGTGCTGGGATCCTTGCCACTATGTCAAAGCAAGAGCAACACATGGGACACGATGGACAGGAAAAGGTAAAGGTCACACAGTTGTTGTCACCTGCAGCTCTCATCATCGCCTACTCAATGCCTGTCTGTTCCTTCAGAATCCACTAACTCAGAGAAATGGTACAGACCAAATGTGCAAGGTGAAAGGGACACGTCAGCTCACTCAAGAAGCTTCTGAAGGAGATCAAAGAGCAGCCAGAATGCTGAGGTTTTCATGCTTCCAGGTGTGATAGAGGGGACACCCACAACTTGATGGAGGAGGAAGTGTAAGCACCTTCACCATCAGCCAGGTAACTGACAGGTGCATGGGTCATGAATTACAAATTACAAAACATTCTGAACTAAGAAACCAATAATGAATTTACATGTTTGGCCACTCTTTGATGTGTTTCTTTCTTAACGAACTAATAAAAGTTTAATGAAGGAAGTATATTGTCCTGTAAAATTAAGAAATCCAAATGGACTATGGAATTTGGCCATGGTAAGCCAAAGATGCAATGTGAAGTGCAACTTTTTCCACTTAGGTTAATTAATATAATTAACTTCTGTGGAAGGATTACAGGGAGAATACAGTGTTTAGTATGACAGTCTCAAATAGAATGCCTCTGTTTGAATCATCTGCCACTAATATTTAAAAGTTTATTTCCACAGAATTCTCCATGACAAATGGGGAAGACATTGTTAGAGAAAAGAGAGAAAGACAGATGGGCTGAATACCTAGGCTCCAAGGAAATATTTTGCCAACAGCAAAACCTGTTACTAGACAGAACAGCCTTTGGAAAGTTGTGTTCCTTTAATGCTCCTGTAATGTTTATCTGGAGCTTCCAATGAAGCTTACAATATCTATCTTTCAAAAGCAAATTTTCATGTCATGTTTCTTTTTTGTTGGCGTCATTATAGACAACTGCTTCAATTCCTTCATCTTCAGTTTTGGAAGAAAGTGAAGCAAAGGTGAACAGAAAGAAACACAGAGAATCAAGGTTAGAGTAGGGAAACAGGGAATAAGAGGGTCCAGAACTTAAAATTAATAGAGAGAATATAATGGTAGGGAAAATAACAGATGAGTGTTAAGACATACAGTTAGATATACTTGGATAGAATGTCCATTAAAAAGTGCATTGAACTTCTTGGAAGATTTGCCTCAAACTATCCCAACAACAGTTCTTCTTTTGCTTCTTCAGAAATTTCTGCCCCGAGAGAGCAGAGGTATCCTTTTATGTTAGATTGGACTTTGGGGCTTCCTTTCCTATACTTGCATAGGGGAAGACACTGCCCAGGCTTGAGACAGCCACAGTTGGAAAATCAGCGTACTTTGATATGTGCAGAAGTTGTGTGTTGATTTTATCTAGATATTTTCTACTGAACTGAAAGATATTAAAATCCAGAAGATGAGTTTTTTACTGAAATTGTACAACTACATTGAAATACAACATGCTACTCATAGCATCCTTGCTATGCTCAAGAGTCTGTTCACATTTAATAAAGAAAGGCAAACTTGCTGAAAAATCAGCGACTGGCATATTCACAATTTTGGATGTATGCAGCATTAAAGTAAAATACATGAATCTTCCACATAATGAACATGTAATCCCCCAGCATGTACTCCTGGGAAAGCTAAGCTTTGAAAACTAAAAGGATAACTCCATAGAAAGATCCATCTGGAGGAAGAAAGATGTGGCTAGCATAAATGTGATTCATCTAAGAGATGTAATTACTCTCCCAGAAGGGATTCTTGCAACTTGAAACAGCTGATGATTCAGGCAAACTTCCCTCATCAGGAGTGGGAAAATTCTCCAGGCACCTGGACATCCTCCTCTGCTTGCTCAGGCTGCCTGGCCATTCAGCTCTAGCGTGCTGTGTCACCTCTCTCCAGTGGATGCACAGAAAACTGCTCATCCATGGTCCCCTCTCAACAAGACATTTGTTTCAAGTATTGAATTCCTTCAATGCCTCTGACACAAACTTCCAGAACCAAAGCAATGTTTGCAGAAACATCTCCCCAAACTGGAGAGACACATTCCTCTGAATAGTTCAGGAACAAACAAGAAAATCCCTCTTCAATTTCATTCATGTATTGCAATTATCTCTCCTGGGAAAGAAGTGTATCCATGGTCCTACCAAAAATATTTACATGCTACCTACTTATTGCACTCATGGCAACTTTAAATGTGTGTGACATTCTAGAAAAAAGAAATTTTGACTACAAACAAACCAAAACAAAATCTCAGTCAATAGTTTGCAACCATTGCATCATTTACATATTTCCTCAGTCTTAGCATCATAAAATCCTGATAGCTTATCTCCTATATCCAATTGTCTCCCAAAATTGATAAAACTGGAAGAGAACTGTTCTGATAGGCAACCTTTGTTGTTAGTTCATGCTTGAGCTGAGGCAGGTCAAGTCAGGGGAAGTAGAGTCAAGGGACCTTCCCACAAGAAAGCCCAGATGAGGGCTAGAGCAGAACTGCTGGAGCTGCTGGAACACTCTGCTCAGGTGAAGTCGCTTTGCTCAGGTGAAGCCCCAGGTAATGAGCTTCCATACCTGGAATGGGAGCACAGACCATGCTTGACCACAGCCCTCATTATTAGCATCAACTTCAGCTCTAAAGAGGAAAAGAGTCATCAGTCATTTTTGTTTGGGGAATCACTTAAAATACTTATTTTCAGTTCATAATTGTTTTTGTTTAATTCTTTAGTGCACAATTGCACCTGAAAGATTAGAACTTCTAAAGTGAAGAAAGACTAATTACTCATGCCACACTGTAATGTATTGTAAAAAAAATAATATCCACGGAGAAATCAAATTAATGAAAGATTAATGTTGTTACAGGCAGCTTTATTATGTATCTACTTGCTTTTATTGAAGGTCTACAAATATCTGAAATAAAAGTCTGATGAATCATTAATTAATTCTTTTAAGGAGATGAGACTATAACCTGTGTTGGGGAGTCTACATTCTTCTTTTCAGATATTTCCTCTTTACAAATTTTAATGGTCAGTGTGACTGTGAAAGACAGAATCTGTTTCTCCCATTTATTTTTACCAGAGAGATATAGGCAGTTAATTAGGACAAAAAAAGTAGGGAAAATAACAAAAATAATGATAAAAGAATACACCAGTTTGGGTCAGCTGTCCTGAATTGCTCCCCACCTGCTGACTTATGGCCAGTCAGTGCCCAAGTAGTGGCCTGGTACCCCTCAGGCAGCTCCCACTAATTTTATTGATCATCATGATGTTATATAGCATGGAATATCCCTTTGGGCAGTTTGGGTCAGCTGTCCTGGCTGTGCCCCTTCTCAGCTTCTCGATCCCCCCCCTCCTTAGCCTCATCTCTAGGATTATGAGAAGCTGAAAATATCCTTGATTTAGTGTCAGCACTGCTCAGCAACAACTCAAACAGTGTGATATCAACATTAATCTCACCCACTACACCAAATACAAGAAAAAAAAATTGATTTTATCCCAACCAAAACCAGAACACTGAGGTTTGCAGTTTTTAATATTCTTGGACTATTTGATGTGTTATTGAGGGAGATAGAACTGAAAGAGTTACACCTCGCATCCAAACAGATCTTGCAGGAAGAGGATATGGAAATAGAGGAGAGAGGATGGACAAGGAGAAAATTCAGGGTAATCAAAGTACATGACTAAGAGTACAGTGTATTTCAGCATAAAATACATTCATAAGTACCTTTTGTCCACATTCCAGCTAGAAGTTATGTTCCTCACTCCATTTGCACAATGTAAAACTAAAAAAGCACATTTTCTAATTGTCTGGAATGTGCTCCCTAGAAACCCATAAATTATTAGTAGATGAAACAAGGCATGGTGTTTATATTCAGAACCAGATTTCCTTTAGAGGCTTACAGTGCCAGCTCCTGATGTGTTTTCGTGTCCACACCGGCCCATAAGCAGAGATCATTATCAACATGCAGCAAGCCCCAAGATATAAGGCATGGGATTCATAAAAATTTTATACAATTCATTTTTTTAAACCTCTGGGCAAAATACTGTGTATTGTAAACATACAAAGCTAGTGAAGTGCATCTCCTCCTGTGGCAGGGACTCTCAGTCAGCCTGCAGAGTGGCACAGCACAGCAGCAGGGGATGATGTTTTGCTGCTTAGCCAAGGACACAGAAATAACCTCTGCTGTATTAGAAATCTCACTCCATTTTAAACATCTTTGTGGGTGAGATTAAAAGATTCAGCTGAGAAACTCACAACGCAGTAAACAGCATGAAAAGCCTTTGAATTCAGAGAAGGAATTCCTGAATCAATGTGCCATGAATTGAACTGGGTGTTCCCAGGAGGGCAGGTTTTCAAGGAAAGGAAGGACAGCAGAACCTCCTGTTATTCTCATTTGTTCTAGTCATGCTTGTTGAAATTGAGGCAAGTTTACCTGGTATTTTAGCAACTATCTCATCAGTGTCTTTTGAAGCAATTGTAATGTTTGGAATCAGGCGGTTTTTATGTTTGCAGTGGTTTTAGTTTTTTTTCCTTTTCTTCTGTTGTTTTGTTTGTCTGTTTTGTTTTGTTTCTTTTTTTGTTTGGAGTGTTGGTTTTGTTTTTTTTTTGTTGTTTTTTTTTTAATTATTGTTTCTTCTCATAACAGAGTTTTGGAAAAATACTGTGTTTAAAATAGATGAAATTTGTCATGAAATCCCAGGATTTGGGCCCTATTACACTGGGGAAGCCAGAAAAATAACATCTGGATTTTATTCTTCTCCAAGAGCAATTGTTGTCCAGTGTGATTGATACAAACATATCAGAGACCAGTATTGCTTCACCTAAGCACCAGACAGAAAAGGTGCAAGAGGGAAGAAAATCAAACCCACAGAAGCTCTGGACACCTATGCTCACTACCCCAAAACAGGTTTAATTTGTATCAAATTCACCCAGCTCTTAGCCTTGAGTTTTCTTTACTGGCAAAAGTATTGAGGTTTTTGTCTGTACAGTGCCATCCAACAAGTGAGTGCTTGTTCCTTGCTGCTCTGTTTGCCCTTTTGGGACAAATAAGCAGAAGGGCAATCTGAAGCTATTGCACTCCTTTTGCAAATATATGAATGAAACTTCAGCTGAATTACCTTCTCATAAACCAGTAGCAAGTGTGTTCAGGACCAGGTGGGCCATATCCCATCACAAAATGTTACAGGGAGCTCAGAGATGATGGATGAAGGGTCAGACTCAAGCCTGATTATTCTGTTATTTTCTCCAAGATGTCATATGAATTCATCAGTCCTTTTATTGCAAGTCATTAATTCAATCACAGAAAATGATGAACTGCATTTATTTAGAACATTTTTGGAATAGACAGTGGTGTTTATTACCTGCACTATTAATTTCTTTATGCCTATAATATGCTTGAATTCAGATCAATCATCTGAGTAAAACTTTACTTTTCAAAAAATCATTTTTCCCTATAAACTTATAAATTCAATTGTTTGGTGTGAAATTTATCTTCCATTAATACATAATGAAAATACATGGTCTCTCCTTCTATTTCTGTGAAAATGAAGGCATTAGTAAATTTGTAACTGTCTGGAAATTGACTGGAAAAATTTTATGGGATGTTCCAGAAGAGATTAGATTACAGATTAGTTAATGAATGCCTTGCAATTTTATATGCAGAGAGAAATATAAACTTGGTGCTCTTTAATCAGGAAAGAACTTGAGTTTATCAGAAGTAATGGCTGCTTAATATTCCCTATACATTATATAAATATGAACTGGGACTGAATGTATTTATTTCTCTGTCTGTCAGCCTATCTTCAGAGGACAAAATGAATGTAGCAGAGGACACCCACAATTACACTGCACACAAATGTCTGGGATCCCAGTCAAATAGGGAAGGAATTCCTCTTTATGGGATAGATCCTTCCAGCTAATCCATATAGTTATAAACAGATAAGGAACTGATGCGGTTTCACACCTTTCAGGGCACAGGCAGCACATCCAGCTGGTTTTGTTTGTTTTTGTTTGTCTTCCAGCAAAAGAGGCTGAAGAGGACTTCAACATGGACTTTCTGATTCTGGCTCAAGCAGGTCCTCTCTAGGGCTGCCTAAAGATTTGGATCTTCCCCAAGGAGCAGAGATGCTGTGGCTCCTCACTTGCTGGGTGGTTTCTTCAGCTTCATAAAACTGAGGACCCTTAGGGGTTCCTCAGGTGACCAAAAATTAGCTTTGTCAATTTTGGGGAGCTCCAGAAGCTGCTGAGCATGGACCCATGCCATGTCTTTTCCTCTGTCATTAGGGGCACCAAGCTTTGAGTGCTGGCAGAGAACCCATGGAAAGGAAAACCTGTTTAGCTTTCAGGAGTTACACCTGTGTGGAAAATGCCACCTAAGTAGGAGGCTGTGGACACCAGGTCTCTTATTTCTCTTGAGACAAAAATACAAGCTACTAAGGGGACATGCAGAAACTTTCTATTACTTTGGCTGCAGTGGAACAAACCTGGCTTTGTTATATAATGCAGAGAACATGTTAGAGGGGAAGCTGGCTTCAGAGGAGTTGATCAAAATTATGAGGTAGAAAATTGGCATGCTTATTAATCATTTATAATTGTAAACATTTTTTCCCTTGATGCAGCATTTCCCTGCTGCCTATAAAACTCCTCTCTGAGTCATTGTTATTCTGCATATATCTCTCCCGTACTGCCAACTGCCCTGAGTACTTTATTTGATATGTCTTTTATGCTACTTTCTAGAAGATAGCTTTCCATCTGGCTTCTCAAGGGACCACGGCATGTGTTTTGGCCTTGTGAAGTGGATGGAAATGGCAGGCACCAAAGAGAAAATACCCCATGAAGTGATCCAAGCAAAAGGAAGAGAGTATTTGTTCCAAATACCCATTGCAGAAATGAAACAAGATTTCTTTTTGTTTGAAGAAAGCAAATGAAGCTAGATATGAATATCTGTTCCTAAAAAGGTGGTATCTCTGACATCCTCTGTGGTTTCAGAGACAGTGGAATGACTTCCCCTTGCCCATCCAACAGAAGCTGCTGGATGTCTTGTCTGTTTGCATTTGTCATAGATTCAGCTGTTAGTGGCCATGTACATTCTGCAGTAACTTCATAATTTCCTCCCTGGAAGCAATACAACAGCAGGAAGAGCAGTCCCAAGGCCATCCAAGTGCCTCTCCTGGCTCTGGTGGGAAGAACAGCTCATGGACAGTGTGGTCAGCCAGTGCCTACAGGCACATCACTATGATCTCTTGCAACTAGAAGAGCTCTGTGACCTGATGTTAGTGCTCCCAACAGCGACAAAGCTCTAGCTCTGTTAAAAGAAAATTTATATCCTTTTGGTTACCCAAAGCCAGAAGATTTGAGCATTTCTGCTGTTCAAAGTTTGTAAAACTTTTTCTTAGTGCTAAGACGCAAAACATTACTGCAGTGCAAGGTATTATTTTTCTCTCCATGGTTCTAGCCAGAAAGCATAAAATTGTCAATAAAGAGCCCACACAGATTCATTAGCTTGTTCTTTTCATTTTAATACAATTTTTGGCCTCCCTCTAACAAATCTGTCTTAACTTTACAATTTGAAATAATTGCTGTGTACAAAAATTCAGGTAAATGTTTTTGCAGACTTTAAATCCTGCAGGAATGACAGCATATGAAAGGCCAAATCTGTTAGCATCTTGTTAAGAAATGTGTTTAGGGAAAACAAATAGAAAAGCTGACTAAAGCAATATTCTCAAGCTCATTCATTGCTATCTTCTAAAAAGAGGTAAAAATCCCCAAGGTCTCCCTGGAAATTCAACTGGCATCATTTCAGCAAGAGGCGTTAAAGAGTGGGTCTGCTTTCAACTGAAGAACTGGAAGCTAGAGAAAAATTGGCAACTGTTTTTACAGGTTTTTTACCCGAAACCATGTGGGTTTTTTTTTGTTTTCTGTCCAAAATACAAATAAGCTCCACATCTTTGCTATTACCCAGCGAAAGGAGAGTGAAGACACTCCACAGAGTTTAGAGGCTGAAACCCGCAATTTCTTGTGCAGAAAAATTTGGAACATAATCTGATATTCATCAGCAACATGGTTGATGTTGTCTGATAAACAGTAATGGAAATGTAGAGAAGAAAACCTCCTTAGCTGAGATTTTCTTGAAGTATCAGCAGAAAGCTAAAATTTCATGTGAAGACCCTAAAGAAAAACCAAACCAAACCAACCAAACCAAAACCAAANAAGGAACAAAATACGTCCTGACAGTAGAACTATTTTTGCCAGTGAGCTTCTATTTAATGCAGGTACTAGCCCTGTGTGCTCTTCAGCTTGCACATAGACAAGTCCTAGGAAGAATTATTCAAGAAAGTTCAGCTGTTAAAAAATTTAGAAGAACAGGGAATATCAAAAGATGTGGCGTAGAATTGAGAGTAAAATTCACTTGGCACAGTTATAGCTTCACTATCCCATTTATTTAGAAAACAACCCATCTGTGGCTATTTCAAAAGAAATATCTAATACCTGAATTCCACTTTTAGTATTTCCAAAATATTAGGGTTCCATCTTTATTTAATAAAAATTAGCATCTTTTTATATATTTTCCTGTTTTCTTCTCAGAAGAGAACTGCATTACCATTCCTACATCTAAAACATGCAGAGGGATGAAGATAGAAGTAGTAACCTGGTAATAACTTACACATCTCTTACAGATTCATACACACCTAAATATTGGAACAAAAAAATCTACAGGTGGTGGATTATGTGTGAATTAAGTAAAATTCAGTGCTTAACCAGATAATCAGTCAGAGTTGCACAGCTTTTTTGCATAACCAGCAGGTTTTGTTCAGTTGTTTTTCCTCTGTGCCTGTAAAATAATGCAGTGCCAGAATGTCATAGATCTTTGCATTCTATTAAAGTCAGAGGGTCTGAATAGACAAAGTGTTCTCACCATCACCCAAAACAACTTTTGTGTCTGATTAAATGTGTGATTCAAATTACTAACTGTTCCCATCCTAGGTTTCCCATCTAGCCAGTAGAGAAAGGTAAATGCTTCCAAGGAACTAATTAGAGCAACTAAGTAAACAGCGTGGTGGTTGCTCAATGTCAACAGGTCTGTTAATGAAGAAAAATTGCTTTTGTAGAAATAAGTTTCTGGACTGATTTATAAACTTGACATTAAATGCTGCCACTTGGTAGTTATTTGTGATGTTAAGTATTTGCACCTTGGCATATGCTCGAGGTAAGGTAGGAGAGTCAAAGCAAGTTGATATACAGGAAAGCACTCAGGGGGAGGAAATCTTGCCTGAAATTATTTAAAAGCACAGTATTAGAACTGTGACCTTCTTCTGTTCATGATGAATCCAAGACTGCTTTATTACCCACAAATCACTGGCTGCGGGTATTTCAGAGACGAAAAATTTGCAGTACTGCTTTAAACTGAAAATATTGAATAACTTCATTAGGGAGTGCTTGGTAACTTTCTCCTGGTTCATTAATTAGCAAAAAGAACCTCTATCAAATGGGTCTGTGTAAAATCAGAAATGTAATCTGCTCTGAGTTGCATTGGGAGGTGCAGGGATAAAAGCTCAACAAAACAGAGGCAGAGCATCTGATAGAGCACAGCCTGGTTAAAAACATTTGGACAGAATGTAACCTTTTGAATAATAGTCAGACCAGTTAAATTTCTGGGTTAAAGTCTGAAATCAATCAAGAATGGGATCTTATAAAGACAACCAAAGACAACACAGGGAGAGCAAAGGAAATAAAAATACTGGGGGACGTTGCTGATCCACCAGAGGGTTGCATTGCCATCCGGAAGGACCTCAACAGGCTGGAGAAACAGACTGACAAGAACCTCATGAAACTTAGCAAAGGGAAATGCAAAGTCCTGAGCCATGTGGAGCATAATCCCATGAAGCAGTACAATCAGAGGGGTGTCTGATCAGAGATCAGCTCTACAGAAAAGAACCTGGGAGTTCTAGGGCTCACCAAACTGACTATGAGGCAGAAATGCACCCTCATGCAGAAAATGATCATCAGTATCCTTGGGTGCAGCAGGTAGAACATTACCAGCAGGTTGAGGGAGGTGATCCTTCCTTTCTTCTCAGCCCTGCTGAGGCACATCTGAAATACTGGGTCCAGGTCAGGGCTCCCCAGCACCTGGGAGACAGATACATACCAGACTGAATCCAGGAAGAAGTGAAAACAGTGCTGAGAGGACTAGAGGACCTTTCATACCGTGGAGCTGGAATCGTTCAGCCTGAGAAGAGAAGGAATGAAGTGAGTTTTCTTGGTGGTGCCCCCTGGCAGGACAAGAGGTAGCAGGCACAAATTTAAACCCATGAAATTTCATCTTAACATGAGGAAAATAATTATTACCTGTTACTGAACACTGGCACACATTGCCCAGAGAGGTTTTGGAGTGTCCATCCCTGGAGTTATTCAGTCCCTGACAGGACACAGTCCTCTAGCTGACCCTGCATTAGCACTGATGTTGGACTACATGATAGTCAGAGATATTCCTTACAACCTCAACTATTCTGTGCTCCATTTGTCCTCCTATGTGATGAGGTGAGTTTAGGAAAATGACAGACTCTCTTTTGAACACAGAGCATTTTGTCTCATTTAAAATGACAGGTGTGCTGGACACTATGTGCCAGTCTGAGATACCAACTTCCATGAACCAGGTTTAAAAACAATATTGCAGATTATGAATGTACTAGATGATCTAATAGAAGAAATTACTGCTACCCACAAACATGGTCTAGCTCAGCTCTGCACAGTCACTATTGGAAATTAAATGATAGTTCTGGAGCAGGAGTTTTTTATTTGGGGATAAAGGTTTTTAATTGTTCCCTGCCTAGTATTGTTTTTGTATGGCTGCTAATGTCTTTATAGAATGGCAAGTAGATGAGAGATGTTGTTCTTTATTAGTAACAAAATGTATTACAAGAGATGTACATCTGCAAAAAGCTGTTCTGGGAACCGGGTGCTCCTCATCTGTAAGGTAGGAATTCCTCAAACTAGAGATTTTGGGCCATTGCAGAAATTACAAGCATTCTCCTGGGTATAATTTACATGAATTATAAAATCAAAATGGAAGGCTGAAATAAAAAGAGTAACTCATATGAAGAAGAGAGATAAACAGCACTGTGTTGGTTATAACAGTAACCTTTTATTTCTCAAACCAATGTGTGACTTGGTATTTTCTGAAATTATTGGCAAGCTATTCACAAGATATTTAGCTAAGGGAGCAAACCATTGCATTTAGGATTGTATGATAACAAGCACTATTACAGCAAAAGTGTTTTTTCTTTTTGCACCTCCAGCCTTTTGCACCACCTACCTCCAGGAGTTGCAGTCAGTGAATTATTTCTGTGCCAGGGGGAGCTATGTGTGTTTAGCCTTGAAAAGAGAAGGCTTAGGGGCAGCCAACTGCTGTCATCCACTACCAACATTGAGGTTTTGAAGAAAACAGGACTGGGCTTTTCTCAGAATTCACAGCAGGAAGGTGGTTGGTCTCAGACAATGGTCTCAGATTGAAGCAAAGGGAATTGCAAACAAATGTAAGAAAAATACGTCCCCTGTGAGAGAAGTGAAGCACAAGTCTGGGCTGCCCATAAGGCTGTGGGATCTCCATCCTCAGAAATTCAAAACTCAAGCAAAGGTTCCAAACAATCTGATGAAACTTTGAAATGAGCTCTGCTTTGAGTAGAGAATTGGACTAAATGTTCCTTCCAACCTGAACCATTGTTTCTGCTATGTGATTTCAACTCCAACATTTATTATAGGCTCCAATATATCTCTTAAAATAAATCTACTAGATACATTAGAGGAATATAATTTATTTGCTTGCTCAATCTAGTCATGAAAGAGATAAATAAAAATTATTGATTTGAGAAAAAAAAGAAGAGAATAGCTGTAGTTGTAGCTCTGTTCTCTAGGAGATATATTTTAATGTTCTTTCTTTGCCCTTTTTCAGACACAAGCTCCTGGTATTTAGACACTGGTATTTAAAACAGCAATTTAGTGATTTTTTTTATTCAGTTGCCTTATATCAATAAAAGACTATCAAGTCAAGAACTATTTACACAAAATACATGTCAAAAGAAAGTGGTGTAGTCTATGTTCCTCACTCAGGTTTTTTTATGCCTTTCTTCAAAATGCTGTTGAAACGATAAGATAAACATGTTGGATAATGATAAAATATAGAAATGGAAAGAAGGCATTGGATCTGAAATTTTATCGGGAAAAAATCCTTTATGATCCAGAGGCTCCTGGATAGATCAAATTTGGAGAAATCACCTGGGAAACAGTGTTTCAAAAAAACCTCCCTGGTAGTGACTCTCTCACTTGAAATCAGAGAGAATAATCAGCTTTTACAGACAAAACAGTCCTTTTTCTGAGAAGATGGTCAATTGAAAGTACCTCTGCTATGGCTAAGGAAAAAATGAATGCAGAAAAATAGAGTTACAGAACTTATTAGAAGATGACATCAACAGTATTAACCATAGTCTAGAGTCAGTCTAGTAAATGAGAGAAATACCCTGAGAGGAAAAACACAGTAAGCTCCCAAAAGTCATGAACTTCACTTGACTCTGGTGAGTATTTCTGTCAGTTTTTTAAGGCCTGTGGTAACTTGTGTGGAACCAAATGGAAAATTAAGCAGCAACTATTTGTTCCTTGCATTATTCAAAAACTAATAGTAATCTCCTCTGGTGTTTTATTATTGCCATAGATTAGGTTGTCTGTAGTACTAATTGAGCAGAGTCCTGCTGACTACAGAGAAAATCAAAACAGCTTAACTGAATATCTGATTAATAAAAAAAAATAAATCTCCTTTTATGTGAAAGCTTTGCCTAACTTTTAAAATTGAAATTAAAAACTTGAATTTCATGTCTTGGAGTTGTTCCTATCAACAGTTGTTACTGCTTACAGATCCACTGTGGGCAAAGTGGAACAACACGAGGACTCATCTGGGGCAGCAGTTTTTTCTGTCAGTGATTTAAGCCCTGTGTGCAGAAGGAGATATTATTTCTAGTCCTTCTCCAAAGTATCCCAGATTTCAAGGGAGTATATATCCAGCATATTATGTAAAAAATGGGTGAGATTCTCAGCCCCAGACCCATGGTCCCTCCTGCACCTTAGCCACAGACCTGTCCTGCTCATTGGCTTGGTGGCAGATTGCACACATGGAAGAGGGCACACTCACAGCAGATAGCTATGGATAAACTTTAATAAGGAAATGGGAGAGACTACAGTGCTCAAGCACAAAGCTTGTCCAGGTGTGCATACTGACCAACACCTAATAACACATGATTTTCCTTTTGTTATTCCCATAACCCTTCTTTCCCCATACTTGTCCCTTCCATGTTCACCTTGATGCGTCCTTTTGGTTTTTCCCCTAAATCTTATGTAATAAGTTTAAAACAGTCACACATCTTCCCTCAACTTCTAACAAGACCACTCTTTCCCCCAAGACACTTTATTTTCTTTTTGCCTTTACAAAGTTGAGTCTGAACATCTGATTCTTCAAGGTTGTACTTGAGTGAT
This sequence comes from Aegithalos caudatus, assembly GCA_013389925.1. NCBI lineage: Eukaryota > Metazoa > Chordata > Aves > Passeriformes > Aegithalidae > Aegithalos > Aegithalos caudatus. Next base: position 289,992 of record WEIU01009067.1, read on the forward strand.
TCATTAATGGTCCATCAATCAGCCTTTTCAGTTTTCTGTATATTTGTGTGTTTGATTTATTTATTTTCCTTTTTCTTGTCTTTTATGCTGAATAGCCATTAACCAGTTATCCTTAGAAATAAACACTAAGACAAGAGAGTGTTTAAGAAAAATGAGCTACAGTCTGCCTAGTAGCTAGTAGACTGCCAGATTTCTCTCAACTAACCCAGAAGTGTGGTTTGGGAGATAATTTTTTTGAAGAAGCTCACCTCCAGCATCTAGGAGGGGATGCTGAACACAGAAGTGAGTCAGAATCTTTGTCTTCAAATATGGCTGCACACCAAATTTTCTGAATTTTCTGAACTTTCTGAATTTTCTGAAAACAGTTGTTGCAGGGCCCCAGCTCCTCCAATTAGAACCTGGTTTACCACAGGTACTTTGAGTGTGACTTGTCTCATGCAATTCACAAGGTTGGACCTTGTGATAACTCAACACTAAGCTTCCTCTGTAGTGAATAAAGACAGAGGTGCAAACCCAGAAGATGAGTCATTCCTCCTTTCCTATCCACCCACCTCAGGATGAAACAAAACCCATTCTGGAGATGTTTTTCCCTCTGTTGACTACAGAGGAGACAAGGCAATCAACCTTGTCTAATCACCTCACTTGCCAGCAGCATAGTTGGGTGTGGTAATTTCACCTATCTGGGGAGGTGGGACTTATCTACATGATCCAGTACTGGATCTGTGCCTAATGGCCTCCCTGCAGCCACTTTTTTTCTCAAAGGATTGCCACATACAGTACTAGGCACAGTGAGGGACACCAGCAAGAAAACCTACATGCTTTCTCCTCCTTTCAAGGTGTTGCTGGTTAGCAACAGGTAAGGCAACCAGCTGTTCAGTGTGCTCAAAGCTGCAGGAACATTTCTGATTTCTACACAAATGCTGCTGTTATTGTTGGTGTTATTATGCAAATAGTTGGTCTATTAGCAATATATTTCCATCTTGGAAAATACACACATTCAAATATCTTTAAAAGCACCAAGTGAAAGAGCAAGACTAATGAAATGGAGAAAACAGTATTCTGTAACATGTGGTGCACTTGCATCCCAGCAAATGGCACGTTACTCCTGGGAACCTCCCACGCTCTGGTGTGTCAGCTCCCTCTTCAGTGGGTGGAATTCCACCAAGCTCTTCCATGAGGGGTGAGTACAAGCCAAAATATCCTGAAAGGAACTATGGTTGGGAAGTTGCTCCCACTACATGTAGCCATGAAGTTGAATATTGTTGGATATTCAGGGACAAAGTGCCACTTAATTGTTTGTTCTCTTCTCCCAGAAAAAAGTAAAAAAGTATTCGTTTTGTAGTTTTGCACACAAAATTTTGTGCACTTGATTATTGCTTAAAGCATTGAAGAACATTGCTATGCTAAGGATTCTATTTAGTCATGAGTTGAGACATCACAAGCACATTCTTAGACACTTGAAGCACACTTAGAAGAAAATGGAAATAGCAAAAAATCAGCATTAGACCTTGTCATGAATGGAAAGGCAGAGAAGTGTAGGATCACCTGTGCTGGAGAAACTGATAGAAAATGCCAACAAGGAAAATTTGGGGAGGATGTAGAAATCGAGGTGGAGGCAATAGTGGGAACTCCCTGTGTTAAGGGAAATGCTGAAACTGGATAAAGATTTATTGGGTTGAAAAAGACAGGAATTAGCTGGGTGAGAAGAGAAGGGGTAGGAATAAAGCATAGAAGAGAAACAAGTCTCTTCACGCAGCTAATGTCTGGGAGGAGTGATAAACACAGAGACTGAAATACTGAACCACAGTGAGAAGGCACAGAGGGAGAGAGGGCATGAGGAGCAGGAAGGCCAAAATGTCCACTGGCAGTTCAGAGATGGTTGGAGTGGACAGGATTGCAACACTGAGCAAGTTCTGTCACATTATGAAGTCCCAGTGGTTAATCGTCATTGATAATTGATTCTTATTTTTGCTTTCTTTTTCAATACTAGAATTAAAAAAAAAAAAAAGGAATTTTTATCACCTCTCCCAAAAAAAGACAAAAATATAGAAGCCTGAGCAGGTTCTGTGAATTTGGCATGATTGCTGTTGGTGAGATAACATTTCTATTTCTTCTGGAATTTAATTTTTCATTTTTTAATCTGTTTATTTGTTTTGTTTTGTTCATGTGTTTTAGGCTTCCAGTACAAGCATTCTCTCCTTGTAATTCATAAGATAAATTTTGTTGCAGTTTCTTCCTGCTAGACCAGGTAAAGCCCAACTTTGGTAGAAGGTTGGCTTTGAGCAGGCCCTGTAGTTTTGTAAGTCTTAAGTAAAGCTTAAGCTTTTGTAGATACTATTTCTAAATGCTCATGTTTTTTGTTTGTTTTTTTTTTTTTTTTAAGTTATTGTTCCAAGGGAAAGAAGCTTCCATTTATAGAAGTGGAAGCAAATGGGATTTTGGAGATCACTGTAACATCAATTTTTGCATGAGCACTCCTCATGGCTAAAGCTGTTTTTTATACCCTTGCTGGAACCTTGAGAGAGCTCTTAGTATCAGCTTTTGAAAAAGATCCATTCTCTGTTCACCATGCTGAGCATTGTCCTGTATTGTACAAAATCCACTGGAAAACTGGGTATTCAGCTCCAATTCTTGTCAGAGCTGCAGACACCAATACAAACCAATTATGCTTGCAGGTACCCTCCTCTCAAAAGGTGCACACACCTTACCATGCTAAAGGAGCCTTAGCTGAAGATTTTGGGAATTCAGACCTGCTGCCTAATACCATCCCATCTCACATCAAATGCACCTCTTCTGGCAGGGCAGCTTATGTCCTTGAGCTTAAAACTAGCTCTACAAATTTTCAGCAAGTTAAATTTGACAGCACAAATGCCCATATACAATGAGCACTTCAGAAACAGAGGTTCAGAGAAAGGGAATTAAATTCATCTAGAACTCCTCTCTCTTTGGAGAAAACACCTGTGCCTTAAAATTTCTGCCAAAATGTAGGGTGGGAGTCCCACATTACATGGGTGCCACCAGTTGCTTGGCCAACATTCCTCTGAACATCAGGGAAGAAAGACTTCATTTTAATTCATCAACAGAACGGGTATTTTCTGAGATCAGCTTCTCATGTGAACTCCTTCATGGGAGAGGAGCTCCATCCCTCTGATCAGCTTGGGAGCCCCCTCCAGACTCGATCCAACACGGGAATGTCCTTCTTGTGCTGGGTGCCCCAGGGCTGGATGCACTAAATTAGGTGAGGATTTGTGAGGGCAGAGTAGAGAGGCAGAATCCTCCCTTGCCCTGCTGACCCCACTGCTTTGGATGCAGCTCAGGACACGTTTGGCTCTCTGGGCTGGGAGTGCACATGGCTGGGTCAAGTCCAGCCTCTCATCCCCCAGCACCCTCAAGTCCTTCTCAGCAGGGCTGCTCTCACTCTGCTCATCCCCCAGTCTGTGTTGATACTGGGGGTTCCGTGGCCCAAGTGCAGAGTACATTTCACATGCTCTTATTAAACCTCATGAGATCCCCATGGATCCATTTTTGGATGGTGTCCCATCCTTCAGCTGTGTCAGCTGTGCCACTCAGCTTCATGTCATCAACTAATTTGACATCAGCATATCTGTCTGCAGGTGAATATACATAATGCAAAGGCAATTGCAGATGAGCCCCACACATTACTGAGAAATAAAGCAAAATGTCTTAGCCATGCCACTGAATGCTGCAGTGCATCATGGAGTGTGCAGACCCTGCAAGCATTCATTTTGGGTCTACGCTAATTAATTTCTGCCATTTCAGTGGCAATTTTTTTTCATAAATCCTTTCCGAGTTAGTCAGTGAGATGTCTTGTCCTTCCAGAGTACTGAGCTCAGCAACACTCAGAATATTGGAAAACCAAGAAATATAGCACTGCAGTGCACAGCCACACTACCTTTACTCTGCTTCCTTCCTGTCCCATTAAGGCCAGCTATATCCAGTGACAAGGTTTTGAAAGCACTTTATGGGTTTAGAGATGGGAAATACAGTTATGATGTAATACACACAAGATGGTTTAGCATGTGGTTTAGCACAGGCAGGCTTTTTTGAAAGACTAAATGATTGAACACAAGCCAAAGAGAGGTAGATCCTGCTCAACACTGTGCAAGGGAAAGCATAAATATGTCTTCTATGGATATACTGAGTGTAGTGGCTGAGTTAGGCTTATGGCAATGGCTAAGGCCATGATTTTATTTCTGGGATAGTAGATGTTTGAATTGTTCTTAAAAAATACCACTACAGAAGGACATACACAATCACAGCACTGCATTAAAATATTTTGTTGTGGAATTTCGTAGAACTATTCTTTTCAATACAAGAGAAATATTTTCCTGAAGCGATGAATATGCATATGCACAGATATTCTAGTGCAAAGATCTGAGATACTACACAAACAGGGTAATTGTCAAAAATACTTATGGCTTGTCTTCCCCTAAATTTTGTTTCTCTGAGATAAATAGCAGAAGGAAATAAAGTAATGATATTAAAAAGCACATTAAATTCTGTTGTCAGCTAGTCCTTAGAGCATCCAAGGATATATGTTTTTGCAGTTTTTTATATAATTTAAGAAAAAATCCAACTCACTGACTGAAGAAAAAGTTGCTTCAAGTTACCTGACACTTGAAACTTTTGTACTGCGGCCATAATTTCAGCACAAGTTTCAGGTTTCTCCTGTTTCTCTTTCTAGCTCCACTGCTTTTTGTTCTGTCAGAGAGCATCCTGCCTGCAGGTGCAGGAGGCTCTGAGCTTGTGCAGCCTCAGGGATGGTGAATGGCAAAGGCTGGCACCCCCTCTCCCCATTGACACCTGTCGTTTATAGTTCCCCCTGACACCTGCATCATTAATGTACCTCCCGGTACCTTTGAAGAAACAAAGATGAGCTGAGGTATTGAATGTACATAAATATTCATGTATTTGTATCAATTCAACTGTTTCATGGAGGGATCCTGCACCCTTTGGAGGCCTGGGGTGGTGGGGATTACTGCATGCATCTAAAGATGTCCAAGACCTGGGCTGCCAGTGTGCACCTCCTCCTTTTTCTGATTGACTGGCACCAATTTCTTGGTTTCCTGGAGCAATGTGAGGCCGTGAAATGGGAAGCCTGGAGAAGACAGTACGGATAGAGACATGTTGCAGTTTGTTTGGAGGGGGAACCTGATGAAAGCACCAGAAAGGGAGGGCAGCTGTAGAAAATCAGTCAGCACAAGACTCCTGGGTTCACTGCAGTGTGCTTTGAGGCAGGATTGAATTTACATTTGCCAACCCCAGGCATATATATTTTAACTAACACCTTAATAAAAAACTACAGAGCTGGACTTTCTGTAGCTTCTCTAGTTAGCTTGTGCCCAATTCCTCACCATCCTGCTTGTAAGTTTTTCCCAATACCTATCCTAAATCATCTTTTTGAACAGTGAGCAGATTTCTGCTGTGCTGGAAAGGAGAACACTGAGCATAGCTTTACTACTTCAGCAGCTCATAAATAATTTTGTCCTGTTTTCTCAATTATCAGCCTGTTCATATTCCCATTTCCAGAAAAAAAAATCACTTTTCTCTTTCCCACATAAATTACTTGTGTAAACCACTTCACATTTTTGGAGCTCTCTTCTGGGCCACTCATTTCCCTATCGTTCTACTAAATGACACCCTTCAATATCATGTACTATGTATGACTCCAGGAAGTCAGTGACCTCCACTTTAGAATTCTACAGTTATAAATGTGATCTCATCTTACTAATTTTTAAAAATATATTCCTGAATAAAATTTCTTTTTTCATAATTTCATTCTATAACTCCATGTAGGTCCTTCCTGCAGTGCTGACACTCAGCCACATACATCCCATTATACCTGGGAGCATTCTGCCTAAGTTTAGTATTTTGTACTTGACTTTATTGAGTTTCATCTCACTGAGAACCACTTCATATTCCTGTTCTTCCTTGCAATCTCTCTTCACTCAGGTTGGTGTCATTCTCAAATCTGATGTTCATGGGCTCTGTTCCATCATCTCAGCTATTAACACAATTTTGAAACTGCTCATGACTCTGACCCCTGTACAACTACATTTCAATGCCCTTAAAGAGTGACAGAGAATCTTTGATTGACTCTTGTGAGGAGGACTTCGTCACGTTGCCATACACCCACTTTTAATGATTGCGTCTGCAGGATATTTGTCTACTGTAGTCAGAAGAACCTCACTAAAACCAGAATGAATCATATCAACCCTCTAAAGTCACAAGGCTGGCTACTCTGCCAAAGAAAAGAAGTAGGCTGGTTCAGTGGGATGCATTATTTACAGGTCTGTGCTGGCTCTTTTTATTCTATCTTATCCTCTAGATCCATGATTTCTGTGGATTGAAGTTGAACTGATGGGTTTGTGATTTCATGGGTTCAATTTTTTCTGCTTCTTAAAGGTAAGTCTGTTGTTTTCCCTTTTACAGTCCTCTTCATCTGACAGCTTGAATATATCTCTTGTAGGAACTCTTTCTCTTTCTTTTCTTTCTTTTCCTCTATCACCAACTTAGATGAAAGTTAGTAATTCAGTGATTAGAGCTAACTCTTTTTATGCCAAGAAAGCACACCATATCTCTACATTTTTGTGTAAATTAATTTGCTTTTTCTTTTTTGAAGTGATATATCTAGACTTGCTCTTAATACAGTTAGCACGTCTCTCTCTTGGTTCCATTAATTTTGCTGTAGTCTTCACCTCACTTTTAATCTCATCCTCTCATTTAAAGACTACTCATTTTCCCCGTATTTTTCAGAATATCTGTTTGATTTTCAACTACCTAAACAATTCCTGGGATAAATCTATTGTGTCTAATTCCCTTATTTTTTCCTTTGCAGTAGTCCAGCTTGCCTCTTTGTTTTTCACATAATCCCCTTTAATAGTCTTTATCTTTGTTGTCAGTCTTTGGCACATCTTTGTATTTAAATCAGTTGACTTTTCTAGAAATTCTTCCCACCAATTTCCTACTTTCTTAGTTTGCTTTTTGCACTCCATAACTAATTCTGCCACTTTTTCTCTGCCAGTTCCTTAGACTAATGAATTTTTTTATGCAAAGTAACTTTCGTGGAAATCATCTTCCACTCTTACGAAATTCTCATCCATTTTCAATTCCTCCCACTCAAATCTAAGCTGAACCAACTAAAAACCTGAGATCCTCTCCTGGCAGCAGACTCTGCCTTACAACCTTTAGTTAGGTATCTGCCCATGGTAGGGGAGGTTGGTCTAGGTGGCCTTTGAAAATCCCTTCCAGCCCAATTAGCCTGGGATTCTGACAAGACTAACTAGGATAAGCAGTGGACCCTGTTTCTGAAAAAAGTTTTCCATCAGCCTTGTTCCTTTTCTTTAAAAAAAAATTACATCTAACATACACAGAGATCAGATAGAGTGTTAAGCACAAATGTTACAATTCATGATTTTTTCATGTTTCTTTCAGAGGTGAATACCCAGAAAACATTCATCAGGACTGGAAAGAACACTCCAAGATAGTCACGTGGAAATCAGTTGTTTAGTACTGTACATAAACTGAATGGTCTCCACCTCAAAAAAAACCCCACTTCATTAATTGCTCTGAAACATAATTATTAATTTCCACCTAACACTAAACTGATACAGTTTTAAAGTACTTAATTTTTATTTTCTTTTTTTGCCTTTCAGAAGAAAGTGTTCTAGGTAGGATAGAGACACAAATTGATTGACTTTTAGAATCACATGTTCATTATTTCAGCTCATTGCACAGGATTTAAAAATGCTGTTATGGTCTGATTGCAGTGTTTTTCCTTTCAAAAACAGTGAGGTTGTGCTTTTTTTAAAAACACACACAGGGATAGAAATTGTGCTCACACCTGCAACTTCAATACCTTTGAAAAATAATCACGCCTTTAAGTTTCTCTTGTTTAGACAGAAAATAGTGCAATGATTTATAAAAAAACCCAGCACACAACATTTTAGTAACTGCTTCTACAGGTAAGTACAACATTTTATCCTTTCACCATTTATTTCTGCTGTGATACCAACTTCTTTTGTTTTCAGCTTTTACTGAGACACAGTGGTCTCTACTAAGCCTTTGTGATGGCTGTGATTGAGCTGCTGCTTATGCACTGCTTTCAGCTCTCAGATATCGCACACATCTGCCAGCTGCAGGAATTGATACCAGAATCTCTGAAAATGCAATGGAAAAGTTATGCAGCTTTGCAAGGAACACAAGTCTTCAGTGTTCCTTCTCCCAGTCCCAGGTTTCTCAAAGGGTTCTCAAATTTTCAGAAGCATGTGGACTGAAGTAATTCTTTCTTTTTTAGAAACTTCAAGTGCCCACTGCCTATAAAACGGCCTTTGTTGGAAAACGTATTTCTATGGAATGTCATTTGTGAATGTCATCTGAGTGGATCTTAACAGCATGACATTTGTTCTTCTAAGGGTACAATATTTTCCAAATTACTACAGATTTTGAAAATTGCTGTGCAAAAACATTCCAGCTTCTCCACTTAGGCGTAGGCTGTTGGACAAACCAGACTGTGGGCTATTCAGAAATAGAGGTCTCTTTTTGTTCCTGTCCATCCCTGCATCCTCACCTGCCTTCTGGGAGAGATCACATTTTCCTTTGAACCTCCCAAGTGACCTGCTCCCTCTCTGGGGTTCTCTAGATGCTTCTGTGTTCTTGTTCATTTTCTTCCTCTTTTTTTTTTTGTTTGTTTGTTTGTTTGTTTGTTTGTTTGTTTTGTTTTATGCTTTTCCATACTATTGTTTTCGATGTTTCATATACAAAAAAATAGAATATAGTTTCATTTCTAAGAATTTTGTGGGGGCCAGAAGTCAGGGTTCTGCACTGGTGTTAATAACAAGCCTGCTCAGTTGTTATCTTATTCTGTCTTACATTAAAAGCTACTAAAAGAAAAATCATATAAAGGAAAGAGGGGGTCACATGTCTCATTCTGCCAGAAGGCTGACAGTACATGTCAAATAACCATTGTCCTAAGGAGAAGTTTTCGTGTCAACACCAGCCCACAGAAAGCTGCTTGCCTTTGCTCAGCTTGTCCTGCATGGCTCCCTATGTCATCTGCCCACGTCCCTGTCAGCTTCCCATTGTTACCCACCTTGAGGCATCCTCTCCCACATCTTCTGACCCAATCTGCCAATCCACCAGTTCTGTCCTGGCTAGCCTCAGTGTTCCTCCATTGCTCCCCACCCCTTCAATCCCTTCCAGAAAGGAGTGAAGCCACTCCTTTGCTGATACACACATTCTTTATGCAACACACATCCTCACCCCAACTCCACAGATCTCTTTCCCTCTCAAGGTTTCTCACTCCCTGATGCCAAGTCTCCAATCCTAGTGCTGCTGCTTCTACACAGTTCTGTTTTACATACCTATCAAGTTCTTGCTTAGTCTATACACAGGATTAGTCCATTAGCAATGTAACATAATTACTGCATCTCATGTCAGAGGTCGAGTCTCAGCTGTGCCCTTGAACTCTTCCTTTGGAGTCTTCAGGGAAACTGGAGCTGTATACAGCTTTTGATGCTTTGCATTTTAGAAGTTTCTCATTCTTAATTCCAATGTTCTTGGAGACAGCTAAGAAGAGAAAGAAACACACAAGGACACATTAATCACATCCACCTCTCTATGTCCAGTGAAGGAGCCAAGGTTTTACATATGCTAATGAAATTCCAAGTGGGTGAATTATATTTTTTCAAAAGAAACTGGCAAAAATTCTTTCAAGACTCATGATTATGGTATTAAGGGGTAATAATCCCCCATTTTCCAGGCTTTCTTTTATGCCAAGGCTCTAATTGTTGGCTTGGAAAGCGGGTCTGATGAGGATGCCTTCTCTAGGAGCAATGAAGGCCTCCTGTCTGCAGCTCCTTCTGGCTGCAGAAGGGTCATTTTGAAGTGGTTGGGGAACAGGCTGAAAGAAATGGGGAATCTCCTATTCTTAATGGGGCTGTGGTAAGCTTTTACTTTGAAAGAAAGCTGAGCTGTTTTTCTGGTTACAGATAACTGTGAGGGTTGCTCCATGTGTCTTAGGGGTATGGAATTTATTTTCAGGAGATCACAAGTAACTCACATTAATTCTCGTAATGAGTTGCCAGTGCTGAGGCAAGGTTGAAAAGGCAGCCTGATGTTAGGGGACCATTCTTCTCAGGAGAAAGAGCATTAGCCTCAGAGCATGTATTGCAATGTCCCCTCAGTGGCACTGCCATGGCTAAAGTCTTCAGCACAACAGATGGCAGAAGCATTTGCAGCCCAGTGCAATGCTTTTCTGAGGCTATAGGAAGAGACCCTACTCCAGCCATCACATGCAGAATAGGAAATGCATTGCCAGCATAGAAAAGGAGTGGAGGACATCTCCAGGAATGCTGGCAATTGGGACAAGGTGGCATGAGGTGTCCTTTGGAACATGAGTGCAAAGAGAGCAGCAAATGGGGAAGTCAAACAGCATCACAAAACTGAGGCTGTAATTTCCTTGCAAGAAACTCACTTTGACTGTCCAAATTGTGAAATGTATGAAAAACGGGCAGAAAAAAGACAGTAGAAGATTGCTGCCCAGTGTTATTCAATAATTTTAATTCTATTTTTAGATTCATCTCCCATTATTTTGATTTCTGACCTATAGTTTTTGAAGTTGTGAGAGCTAATGCTCTGAGGCTGTTAGGTTTGCACAAAGGTCCCAGGCAAATATTGCTGCACATGCACTGAAGATGGAAAGCCAGTGTTCAATATCCAGTGGTCTGAGTAGAGAGGTACAGTTGCTATATGAATGACAGAAGAACACCTTTATCTTCCACAGTTTTTTTCTTTTTGCATGCCTCTATGGAAATGTAGTACTAATCAGTCTTCATAGATTGAGAGTAGTTAGGTCATTAAGCAGAGTTGCAAGAAAGTTAGAATTACCTGAGAAACCTAAGTGTATTTGACCAGCAGATCCAAAGAAACATGAACAGAAATTTGATCTTCTTCATCACCTTTGAAAATCCCAGCCAATATTAAGATGCTGAAGATAGCCCAGCATCTTACCATTAGAGACAGATGGTTAGAAGAACCTGTATCCTGCTAACAACGTCGTCATCTTCTGTGTAAAACAGCCAGTCCAGCTGGAACAGTTGCCTCCAATTAAAGAGGGATAGAAGATCAGCCTCTCACAACTGGAAAATGCCTCATTTAACCAGGCTCAGACAGGAGGTTGTTAATGTGATGAAAATATACATGTTTATGTTTAGCCATTTGAAAATGACCTACACCTTCCCAATCTATAAGGAAATCAGTGCAAAAATCCCTGGGGTTTACAAGAAGAAAAAAGAAGAACTGGTTTTACTGCATATAACACAAAATAACAATTACCTAAGCATAGTTTTTGTTTAATTGCATACATCCTGATTTGAAATATTAAATCCTTATGGGCTTGATTTGAAAATGCAACAGATACACTTGATGTATCTGGACCGCAGTTACCTTAGCAAATAATTAACTGTAGATTCTGTTATGAATAAATTTACAAGGATAACTGAATTAGAAAACTTCTGCACTAAAAGTTAAAGCACATATGCTGGAGTATAATTGAGACACCTGCATGTTGCACTAATGCAGTTTTTCTGCTTTCAGATAAGTAATTTGTACTAAGTGTTGTACTACAATATTGCTAGATTGCAAAGTCGAGTTCTAAGCTTAAATGGACCTTGGGCAGAATGTCAACGGAAATGACATCCGGAGAGCTTGATTGCTGTCCTTAAAATGCAGTGTTTCACAGCTTTGACAAATGAACTGCCACAGTACACAAAGTAACGTATTACACTGATTTAGTGTGATAGATTTTGCTCTGCAGGTGAAAATAATTGGATTTCCATAAACCTTAAAGAAGGAAGAGGTGCTGGATTTATATAAATCCCTTGAGATTGTTAAAGACAAAAAGAGTTTCTGTCCATGCAATACACATTATGAAATTGTCAAGGAGAAAAGGAGGAAGACCTGTTTCATAGATTGCTCTGGGAAGGAGTTGTGCCAAAACTCTTCTGCAAAAGCCTTGAATTTCCTTTCAATAAATAATGTTTTGTGGTGCTATATGTAATGTTGTTCATAAGTTTTGCCTGGTTTACATGAACCTTGGATCCTAATGACTATGCACAGATCTTAAAGATTGCTTGTCTTTTCCCTCCTTCTCCCTCAAGGTGAATATATTGGTGTGGAAGGGAGTAGGATAGAAGGTGAGGAAAGCTGAGAAGGAAATATGGTCTGAAACTTATTTTAATATAAAATTTGCACGCTGAGTAGGAGACCCACTGAGTGGGTTGCTCAGAGAAGCTGTGGATGCCCCACCCCTGGGAGTATTCAATGCACAGTTGGATAGGGCTCTGAGCATCCTAGGCTAGTGAAATGTAACCCTGCCCATGGACGGGAGTTTGAAATTAAATGATCTTTAAGACCCTTTCCAACGCAAGCCTTCCTATGATTTTATCAGTATATGAGTCACATCATAGCCAAAATAAGAATAGTATGTACTGTTTCTAGTGAGTTCTTTTAGCTTTTGTCTCTAGCAATACCAACCTGATCTCTATACTAACCTAACTAATTGATTTTTATTTTCGATTTTATTTCAAAAGAATTGAAACCATTGCTTCAGAACAATTGAAAATGGTATGTATCTATTCCGACAATGAAGGGAATGTCAGCTTTCACACGTAAATCCCTCTTTTCCTATTCACGTATAAGACCCTGCTAAGTGTGATGAAGAAGCGTTGCCTTGGAGCATTATAATAAGAGAAGGGTGAAGAAGACTAAAAATCCCCACTGATCTTTCATCCAGGTCATGAATATGACCTCAGGATGTGCTGAGTACAACATGGAATAATTATACATGGAGTGGGTGTCACTCCTCAGTAACTGCCCAAAGTCCAGCAGCAGCACTCATCTCATGGAGGATTTGGCAGAGGTCAAAGCATCAAAAAAATGTTGATCAGAGCCTGTGTAGGATGGGGCAAAGATGGGCTGAGCCTAATTCCCTAATTGGGATCTTTCCAATGTGTATAAACACCTGATGGGAAAGTGAGAAGAGTGAACCAGGATGCTTTCAGTGGCGCACAACGATGTGACTGGGGGAAATGTGCAAAAAACTGAAACAAAATTAAAAATAGTGTTGTTACTGTGGAGTTGACCAGGCACCAGCACAGGTTGTCTGGAGAGGTTGTGTAGTCTCTATCCTTGGACATCCTCAAAATCCACATGGATATGGTCCTTGGCAACCGGGTCTAGCAGATCCTGCTGGAGATAGGGATGAACCAGAGGAGCCTGTCAGCTCCAGCAGTTCTGTGATACAATGTCTGTCACCCACCCTCAGGGAGACAGAGACAGGGATGCATCCATATCCCCAGCATTAGCCTCTGACTCCTCTGTACAGTGTGTTCTGCTCCCCAGTTCCCGGGATACAATTATTGGTTTTCATGTGGGATGGGGGAGAGATTTATGTCAAAGTGTCCACAGTATTATGAGGGCTGCCTGCTACCGGATTGAAGTGTGGTCAGACAAGCTGTGAAATGCTGTCTTTTGGGTTAGAGCTCCATACACAGCAAGGCTTTGTCACTCTCAACCTTGCAGCAAGTTTCAGGCTTTTTTAAGTGATCCCAGGTGTGCTGACAAGGCTGTGTCAAAAAAGGGAAGGCTGTGCTTGTCACTGAGCATGGTCCTACAGAGGATTTATGGGAAATTCTCCCAGGAACAGCACCAAGGCAGAGACCCTATTACCTCAGAATCTCACTGCAAATTTGCTGAGCAGAAATTGCTCAGGTAGCTGCATTATAGCATTGCTGTAAAACGGGATGAAATGGGTATCTAAACTCATCTGTAGATCAGTACATTCAAAGTGTGTTTTTATTTCTACCTTTGATCATCTTCACCTGTTTAGCATGCACTACCTGCAATTTGAAAGCTGGTTTGGACTAGAAGAAAAATAAGAAACTACTAAAGTAAAACATCCTGAAACTTTTCCTAAATGTTCAGAAATGGCTTTATTTATCAAAGAGAGAACCTGTCCTGTTCACACTCTCCCACTCAATAACCTGTCATATTCAGAAGAGAGCATTTAATCACAAAACTCATGACAGAGAAAAAGCCTTTTCAAATGGACCCTCACAGTGACAGGAGCTGGTGAGTTAACAAGAAACCATATGGGGGTCAGTGTTGCAATTTTGCAATTGATGCATGTTTGATTTTTTTAGGCTGGAAAAATTGAGCAGATGCTTAGATGCTTCTGCACAGTTTTTTTGCCAGCCTCCTTGGGGAAAACAATGAGAGCCTTGTGGACTCCTAGCAGGGAAATGATAGTGTTGCAGAAAATACAAATAAAAAGGCAGATATAAAGGCAGAAATCTTTCCCTTTAACATCTTCAGTGTGCCCTTCCAAGGCTAGAGGTGGAGGGTGCCCATCTTTTGACAAGTTTAACTGTCAGTTAACAGATTTGGATTGTTGGTTACCATTTAGCAGTATTAGAATTCAAATGTGCTGGGTGCTTCCCAGAAATTACTCCACAGACCCTTAGAATATTATTGCAGCTGCAGATGCATTTGTGTCCAGTAGGAAATGGCTTAAGATCAGAAATTTAAGTACTGTTGTATAGTGTGTATCTGTGAACAGATGTCATTATCCACCTGAACCAGATGGCCAGCTAAAAGAGAGACTCCTATTTATTAGATTTTTGATTATTTTTTTTTCTTAATGTTTAATGAGCACAATAGGGGAAGAAGTGGTAAAATGAAAAGGTCTGAGAGAATCAAGGCTTTCTGGTTACGGGAAGTTCTCTGGCTTGATATTGTAATGAGTCTGTTCTTCCCAGAGGTACACATTAGGATCACTTCTGTAAGATTATGCTGATGAATAACATTATGTTTTTGTTTTGCACTTGGCTTTGAATTAATTTCCTGTACCATGCAGAGAACTGTCAGACTTTCCACAGTTAAGAGCTACTTCCAGCATGGCATAAGCAAAGGCAATCTCACGTTGCAAGAGGTAAACTGTGACTGTGCAATGCTTGTCGCACCTTCTGATGTCAATGCCTATTTTCTTCCTGTTCTCTGTTCAAAACAACATAACAGCTGCTGGAAGTTTTCCTGATTTTGGAGTAATCCACACACTACTGTGGAGAAGCCAAATTTATTTTCAAGCAAGAGCATATTATTCACCATGTACACAATGTTTTGTATTTGAAGGAAAGACATGAGATTTAACTATGAGTAAAGCCTCAATACAATAGTCGTAAATATAAGAATAGAGAGAAAAATACAGCTTTTTCACTGTAGTATTCTTGTTTGTTTAAAAATATGAAGCAGTATATCTGGACTTACACATTAAGAACAGTAAATTAAAATTTCATGGTGAAAATGCAGACAATATTCAATAAATGCCAGTCCAAGTGACATGTAAGCCACAAATCTAATACTGTGAAAATTTTACAGACACTGGTCAGTAAAACCATCAAGTGTTTGCGTGCTTCAAATGCGAGAAAGAACAGAGCTTCTGATGTTACTGAGCAGGGTGGCAGAAGCTAATCCTGTTCACACTTAAGGAGGAGCTCTTAAGGAATGATTGCAAGGGTATCTAAAAGCATATCAGATAATGCTAAGGCCTCTCAGCTGAATCTGCTTCTTTATAACATTAAGCAGAGATAGCTCTGTTGTCGTTGTTATTGAAGGAGATACCATGTCTGAACATGCTGCTGGAAAACTGTGAGTTTCACAATTTTGGAAAGCCCATTTGCAAGGGCTGTAATCATGTCACATGAAGAGAGTTGTCAGTAACTCACAACATCATCTATCTACCCACAGCTTTCTTTATGGTCATTTTTGATGAATTTTTTACACCTAGTCTAGCAAAGTTCTCATTTTTCTAGTCCAGAAGGATATTCAGAGCTTACAAAGCATCACCTCAAAAAAAGGGAAAAGAAATGAGAGCACTACTAAATGCTTAGACTTAACATGATGAGATTTTCATTTTGTTTCATTCCTTTAAATAGTGAAGAGAGTTTTTATAGTGGAAAAATATCATTTTACCCCAGCATCAGAATTGTAAACTCTGACACATTTTTGTTTCGTTCAAGAACATGAGTTTTCAGAAGCTGCCGGTCCAGAGGTGACAGGTACTTTTTAAGGATCTCTCCAGTTTTCTGACAGGATCAGATGTATGTTCCCCTGAAAAAAGGAACTTAAAATCAAAGTGTGCTTCATCTGCTTCCTGACACTTGCAGTGCTGCCCCGTGGTGGGAGTTTCCTCTGTTGGGAGCAGAGAGGTGATGGGAGAAGCGCTGACAGTTAAAGTATCTCATTATTTACCTTTACCTACAAATAAGTGGTGACTCTGCAACATGGCATGCCCTGAAAGACATGGGATAGACATTGAAACATGAGCATTTGGTTGCTGCAGGGCTTAAGATAGGGATGCTGTGGCACCCTACATCTCCTGGTCTCCTCCTCTCCTGAAAACCCTGCATGGGCACCTGTGCTGAGTTGTTACACTCCTAATGGCCCCTGGATGTTTATCAAAGCAAAACCCTTCTCCTGAATAGTGTCATGTATGACAAGCACCAATGCAGAACCACCTTCTCAACATCTGCAGCTCCCTCTGATGATAGAAAAAGGAATGCTAGCATGAAATTCTGGTGAGCCTCTCAAACTGTAGCAGGTTTTATAGAATCATGGAATGTTTTGGGTTGGATGGGACCATAATGGCATAATGGTCATTTAGTTCCCACTCCTTCACATCCTTTCCACTAGATCAGACTGGACAAAGTGCCATCCAGGCTGGCCTTGAACATTTCTAAAGATGAGGCATCTACTACTTCTTTGAGAACTCTGTTCCAGTGCCCCACCAATGTTATAGTAAGGAATTCCTTCCTAATATCTAATATAAACCTGCCCACTTTCAGTTTAAAGCCATTACCCATTGTCCTATCACTACATGCCCTTGTAAAAAGTCCCACTTCAGCAGTCCTGCAGGACACCCCGAGGCACTGGAAAGTGTTATAATGTGTCCCCAGAACCCTCTCTTTTCCAGGCTGAACAACCCCAGCTCTCTCAGCCTGTCCCTGTAAGAGAGGTGCTCTGATCATCTTTGTGGCCCTCCTCTGGATCCCCTCCATGATGTCCTTCTTATGTTGTCATGACCCCAGAGCTGGACTCAGTGCTTCAGGTGGGCTGTCAGAAGAGTGAAGTAAAGGGGGAGAATCCCATCCCTAACCTGCTGGTCACAGTCCTTTTGATGCAGCCCAGGATGTGGTTGCCTTTCTGGGCTGCAAGCCCACATTGCAGGTGTACATTCAGCTTCTCATCAACCAACAACCCTGAGTCTATCTCCTCAGGTGTGCTCTCAACATACTGTCTGCCCAGCTGGTGTCTGTGCTTGTGTTTCAACAAGAACTACCATTTCAGGAGAGATTAATGGACTCAAGTGATGAAAAGATAAGTGTATACTTTCCTCAGCTGGAATTAAATCTGGAGGAAATAAGGTTCTACAAAGAGCAGAGAAATCACAGGTGGCAGAGATAATAGGAACAAAAGAAGAAGAAAACATAATAAAATCTGAGGCCATTTATCAGTTGGTAGTGAAGGGATTGCAGCTTGCAGCAGAGAGAGACAAATTCTTTTCTCCTCAATGCAAAAAGAAACCATAGAAGAATCCTCCAGTGAGGGAGTCTTTGGAGATTGTCAGACCAGGCTGAAAAATTCATTTCTGAAGTGCTCGATTCCCACCTGTTATGATGCCTAATGATATGGACATTTGACAACACTATCTTTTCTGATCTCAAAACGGTGTGTGAGCTGGAAAAAGAAAATACCTATTCCTCTTTCTTGACTGCTGGAGTTCATGTCAGAACACAGTGTAGTAAGTGCTTACTGCACACTTTTTGCTCCACATACTTAAAATTTTATTTCCCAGCATCATTATGTGTAGAAAAAGAATAAACTCTTCAGGATCAACTCACGGAGCAGGAAAACAGAAAGAAGTGCCTAGTTGCTCTCACAGTCCATACTGGACATGGTGTAGAGGCTGGTATTTAAATTAACTAACATGTCAGAATGGCCTCCTCTGTGGCATCCCATGTGGATATCCTCAGCCATACCTGCATCAGCTGCAAAATGTCTGTCCCTCACACTCTGTTTACTTCATTCAACTCATATTATCTATCTGAATATAGGGGGTTTGAGGTAGCTATCAACCCAACAGCCTTACACCTGCTGTCAGTGGACAGAAGGACAGGACTTCTCAATGTCTTGTGAATTTCTAGCCAAGCAGTTAAAATTCATCCATTTTTTGTGGGCTTAATCTTGGTTTCACCATCAAAGATGGGAAAAAACCTTATTGGCTTGTGTGGGAATACAAAGAGATGTATAAATGAGCTGGGAGCAAGGTTTGCCTTTGGAGGGAGAGGAGAGCTGCACAGTGGCAGAAGCCTTCCCCCAAAATTGCCAGGAGTGCTCCAGAGGGCAGAAGGAGCAGAACTTCCCTGTGTGTGTCTGTTCTCTCACGCGATGTGTCAGGAAGAGTTATCTGCCCGCAGCTCCGCTGACTCCTGACAATGAAATGATTTAATTTGGGAGGCATTCGGTACAAGCCCTGCAACAGCAAGAAAATGGCATGCATTCAGATATGTAAATTGAATTACTTCGTTTTGCACACAGAATTTCAGTCATTAGAGGGAGAGATAATGACTTGCAATATGTTTTTGAGGAGAAACACACAATGATAATCTTATTTACTTTACACTTTAATTTCCTAACGTGCACATGTGCATGTAGGACTTGTTTGTGCAAATGTCAGTTATCAAAGAAATGTCAGACTATGATTAATTTAATATTGCTGCCCCTTAGGCTCGAGCAGATGGGCAAAGTTCAGGAACTAGCACGGTTGCCTGCATTAAGAAGAGAAATCCATGATGTGCACAAGGCAGATTCTTGCTTCAAAGTTGCTTACATACATACAGACATGCAAACACACACATACAGTTATGTGGAAAGTAGAGAGAATAAGAAAACATGAGGAAAAGCTCAAAAATTATTTTATTCAAATAATTATTTTCTTTCCAGAATAAAAATATTTTATTTGCAATCACTTAGAGATGATTTGCATTGTCTGGCTGAGCTGAAACATTGTCGTGACTCTACAGTTCTGTGTACAATATATAATGAATTTCTCTGTTTTGATGCAGTCTCACAGGAGCTGTACTTTCAGAGTTCTTTTTCTTAAAAGAGCTGTAGGTCCCCTGACAGTTACAGCCATTCTCTGATGGAGCAGTGTGGTAACTCCTAGGAGATAGACACTGGAGCTGCAAAGGGGTTATCCCACCTTTGGCACTCCAGTGCCCCATGGAGGACCAGTTCCCACACCCCAGGATATTTCATCCTCGAGAGGGAAACACCACCTCTTGCACGATGACTTGAAGAACTGAAGACCTGAAGTTTCCAGCCAGTTCAGTATCAGACACTTCAACGTGGCAATGTTGTGTCTTAATCATAAAGTCCAGAATTAAAGGATTTTATGGTAGCTCTTTAAAATGTCTTTTAGGTAAGTGTCTCTCCTGAAATACATCAGAGTGTAGTACTTTTGTCCCAATGGGACAAAATGGGATTAAAGTAAATGCATCAATACAAGAATTCATCAGGAATCAAAATGTCTTCTTTTTCTCTCCTAAAATGAATTAAATTTTTGTTCTCCATGTCCCCTACGCAGAAACTATTTCTTTCATTTTGAAATATGCCACTCTGGGGAGTGCTGTACTCAGGAGGGACTGCAGAAAGTGATGTGACTGCTCTCTTGCTTGAGCCTGGGGCCAGGTCCTTGAGAATGGGCTGCCACTGTCAAAGGCTGTAGCTGCCACTTCCTTCTAATCCATGACTGGTAGAAGCCCTTCTCCTTGCTTCAGCTGCCACATAGGGATTGGAGCCATCACTCAGGAAGCTCAAGGTCAGCTCTTTTCTCTCTTCTGAGGTGCTGCAAAAAGATTGGCTGCTGCTATTTCAAAGCCAGGTGACATTTTGAAGCTCGGTGGCATTTGGGCCCTTCTGTAGATATAATACAAGAGTATTCTCACGTGTCCAGAAGCTGCAAATCATCTTGTCCTCCCTGGGATTTGTTTTCACACTGGCTGCTGTTATTTAAGATGAAGTAAGAATCCTTCATTTTTTCCATCTCAGTCACAATGTTGTGCTGAGAGCAGCAGAAAATGCCCTTCAGAATAACAACATAAAGTCTTATTAATGGCTTCTAAAATGTTCTGGTGCAGCCTGCCCTCATTTCCTTTTTTGTGACTACTACAAACATCTGCACAGCTCTGTAAGAGAGCAATGACAGAAGCTGAACCACTGCTTCAAAAAGTTCTAAAATATTATTTTTGCTTGGATTCACAATCAGGCTTTAAAATTACTTTTAGTATTAAAATTTGTGGCTTTTCCTTATACGTTATTGGTCATGTATGAAAGCATCCTGTGTATCCAGTATCCACAATTACAGACGGAATGGAGATGCAGAGCATAAACTGACACACAAAAACCTACTCCAGCCAGATATCCTGACCTAGTTCCAGCTGACCTCCTTAAATGGATGGGCTCTTCCTTGCAATGAATCATGAGGAAAAAAATACAGCTTTCAGAGCACACAGCTTTGTCAGCAGCTTCCATAAAGTGCTATAGTTAGACAATGCCCTTGGCAAAAATGTGTCCTTGACACGGTGTATGCCAAATATACACAAGATTGGGTCATTTCTTTCATTGCACAGGACAGACATAACACTAATGACTTTGCTGGCACATCTCCAGCAGTACCCCACAGAGGGATGCTGGTCCATGGCTCCCTGTTCATGTATCCTCTCTGCTGTCGGGTGGTCTCAGCAGTGTTCTGGTACCCTATAGCTGACCAGACTGACAGGCCAAGACTGGACTAAATCTGTAGGATTCAAAACCCATGTCTTCCAAGGAACACATGAGAACAGACTGTTCACTCTCTTCCTTAGAGCTGTGCTCCAGAATGTGGAGGCTGGAAAATTGCCTAAGGTACAAGAAATCTGCCTCAGCTGTCAGCTGATGAACTCCTTGTTCAGAGACACAGGGCCAAAATCTGCAGGGACTTTTATGCTGCAGAGCAAGCCATAAGGAGGGAAGGCCACTGACAGCAGAGTGGGGCTGGATGTCTGGGCAGAGATCATCTAGAGAAAGGGTGGTGTAGGCTGCTTTGCTTTATTTTTGTTTTTAAGTGCCATGATATGGAACAGAGGATTAGAAAGCTGAGTTTCCCCAGGCCTCCCAGGACTGCAGTCCTATGTGGTGTGCCAGCAAGTGTGGTCCTGGTTTGTGGCACAGCTCCCTGTGCCCACCCATCCCGAGCAGATGCACCAAGAGAGTCCTGCAGCACTGCCCCACTGCTCTCTGGCAGCAGCAATAGCTCCGTGGGATTTGTTTAGGGCCAGTTTGGGTACTACAGGCTGGGGTTCTAAGGTCACTGGGGTCTGCCCAACCTTCCTGCTCTTCCTTCCGGTGTTGCTGCTGTGGGCACTGATATGGTAGTGTTCTCAGCCCCTGAAACAGAATTACAGAAAAAGGGCCACAGTCTCAGATGGCTGCTACTGCCAAGCATCAAAGGGCCCAACACTACATGCCACACAGACTTAATGGACCCTTGGGTCTGCCACTCTGCCACTTGCCTCATCAGCCCATCATATCACCTGCACTGACAAATTTGGTCTCTTCACGGTGTGTGATCCTTCCTCTATTTACGTTTCTGCTTGTTCTTCTCTTGCCATTCAAGGACAATTTTCAAGAAATAATATTTAAGCATAATTGTTGTGTCCTCAACTGTATAAAATAGTAAGGCTGATCCTAGTCTTGCTGCCTAGGCTTGCATCCTTTGGGGTCTTTTTGTCAAATTGTAACAAACCTTTGAATTAGAATTCTAAAGTTTAAATCAAATAAAGGGGATATTGAATCTTCATTTGGTCTTCTTTAATCTCATTGTGTATAAATTTTGCTAAGCAAGTACACAGGCACAGGTCATACAGCATGAAGTCACTGAAATATAAATTTAACAAACCTCTGATATGGAATTATTCCTGTATGTTAATTAGTAGGGAAGACTAGTACAAGTACCACAGCATAACCCAAAAGTTTATAGGAGCTTGACTTTGTTCCCATTTTTCTGTAATGCAGTCACCTCTTGACATTTCTGCAGAAATAGCCCTGTTTTATTTGATGAAACTGTCCTTGGGCTTTGGATTAAATACACTAAAACTAGAAACTGAATCCCTGGCATCAAAAATAGTCACACTAACATTTTATACCACTCTATCAATGAAGACAGGCTGGATTTGAAGCTTTTTTGTATGTTTGTTTTAATTTGTTTGTTTTGTCTGACCTGAAGGGAAAACTATTCACAATTCTTCTGGAATAAATAAAAAGTCAGCATCAATTCAATATATTTGGCTTTCTATCAGATTGGAGAATTACTTCCTTTAACTACTGTAGGAGGAAAAAACACATGCTCCAGCCCACATTTTTCACACAGTTAATGACTTAGAATTTGCATAGGCAAAATGATCCTAAGTCAATGGAAAAATAATGTTCTGTGGTTAACATAACTGACAAAGTAGGGACCTGCCTCCTCCATGGGCTCCAAAACAGCGGGAAATGATGGCTCATCATGACAGGTCATCACTTCTCCTCCTCAGGCATGAAGAAATATCTCATTTTCCTCCAGACAAAACCACTACTGGACTGTTGGTGTCTGTCTGCCCTGCATAAAGTGGGATCTCCTAATGCCCCTTCTGCAGCTGGAGACAAGAGCCTCATGTAATTTATAACCTTTCCTCTAAGTGGAAATTTAAATTCACTGCCTTTTTAAAGGACTCAAAAGTTTTCGGTTCTCAGATTTAAATCTTTTGGGCAGGGCTGAAAAGAAAATAGGTCTTCAGTGCCTTGGGCAGGACATCAGAGGAAGCAGAGAAGTTATTTTTCTTTCAAAATTAATTTCCTGTTCATTTTTCCAGAGAAAATAATTGACTTTAGATAAAGATTTTTTTTCCTCAACACCTAATAAAATACCACGGAAGAGAATATCTGCAATGAGTAACTGTTGAAAAAATAAAATACTTTATGAAATTATCTGTATGCTTCTATTTTGTGGGTTTCCAAAGTTAAAAGTTTATTTTTATATTTTCAAGATTTTTTAAAAATTCATAATGCTTTCTAGCTTGTTGCACACACTTTAAAAAATCTTGGGTGTACTGCAAGACCATTTATCTGGGAAATGAAGGTCAAGACTAGGATATTTTAAAAATGTTTTGGTTAAAATATTCTAAAGGAAAAAGGGAAAAAGAAACTTGAAAAAAGGTCCTTAGGTAATAATTTCTGTAAATAAAGTGTAGTTCAAAGTTACTTCTTTTAATACTAACAGTATCAGCAGACTTTTGACCTTGTTTATTCCCAATCAAATTTAAAATGCATTTGAAACAGAATTTGCCAAATTACATTAAGCTGAAAAACAGTAATCAGGAGGCTATGCCAAATGAACTAAAACTGATTGTGATTATAAAACTCAGTTGAAGTAATTGCATTATTTACTGTTTAAATACGCCAAGAAGTCAGGAAAGATTTTCACTACAATTGTACCATTTTCTCATTTTTTCCCTTTTGCACAAAGAAAACCAACAGGCTTTTAAAGCAGTGCCAGCAATAGCAAGACTGTCATCAAATGAGTCAAGATAGGAAGGGATCATGTTCTGTTTTACAAATGAAATGTTATCTTTTTTTAATGCCCCCTGTGCAGATCTGCAGTGGAGGCTGGGTCAAGGACATTTGAGCAGAAGTGTCACTATGCTATGCACACAACCTCACCACAAAACTGAGCTGCAGCTATTTCGGAGAGGAACAGCAGTGCCTGGATGTAATCTTGGCTGGTGGTCCCTATGATGATATTTCTGCAGTGATAAATGGTTGCCTGCCTGACCATATGAGTCATTTTGTAGGACACCCCAGAGACCTTTATCAGCTGTGGGTTTATTCAATTTCTATATTAAAATGAATAAAATCCACATCAGCACAACCTGCAGCCACGGCAGCTTTCCTCTGGGGCTTTGGCATGGCAAGAGTGGGGAGGGATGCTGTTGGCTCCGGGAAGACACGGATCACATAGGATAAGGGGTTGTGTTCCTGCCGCTATCCAGCAGAGGGACAGCTGCTCTCACGGCCTCCTGCAGCCATACTACCTGCCTGAAATTTGCTGCTCGCTTTGATCCCGTAAGCAAAACAGAGCCATGAAAGCAAGGCTTACAGACTAAGGGCAGAAAAAAGTTGTCCGTGTGTACTTGCATGGGAGAAGAGACCTGTCACAAGCACCTCCTACATTTAATTTGGTGTCAGGTTGGGGCAGCTGCCACCCTGCACAACTGGAGTGGCAGGGACGATGCTTCACACAACACTGTCCAACTTGTACCTGCTTTACTTCAGAGCCTCTTCTGCTTCATCTTAATGTCAGTCAAGTCTCCTTATTTTCCTGTAAAAGACGGGGTTTTTTCTTGTACTTGCATTTAAAGACAGGGAGATGAGATTCTTTTAAGAATATATTTGTTTATTTGAAATATTGATTTTGAAATTGCAGAGAGTTTTCCACTAGAAGATGAGTTGTTTAGTCAGTGGGAGCAGATGCTTGTAATTCAGGCAGAACATAAATGGAGAAAGGTTTGTGAATGTGACCCTTAGATAACATTGTTTGGCATATTTGTGTTTCAACTTCTTTTTCCCCTCTGAGTAACATGGCTAATGTCCTGATTTTGCTCCAGTAAGGGGTTTACTTATGATTTTGCTAGGCACATTTACTGAATGGTAGGTCAAAGTCTTTTAAGTTTGGGGTTGTTTTTTCTAGGTCAAAAAAAAAAATGTTGCTCAAAGAATTTCTTATCGGCTGAATGACATCTGTGTTGAAGCTTGTGACAGGTGAACCAGAATCATGACCAAGTAGCCACAGACAGAGAAGTTAAGGCATTGAGAAAGACTTTCTAAACCAACCTTATGAAAAAACCCCAAACATCTCAGCATATTAGTATACTTGTTGCAGACTTTCAGAGGCTGATTAGGAAATTGCAACCCACAGTATTTCTTTTGACTTAAAACTGTGGTTGACTTAAAGCAGTGCATTTTACATTACGTGGTGAAGAGTCTTATATCCCAAATGGTTCCTTCCACCCCCATTGTCCCATACAAATGTCCAGAGAAGGAGTAATGGGAATATTGGTCCATAAGCACCTCCAGCCAGCATGCTGATCCCAGCAGTGTTGAGGTAGGTGAGCACACAGCATGGGAAGTTGGAACTGGATAGGATTGTTCAAATCCTGCTCCCCTTTGTTGTTAGTGGGAGGTGCTGGACTGAGGCATCCGTTTATCATGCTGGCTCTCTTAATTAGAAGGTGGCAGTAGGATTCCCTATTTGACCCCCCACGGGGCTGTGTTCTGAGCTGTACTCATCACTGCTGCTCCTGCTGCTGCTTTCAGCTGCAAGACAATGTGGAAACTAAAACCTGACCTTAAGGTGAAGCAAACAGAGCCTTTCAGCAAAAGATCTGGTATGATAGTCACAAAAATATTCCTGTGGTCCCTTGCTAAAAGGTTGACAATTTTAAAGAATAGTTACATTTATTCCCTAAGGCTTTCTGTGTTTCACTCCCTCAGAGTCTGCATGTCTTGAGGTTATATTTAATTTGAAAGATTTATCTCATGATTAAATGAATCTCATCTGCTGTCACTCCTAATGCAAACAACTTTTTTTATTTTTCTTGCTACAGGAAAATTGTAAGTCAGGCGGAATATCCTCTTCTTTCATATTGCAGCCTATGTTAGTGAAAGATTACTCTGTGGAAGCTCTTTTTGATTGAAAAAGGAGAACAAATTAAACCCCACATAAATGCTATGACTCATGGAAAACAAATAAAGGTATCTTGTTATGGACTGTCATTTCAGGCCTCAGGTTACAAAAGTTATGGCTAATTTTTATTAAACATGTATGCACAACCACAGTCATTGTTTGGTTATAATAATAAAAAAAGTAAATGTGAAATATATATTATTTATTATATTATACTATATTACACTGTTTCATGTCTTTGCTAATAAAAGTACTTGTCTCCCAGGAAGAAAGCTTTTTCCTGTGTAATTAGCAACAAAATTAAATGTATTATAGATATCTCTTTATGTCTTAATTTTCATAGGAAAAGAGAAATCACAGGCACAGCATTAGTGCAGTTAAAATAGAATGATTCAGAAATTGTTTCCTTTTTCTTTCTCCTTTTTCTGATTTTTCCTTTTTTCATACTTTGTTGTCTCTTTTGCAGCACCACAGAATCACAGATCACCCATCCACCTACCACCAAGATGTATCAAATCTAAGATAAAGAGCCTTTATTTAATTCTCTCTGCCAAATAACTTCGGAGGATGCCCAGGCTGCCTTCTCTAACTGCAAATACGTTGGAAAGAAATACTGACAATAACGGTACAAATACAGAAAAAAAAGTCACAGGCTCCAAAAACTGTGTCTATAAATGTCTATTTTTAGCAAGTATATGTGGCAGTCTTTCAATTCCATTCATTTAAGAGAGCCCAGCTGAGCTGTTGACTGCAGCATAAGCTTAGCTGCTAGCAAGCCTCTGGACACCTGTGTGGGGAGACTTAAATTCAGTGTCTGTATCCTGAGCAATATTCAACCCCAAGGACAGATGAGAGTAATCCAGCACCACAAATCAGGGTTTTTTGGGTGTTTTTTTTTTGGTTTGTGGGTTTGTTTATGTTTCTCTGTATCTGGAGGAGCATGGAAAATGCATTCATACCTTAAATGTCAGAAGGATGTAAGTCTTCATTCCATGCTTAAAACAAGTAGATTGTATATATTCAAAGTCCCTATTCTCACTGTATCAGGCAAGGAAGGGCAGGAGGTAGCACCACAGACTCCAGCAGATACATTGCTATGTATCAATACTTGGACATGATGTCAATGTTGTCTGTAGTAGTGGTTTTGTTAAAAGCCATTGCAGAGTTGTGTCTTCTCACTTCTGCCTCTGAGTGTCAGGTACACTGTTTCCACCAGTTCTCAGTTCCAACTGGGAATTTATCCTCACTGAAAACTGGTGTCTAACTAGGACAAGTCTGCAGGAATCTCTCTTTCTCTCACCTTTGACCATAGAGGGGGTCTAGATACTAGACTGAGCTAGATATCTCAGTTCTAGCTAAGCGAGCCGGGCCCCACAGAGCATGGAACCAGAGTGGGAAGCCCAGCTGTGCTGTTGCTGCAAATGATTGCCCCTAGCAATGTGTTTCACTTGAGGGGGACAGTGATTTCTTATATCATTAAGATCAAATCCTGCCCAGTTGTGCTATCAATAACACACAGCAAAGCAAAGCATAAATAACCCTTTAGATGGATTTGAATGCCTTGCACAAATTCCTTACACTCAATATAATGTCAGGAAGAATTTCTCCATTAGTGCACACAGAGACAATTGCATGTTTATATTTATAGAATTGCAGGACAGCTGAAGCTACCTGGTTGGACTGTATTGTAAATACATAAGTCAAAGATTTCTAAAGAAATCCCAAACTTTACACTTGAGAGTAACTATTTTTTGATTATTGAAGTTCTACATTTGATGTTGCCTGCAAAACAAATTTGCACTTCTAATTAAGGCTGCCTAAAGACAGAGTAATACTAAAAAATAATATTAGCACAAAGAAAATTTACTTTAAAAGAAGTTGGTCAATCAGTAGAGAAGGCAATGATTAATCCTGATGCAAATAAACAAAATATGCAGTAACTTTAAAGTAGCAGGAAAAAAAGAAGGGAAGGCATATCAAAAGGTAAAAGTAATTACTTGAGAAAAGCAAGACTCATTACTGTACCAAAACCCACCATTCTCTGATATTCTGATTTAAAAAAGCATTTAAAAAGCATTTCCTAACTTGTACACTTTTTAACATTGACAAATGGAGGATTTTTTTTCAGCTATGAAAAGAGGATAAAAATTTTTGAGTCAATAATGCTGCAATAATTGCCCTTAATAATTTGTCCCTATCTCTAGATGTAAATACAAATTATAATGCCTCTCAAGTCATATTTTGTCTCATAATACTACAAATACTGCATTGCTATGTAAAGAAGAATAACATTAAACTAGGAAAAACCTGCAAAACTTTTAATCAAATGTTGAAATTATGAAGTGAAGAGATAGTAAAAAAACGCACAGAAGTTCAGATTGAAAATTGCTATATATAAGAATGAAAATATAATTTGAAAACTTCAGGTCTTCTTGGGAAAAAGAACTGTTTTGACTAACTGGAGATGAGTAATTACCATCAGGAAATTTCTTTTTTTAAAATTTGCTACTGTGATTTCTAATTATTCAAATATATTACAGAAACAAATTCAGAGCAATGGTAAAACATTTTTTTCTTTTGACATTTTAGACAGTGAAAGTAAAGGTAGCTTAAACTGCCTAGACCTGTTTCTTCTCTCTAGCTGGGCAGTGACAGTCATGCTTGGTGGAGGAGGACTCTCTCTTTTGGCAGAGAGAGGGATTATGGGAGGAAACAGAGACAAATACAACCCTCCAGAGCTCTTTGCTGACAGATTTTTCCTTTTCTCCTTCTTACAACCATTATGACTCAACTAAACTCAGAAGTTCCCCAGCCTTAAGCTGACTAGGAATTCAAAATTCAGACAAATCAACAATAGCATGGGTAAAATGGACAGGAATAGCTTACTCTTTTTGCTAATACAGGAACACATTTGCTAACTGAGCTCAACAGATTTTAACAGGAGTACTTCTTTCATCTGGTATGTAATATATAATTGTCATAGCTGAAAAGATAACAAATAGAAACGAGTTCATGAAAAAAAAAAAAAGTGACACCATCTATACACTATAAAGTTTTGACATCCCTAAGATGCCTGTAGGAAATCCTAGCAGTAGTTGCCAATACCCCCACCTCGCTCTGTTATATTTCCCCAAGGATTAATTGTTTTTTGCTGCTGGGCAAAAAGACCCAGTAGAGCACTGCTTATGCCCTTAAGTTGGTGGAGTTGTCATCAGGATAGAGAATGAGCAGTTTTCTCATCATTATTACTGGAAAGAAGGAGGGTTTTTTCCCACTGTGCAGACCCTTCTCCCAGGGCTATGCAACTCCAATGCTGGAGCCTGCATGATCTCAATACCTCAGCTGGCTCTTGCAAGGTGTCGTGAAGAAAGCAGCCAGAAAATGCAGGAGACTGATGGAGTGAGGGGAATCATCGAATCCTGGTGATTTTCTGATGAGATAAGGAGATCCAGAAGCAATATGGATGGATAAAGTAGGTACAGCTGGGACTGAAATGTGAGGGGAGAAGGAGGAAAATGTCGAGAACCTGATTGCTTACATAGAGTGCTTGCAGCTGGTCATTGTGGAATAAGGACATCAATTTATAAGTGAAAGGTATCCTACCCAAATTTCTCCAGTATCCACAGCAGTGGAAACTGGATGTTATTTGATGTAGAAGCACTGTCACCTTTCCTACCACTTTTTTCACCACCAGGCACCTCTGAACCTGTCGTGAACTCTGTTTCACAGCAAACTCACCTCCTGTCACACAGTGAGGACAAGAAAGCCTCCAAATATAGACTACTTTAGATCCAAAAGACTGACCTACATCCTTTCTCATTTAGCTTTTTTAAAACAAGTACTCTGTAAATGTACTTATTCTTATTTGGGGTTCCATTTATTTCAGGTGTCAGGAATGCTATGAGATAGCTTAGGCTGAAATTTCAGGACACAATTCTCACTTACAGAATAAGTAATAATAACTGTAATTTTGTTAATTTTTAAAGGAATTACTCTAATCTATCTATAAGCATAGTCTCATTTTCAGCTGCACTCACCCCTGTCAGTAGGAAAGTATGTATAAACCAGAGGGTAGGGTCAGTGTTGGGATATCAAAAGTTTAGCACCCCATGTTAGAACCAAGCATCAGCATTAAGGATCAGTCATTCATTTTCCTTTTTTAATTGTTTTTAATGATGAGTTCTCCTGTATTTCCTCTTCAACAGCTTTACATCCTGAGTTGTGCTGAAGAATTTTGCTCTCATTTAACTGTGACAGAGTGAGTAGTAAACTTCACTAATGTCTCTTTGGTTTACATCAGCCTAAATGATAGCCTGTAGAAATGCTTTAGCTCAGCTAGGAAATATCCAGAAAAATTAGGCTAGATTGAGTTAAATCAATAGACATAGCTGCATTCAATCTAGTTTATATTGCTGTGTCAGGATTTGTGGCACTAGGAGAAAGAAGCTTACTTTTTTTTCCAAATAAAGCTTCTGAGTTACTGATTCTATGAGGACATAAAATGAAATCTGTACAAATAGTTGTTTTTGGTAGATGGAAAAACATGCAGTCCATATCTTCAACATAAAAAATTAGGGTTTTTTTCCAAAAAAACTTCCAGCTGAAGTTTACCTCTTGGTCTAAAAACCTTGTGAAGGCTGAACACAAGTGTTTTTTTACTTTCATATAATTTGACAAATAGGCCATATTATGATAATTAATTACACAAGGTCACAAAAATGTTTAAAATAAACCTGTTTGCTACTGGAAACAAGAAATACAAAAAGATAGACTAGGTCTTTGATATGAGGTTTTGCCCTCCAGTTAGCCAGAACACCTTAAGATCATACCAGTAAATATATTCTAGATGACATCACACATGCTTTCAATTTCACCTGTATCTGTCTTTGAATTGAGGTCTTTGCTTTTTTTTGTAGGGATTACCCCAGCTTCCTGCACATTGGTGCAGTTTTGGTGCGATCACAGTAGATTTATTCCATAGGCACCAGCCTGGAAGCTCTGCCCAGAGATTCCCAGCGGCACTTGAAGCCATCGGGGGACTCGAGGGCCCAGAGCCGTCAGTGATCAGCACCATGGACAGCTTCAAACCGCGCACCAGCGGCAGCTTTTCCTCCAAGGGACAGGAAAATCTAATCCCAAGGGAAGAGCCGGAGCTACCGGCAACGTTCAGAGACATTGCCAGCTGCTTCGTTCCTTTGATCCACTCATGCTTCGTCGAATCATTTGCTATGAAAGCACAGCCCTGAAGGTTTCTCAGTAATTAGGATTCACAGTCCGGGGGCCCTTGGTTCTGTGAATAGAACATTTTTTGCTAGCACACACATGGCCATCGGCTTTCTGAGGTCTGGCAGGCAGGTGGTGTGGCTGCCTCTGGAGATTTTGAGGAGGATAGTCAGGAACAGGCTATGTGTGCATCTCTGGGTGAACATGAGATGGCTTCAGTATCATCAGCCCCTTCATGATCCTGCCCGGCACAGCACTCAGTGATCTCACATACAGATGGAACTAGACATCAGATGGTGTTTGTCTTTTTCCTATTTTGTCATTTATTTTAAAGGTGTACTGTTTCAATGACGTCCTGAGCAGCCGTGAGACTGAAGAGATGAATATTGCTTTTAGTGGACTGTAAACAAGAAATCATCCTGATTTCTCAGAAAGGTCAGGGGTATGCATGTCTCCTAATTTAAACAAAACTCCTATTCCTGTCCCTCATCAAAGGACCTTAGTAGAGAGGTAAGAAGCAGTGCATGGCTTATCTAGCAAAAAAAAAGTTGCTCACTGTGAATTCACATAGTATTCTTGTTTTTTCTAAAAAGTCTCAAAGTTTCTTTGATGTACCTAAAGGTTGGCAGACTTTCAGTTTAGATGCAGCATTGTTATGCTTGAATGCAGCAAATCTCAATCTTTTGTTCTTGAGCATAGAGGAGGCCTTGAAAATAGGGAGGAAAAAATTCAAAACCCATCAGTAATTTTTAGGGATTCAGCTTTCAAAATTGCAATACTTTTCAACATAGTTCCATATATCTCAACAAATGATTAAAGGTTAGAACTATTTTTCAGTAGGCTGTATTAACATTTTAGTAAAGGCTGGTAAATACAGATGAAAAATTCACCTTTTATTTTCCTTGAGTACAAAATCTAGTTTTAAATCATCGAGGGATTTGTTTTAAGGCATTTAGTGGAATGTGTTCAAATAGTTTATTTTCATGAAAGTTTCATGGCAAAACCTAATATGATGATAAGACTTTCAGGGACTTAATAAACACCTTATATGGCAAATGAATCTGTAATACTCTGATCACTGAATCTTTTTATTTCTCTGGTAAAAAAAGTTAACTGGAATATTAAAATAAAGTGTAGTGGTACTAAGTTAATATAACCTTGACAAGTGTTTTATTGGGGGTTTTCAGGGTGTTTTTAGAAGTCTTGATGTGTACAGCATTCATTTCTTTTTTAGGTCCCTGCTGACAAGCTTAGGGTCTGTGAAATACCCCTCCTGAGATCTGACATTTGATCTCAGCAAACTGGAGATTGCTATTTTCATTCACAAATAGCAACATAATTGCATTATCATAAAAGTCACATTGCTGTTGGCTGTATTGCAAATGCCCATGAAAGTCTTCTTGACCCCAAAGGTGGCGTCTAATGTAAAAGATTTTTATATAACTGAAATAACTCCCTCTGCTCATGTCTGCAGGATGGAAGCAGCAAAAATCAAACCATAACTATACTTTAACATCAGTTAAAGTATAAACCACCATTCAAAGTACCTTAAAATGTTTATTTTACTTTAAGGTCACAGTAAAATAGCTAAAATAGTTACCAGTAAATAGAAAGGAAAACTTTATGATCTCAGCTACTGGAATGAAAATTTAGACTCACTCCAACAAAATCAGCAGAAGTATTACACTGTTCAGTGCTGCAGTTGGAATCAGAATTGGGATAAAAGACAGAAACTGTATCTTTTAAACTTCAGGAGCAACAACAAGACCAGAAATTATAATCTTTAGGCTGCTTTTCTGAGGAGAGAAAGTTCACAGAAGGCCTGTTGTATCTTCTGTCCCATCCTCAATAATCCAGAGGCCTCTATTTTAAGGAGATTTAACAAAACAGTATGAATTTCAAAGATGTTGTGTATCTTTTTTTTTTCCTGAAATTAGACAAATCATATGTTTAACCCCAGCCAGCAACTAAGGAGCATGCAGTCTCTCACTCAGTCACCTCCCA
Organism: Aegithalos caudatus; assembly: GCA_013389925.1. Lineage (NCBI taxonomy): Eukaryota > Metazoa > Chordata > Aves > Passeriformes > Aegithalidae > Aegithalos > Aegithalos caudatus. Next base: position 323,116 of record WEIU01009067.1, read on the forward strand.
ACCCCAGTGAGGAGAATCAGAAAGAAAAACTCGTGGGTAGAAATAAGAACAATTTAATAATTGAAACAAAATAAAATATTTTAATTACAAGCTAATGACAATAATAATAATAATAAGGATGATAATAATAATAGTAATGACAAGCAGAGAGGGAGAGGAGTAAAATTCAATAAAACAAGTGATGCACAATATAATTGCTCACCACGCTCTGATTGATGCCCAGCTCATCCCTGAGCAGCAGCCTTTCCCAGCCAATTCCCCCTGGTTATATACTGAATGTGACATTCTATGGTACAGAACATATTTTGGGCAGTTCAAGTCACCCACCCTGGCTGTGTTCCCTCATGGCTTCTTGGGCACCTGCTCAATGGCAGAGCATGGGAAACCAAAAAGCTGCAGACAGGGTAAGTACTACTGAGCAAAACCTGAAACATCAGTGTGTTATCAACATGATTCTCCTACTGAATCCAAAACACAACAATGTACCAACTAAGCAGAAAATTAACTCTATCCAAGCCAAAACCAGAAGAGTGTGTTACACAGGACCTAATGAAGGGACAGTCAGCAGCAGAGTTAGGAGGTAAATGTAGAACTCCGAGTCACAGCCTGCAGCTACAGGTAAACTATTTCATTATATCCTCATGAGATGCTGTGGGAGAGAAAGTAAATTTGAGAGAAAATGGAAAGGTGCACAGAAATTTTCAGCAAGACTGGATATATGGCAGTCAGTAAAAATCCTGTAAAAGCAGCACTCATGATGTATTTCTGGCAGTACTTGGTAGCCCTTCTTATCTACAGTTCAACTACACACAGCCCAGGTCTTTCTTTTACCCGGGAGTTTGGGATTTACAGCAGCAGCACCAATAGAACTCCCTGTATCCCTGCAAGGCACTTCATGCCTCAGCAATAAACAAAAAAAGACCTGCTAATCTCCAGAATGTTACGCTGGTTTCTAACTTCTCCCTTTCAAATCTCCCCCTGATTTTGCCACAGGGAGGGGTGCTACAGGTATCTGTAAACCCCTATCCTCAGACAGGGAGTTCTCAGTTTTGCCTTGCTTTCCAGGGCTTGGTTTCAGTTCCCCTAGGGAAAAGCTCTGCAGCTGTCCTAAAGCACAACTTCGTTCCCAGCATGAGGGAAAGAGCAGCTCCTTGTGTGCCACCACAGGCAGCTCTCAAGGACTCATTCCCGGCAGTGGAGGTTGAGAAATCATTCCCAGACAGACCTGCCAGGGCATCCCAGAGCTGATGTTTGGTGATGTAAATCAGGACTGGAGATGTAAATCAGAGCTGTGTCTCTGCCAGGGCCAGGGCTGCACTCGCAGGTGGAGGTGTGCCCGCCACACCCAGTGAGTGCCATCCTTGCTGCTCCGCCCGGATGGCCTGCAGGGCTCCTGGAAACGTGCCAGCAGCTCTGCTGATAGGTGTACAGCTTCTTCTCTGGCTGCTGGTAAATATATTTCTGCTGCACATACAGCTGTCTCTGACTCCAACAAGAATGGAAATTAGTTTATTTCCCAGAATAGACAGCAGAGAATTATAATTAGCAAGTTAGTACGGGGTCACTTGCTCCACATGACTTAATTTAGTCAATTATTGTCTACACTGTATCCAACAATTGCTTAATAAAAATGCTCTATTTATTGAAAAGGCTTTGTTCTATGATTTTTCTTTTTTTCCGTTCTAAGTTCCAATGTCCTTCTTCAGTTTGGGTTCAGTTGCTGCCCTCATGGTCATGATCACTGTTCTGACTGGCCTCTTCACCTGCTGCCCGATGAGGGACAAAATATCCCACTCTTGTTCTTGCTTTTCCTCCTGCGGATTGCTGCCCTGGACAGCTGGAAGAGATGGACAAGAGTAGCCTGAGGTGGGACAAGGCTGCTTGAGGAAACCAACTCCTCACCCCAGGTGAGGCAGTGGAGATAAAACCAGGAACTTGGCATTTGGGAACCAGGAATAGGGCAGCAGGCTCATGCAGGAAGTGCTGCCTCCAGTTTTAAACAAATAGGACTCATTTGAGTATGATTTTATGTATTCATATGCTTTGATTTTTTTGTTCAAAAAGCCTGCAAGACCTTGCTTAATGTTGTGGTGTGCTAAAGGGTAGCTCTGTCATCTCATGGAGGGTCAAATGTCCCTGAGTGCCTCACTGACCTGGCTGGTTAGCACAGGTGACACAACCCACAGCCAGCATGACACAAAGAAATAAATTTGCTTACAGCCTGTCCTAGTTTCCATATCCACATTCCACAAGGTCAGGTTTCTCCCAAAGACTGTGACATTCTCAGAGGTCTCCAGTGGTTCTGCTCCTGCCAGAAATGACCCCCACTTCCACTTGAAACCTCATCACAATCAAAATTTCCCAAAGCTTGGTGGGTGTCATAAATCCCTGCTTACTTTACTCAGGCAGGTGGTAACACTGCTTTTAACACCTTTAGTACTGTAAGGGGTGCAAGCAAGGGCCTCTGAGAAACCTGTTCCAGTTCAAGAAGTCAAATTGAAGGGAGGCTGCAACTAGGTGACCTTTAAAGGTCCTTTCCAACCCAAACTATTCTATAATTTCATGATTCAATTTCATATGAGCAAAAAATATGAGCTATTCCAAACCTTACTCTTTTTATTTCTGGCCTTCAGATTAGATTGAAATTTGTGCCCTATATTTAATATACAGTGTTGAATTTCTGCCTCTACTATCACAATATTCCTGTCAGCTAAAGCATTTCTTGGCATGCTACAGCAATTATACATTTATCAGCCAAATGTGGTTCCAGTTGAAAGAAAAAATTGATTTTGCTTGGAAGCTTCAGAGTATTTTAGATAGCAGGGTGATTCCCTAGAATATACAGATGAGCAATTACCACCTTTGAATCATGAACTGTATGTTATTGCTCCCATGAATAATGTATATGCCAGCCAACATTATAAAATAAAATGGTGCTACACCATAATCTGCTCCAGGTGACCTAAAGATACTGAGATCCTTGACAGAAGGGGGAAAACAGCACAATCCTCACTCTGCCCATCACCAGGAAGTGCCCACAGGAAGGGAGAGACCCACCATCTAATGTGTGATTCTGCAGTGAAGAGGTCTGAGCTGGACACTGCCTTTTCTAATCACTGAAAAGAAATAGGCAATTTCAGGGTGCAATTCTATGGTCAGTTTAATGTTTTCTTTATGATGACATGGTGCAATGAATTCTATCTACTCACTCTGAAAATGTGTTTTGAGAGAACGCTCTGAGGAAAAGGCTTACCCTTCTTTTCCAGACCATTTTTCCCCTAAATTGCTTGTTTTCCTGTTTTTCCTCACTGACTTCAGGAAAATGTCTTTGAACCAGTGGGTTAGGATTTGATTCTCTCCAACAAGAGGGTTCTGCCCTATAGGGACCATGCAGACAAAGCTATCAGCCACACAGGCTCTTTATCAACCCTTTGTCCTATACTTCACACCTTTACTATTTCCCATAGATTATTTTAAACAAACAGAAAAAACTTAATTTCCTGAGGAATTAAATGGCTTTCCAGTTGGTAAATATGCAGCTCACAGAACCCAGGCATTTTGTTGACCTTTCAACGCCCAATGCACCTGGGTGTGGATCAGATCCTCAGCTGGTGTAAAGGGACATGGTGACGCAGATGTCCCCACTTTGAGGTCTGCACAGATATCCCCATGACACACATGTCCCCATCCTGTGGTCTGCATGGGTATCCCCATGGCCTGACCTGCACAGGTGTCCCCACATCGTGACCTGACAGCAGCTCAGTCCTTCAGCAACAGTGGGTTAGCGAGTCCTGCACATCAGGGTGATTTGGCACTGAGGGCCCTTGCTGATGTGAAATTCAAATCCCTTCAAGAAAACAACTAACTTTTGCTTGTGGATGGAAAAGGGACAAATGGATTTCTAGAGAACAATATTCACAGACATTTGTATCACTCAGCGAGCTATCATTTCCTGATATAATTGCAGTAACGAGGAAAGGGAAAAACATCTTTTTCTTGGGTGAGGGTCAGAGGACCCTATCAAGGAAAAAGCTATCATAAAGGAAGTATTTTACAATCAAGTAGCCAATTATGCCAAAATGGAAATAGAAGTGTTTAAATGACAGAATAATTAGAGCTGTGATAATTATAGGCTTTAGTAGAAATTCTGAAATGTGAGAATGTATGAAAAACTAAATTTGTAACAGATTAACATAGTGCTACAGATCAGGTTAGATTAAAAAAATAACCTTTCCTGTTCAAACAATAGGTCATTTTTGAATAGAAGGGATAGTGTAGGTAACTATCATGAAAGGTCAGGATTTTGGTGCAGTCTGAAAGAAGCACTGGTAAAAATCCATAGGTACAAATACAAAAACAGTGCCAAAGGGGCACCAAACAGGAGAAAAAGGGTCTGTATACTCAAATCCTACAGAAACTCCATTATCACTGGTGCCAGAGACCAGATTTACTGGGGCAACTCACTGAATTTATCAAACTTACTTGCTGACCCTCTCCAGAAACTCCAAGCTAATTATTTTCCAAAAAAGCATACAAGGGAGTATGCACAGGCCTTTGCAAGTTGAAGACCATCACAACTTTCATGTTCTTTTGTCTTCCTACTGCTCTTTCTTTGTCTCATTAACTTGTATTTCCACATTGCTCCTCTCCAGACAGCCTCTCCAAGGACCATAGACTGGGTGCTCAAGCTGGGTAGAATGTGAAGCACATTCAGTAAATTCAATCTGCAGAAACCGCCCATGGCAGACAGCCTCAGGTGCCCCACAGAACTGATGTAAGCACAAAAATGAACCTACATCATCAGAGACTCCTGAAAAAAAAACAAGATATGACCACCACCCTCCACCCCACCCTCCCACTCCCCGTCCCGGTCATATTTTAAATTATTGACATGACTGATCAGGAAAAAGTTCAAAATCAATCTCAGGCAAACAAAGCAAAAAAGTTAATCTTAAAGAAAAGTCAGGATTTTCAATTAATGGAAGGGTGGGTGTGTGTGTGTGTGTGTGTGTGTGTTTGTTTGCTTGCTTGCTTAGGGTGAGTTTTCTTCTCTTATATGATTTAAGATATAAAATAGGCATCAGTTAAAACTGCCATTTCCTGCACCTTCCATTTCTGAACACAATCCACCAGGGGAGCATAAGTGTCCATGGCTTGACCATTTGATGCTGTTGACATAAAACCACAGTGCTGCCCTTAGCAGGGCTGTCCTGCACTGTTCATTCAGCCCATTTGCCATGGACTGATGCCATTTTGTGAGTGGAGGTGCTGCCACAGGATACCTCAGCATGGCTCTGTCTGTGTTTGTCTTCTCAAACAGCTCCTGACGAGTCTAAATTTAGAGCACTGCCAGCCTGCCTTATCAGCTAGACACGTAAAAGCTGGCATCAGTTTAATTAACATCCATACAACCCTGCTGCAGAGAGTCCCCTGAACGTGGCAGTGATGGGAATCATGTGCAGACAGCAAACACACAGATGTAAGAGGGAGTCCACTCCTCCTTTTTCTCAGTGTTGGCAGGGCAGTACTTGCAGCCCCGGTGCCTCATGCATCCCTGATCCCAGCCTGGGTGCTGCCTTGAGGCTGGCAGCATTGTGGTGCAAGTGACAACATCTCCAACCTCCTTCCCAGAGGCTGCAGGGAGGGACAGGGTACAGCCCTGTGGGGCCTCTGTGGACACCCTGGTATGAGACCAGCCCCAGGGACCACAGTCTCTGTGAGACAAGAGAGCCAAGTTGGAGATAAAGGATGAAGCATCAGAACTGAGGAAAATCCCAGATTTGAAGGAAATTATGTGTGTCTCCTCGAGGACAGGTTTAAGATGCAGACACAGAGTGCTGTCCATAGGCAGGCTCCTCCTCCTGCCTCAGCAGCTGCTGACATTGGCTATGCCTGCCCTTTTCCTCGGGGCTGCAGCATCCTACCAGAGTTAATAGCTGGGCTGAGGGATGCATACAGGCAGGGACAGTGCTTTGGTAGGGCCATGTTGTTTGCTTCACTTCAGCTCAGGTAACACACAGCTCATCCCAAGGCATCATGTGAGTTTGGAGTGGTGCCATCAGGTGAAAGTATCAGGCTGGCTGGACAGAAGGACTGGAGAGGGAAGGGCCACCATGCTGCTGTTACTTGCTGCAGCTGATGTCTTCTGCAACAGGGACTGTATCTGCATGTTTGCTGCTGGGATTTGTGATAGCTGAAGTAATCTGGTAATTCTGAATTGTTAAAGAGAAAGTGTTCAGCTACTTCTGTGTAGTAAGGATTTTACACTAATAGCATGGCATTAGGCAATATGACACACGGGCAAAATTATTTTCCCTGTTAAGTATGCTCAGGCCAATTTTAAAACCATAATCAACCAAACAGAAAGACACAGAGGGGAAAAAATTAATTAAAAAATTAATTCAGAGGGAGCACTTACACCAGGATTAGTGATTTAATTCAGTGCAAGATTTACTGTAGGCATGCATAATTCAGAGCTTTGTACTTCTCCAACTCAGAAAGGAAAAAGGACATTCCAATGCATGAAGTCTGAGAAACTGCAGTGAGATGTTCTTAACTTTTGCACTCAAAGTATCTGTACTACTTGGATTTCTGGGAGCCAAATGGAGGGCAGGATCTGTGATTTTCCAGATTTCAGAACAGCTCAATGGCCACCAGTTTTATGGATCTGGTTTTCACCAGTGACTTCCACAGATGCAGCAAGTAGCTCACAGAGAGAGCTGGGAATGACAGGCAGTGGTGTTTTCAATGTGGGCAGTGAGGATTTTGTGTGGTCACCTGGAAGAGACCTTGTGGGCTGGCAGCAGTCCACAGACTCAACTACTTTAGGAACCACTGATGTAATTTGTAGCATAAATAGTGTTTTTCTGCAGCCTCAAAACCTTTCAGAAAATAAATAACACTTCATTTTATGGATATACCTTACAAATCTTTCCATCAAGCACATGTATTTGAGTTATACAAGACAGGCAATAATAGCCCTTAAAGGAGCCATTACAACCTTAAGTGACTTTTGACACCAAGAGAAGTTTTTATGTCAAAAATAAGAAGTAAAAGTAAGTAATTATTCATCATATCAGACAAAAATTGATCTTTAACCTATGATATTTACTAGTAGCTGCTAAGAGAGTACCAGCTCAGCTATTAGACACAGTAGAGTAAGTGCATGTCAGGAAGGGATGGAAATTTTCCCTTCAATTTTAGTAACGCCTTTCCCCTGTACTCAGAAGATTCAGTCTTTGGAGAGTTGTGGTACTGAAATTACCACCAGTTCCAAATGTGACACTGCTATGTCAGCACTAGGGTTTTAATCTATACTGCCAGGCTGCCTCTAATTTTGGATCTAGAAATTTTCTTTTCTGTCTGCCTCTGATACACAAGCAGAGGGAGAGAAATTTTTAATACCAATTACAAAGGAAAATATTATTGTTTAACAGCTTGCTTGGAAGTCCTTTGCAAATGCCAAAAGATCTCGCAAGATCAGGGGAATTTCTATGTTGTTCAGAATTTTATGCATGAAAAAGTAAAAGAGGCTCTGAAGGGAAATGCTGCTAATCTACTTAAAACTTCACAGTTTTACTAAATGTGGGACCTTTAGTATTTTATTCCTTTCTGTTTAGTTATTGATTTAATTTTTAAAAACTGTGAAAGCAGAGGTTGTAGGAAATGTGAAAACATTTTCCTTCTAAAATAAAAGAAATTAGCTGTTAATATCTAGCTCTGGTGAAGAACTTCAGAGGCACAGACTTAAATTTCATTGCTTGATTCCCGGAGCAGTCTTAAATTCCTCCTTTTTTTTGGTTGTCTGACTTGAGTAAGTACAAGGCTGTTCACGACTCTTATGAAACATAAGAAGAAGGATAAGAGTAATGTCCTGGCACCTTACCTGGAAAGTGAGATCAGCTTTAGGCAGCTTTAGGTTCAAATACCCATTTCCACCTACCAAGAAAATGCCCTCAGCACAAGAGACTGGGTGAGCTCAGGATCTCCTGGATTAGGTCTGTGGGAGTCATGAGCATATAGGCAAAGACACTAAGTGGGGAACCCAGGGATTTTCACTAGCTTCACTTTGTGCTATCATTGAATATAAAAAATAGAAGTATTTCAGGATATGAAACTTTGAGCACTTTGGTGCTCCCAAAACTAAATACAGCTTGTTGGTAATTTGGTTTTGATCAGTCGTTCTCCTATTTGCTGAATTACATTTCTCTTACATCCAATGTCACAATTTGAAGTGTAGCAATGATTTTAGATGTAAAGAAATATTTATGGTTGTGAACTTCCTGTCGTTTCTTCACCTGGCCCACAGTGGCAAACATGATACAGACAAGCCCATTAACAGCTTTATTATCATTAACATGATATAGCCAAGCTCCATTAACAGCCCCAGCAAGAGCACCTTGATGAGACATGGTTGATTCCTCCCAGGCCAAGATGCTCCTTAGAGACCATGGAGCAAGGAGCATGCATGAAGTCCAAGGTGCTCTCCTCAGCCATCATCCAGCCTCAGGTCTGATGGGGAGCTCAATTTCAAGAGGAACATTTGCATGGCAGAAAAATGTCTCCAGAGTAAAAATAGCATTTACTTCCACAGATACAAATCCATCAAAACATAGACTTCAAGCTGTTGCTCTAAAATGCAAATACATTTTTCAGGACTTGAAAGCACAAATTCACCTACTCTTCTTGTCTGTGCTAAATTCTTTGTGGGAAAACTTATGTGAGTCCTTGGGTTCTCTCCACATGACACCACACTGGATGTGGGAACACACCAAGAAAACACAAGTCCCAAGGCTTTAGATAACATACAGGTGCAGTTTATATTGTTTACATGTTTTTGTGAATCAGATTTCACAAGTGATTTTCTTGGATAATTTTTGGAGCCAAAGGCTCCTGAGGACATTTTGACTCACAGTAATTACAATAGATTTTTTAGTGACCAAAATCTCTGGTCTGGCTGATGCAGGTGCAGTTTCAGTCCCTGTAACAAAATTCAAAAGGAAGTCCTTGAGACTTATTTTCTTGTCACTTAAATATCACCCTGTAATTGTCCTTTTGGTCTTTTGCCTGGAAAATGGGATTTCTTCTGTTTCTCTTCTCCAAGTCTTTGCCGGTTTCTAGGTTTGTAGGAAGGAAAGCTGCTGAGAAGTGGTCAGGCTGAAGATGAGGTTTCATGCAGAAAAGGAACCCCTAGACACAGCAGTAAGTTTTGTGGCATAATGAGGGGTATATCCCCTCCTTTTAATTTTGTCTGGTCAAATGACTTGTCACAATTTCAAACAGCTATAAATGGCTACTCTAGTATTTTTCAAAAAGAAATTAATAAAAAAGAATATGCAAACCTCAACTTATTTTTAATGCCTTCTTTAATAAGTACTGAATGTTCTCAGCACTCCAGGGGAAGCAGAAGGAGTGGTATTATGCAGCCTATTTTTAGATTTTCAAACGTTACTTCCAGTGCATCCACTAATGTATTACCGATTTCTGGATGGTAGAACAGCCATTGAACTCATTTAATTTCTCAAAGCCTATCTAAAATTCAGTAATTGTCTTCAGCCATCTGAATTTTCACCACCCATCATTAGTCTGGCTGCGCTGAACCTTCCCATCATTTGAGCCAACCTGCCACTGCCACTGCCACACCATGCAAATGCCTTACAATCCACAACACATAAGGATCTGATGTGGTGGCAGCTGCGTAAATTGTCCTCATTTCCCAGGTCCATCCTGGAGAGGGTAACTGCTCCTCTCACATTCAACCTTTCTGTTTCATAGGAGGAGATACAGGACTACAATGTTTTCGAAAGCCACATTTCAAACGTGTGGCAGGCACACATTGTGAAACGTGGCGCGGTGGATATTCAGCACAAAATTTCCTACAGTCAGTTCTAAAATGAACTGGTCTGCCAAGGGTAGAATGGAAGTTCTTTGTCAGGCTAATACATGATTAATAGAAATAATCCAGAGATTAACTATTAAAAACCAGGTTTCTGGCAGGGTGCATGAGTTTCTATACTGGGACCATTCAAAGCATTCTGTACATACCTGCACCTGCCATTTTTGTATGGGTGTGACACAATTCAATGTGCTGATGGAAAAGGAGTAGCAATATGTGCTACACAGCCTGAAGATAATACAAAATAAATCAAGATAGTCTAATCTAAAACTGTCTGCAAGAATTTTCACCAGAACACTAAATAAGTGGGCAATAAGCTTGCAGGTGAAATTGAGTGCAAATAAAAGCATAGTCAAACTCAAGGAGAAAATTATCTTGACTGCAACATCCCCATCCACAGCCTCTGAATTATGCCTTAGGAGGCAGAGAAAAACTCTCGATATCAATGTGACTAGTTGTTTGAAAATGTCACTCAGTGCACAGAAAAAGACAAGAAAACTATGGGATGTGGCCAGCAGTATGACTGTTGCAGTAGAGTACAACACACTGGTATATTTGGATTTAATATATTTTATTAGTCTAGGTAGTGTAGGTAGAAACAGTAAATAAGTGTTCAGGATGCAGTGTTCAGCCTTTTCTGCATCTCAGGGAGAGAGAAGGAAATGGGAAACATGATTACACCACCTTATAAAAGCATATAAATTCATCTCCAATATTGCTTACAGTGTCAGTCATCCCAGCTTAAAACTATGATAAATTTGAAAACTACAGAGATAAGGTATATGGAAAAGCTTCTTTTGAGAGCAGAAAAATATAGTTTTAGATTCTTCAGCATGCAAAGAAAAGATTAGACATGGGACTGCACAGACAAGATCTGGTACTACAGTGATAGAGAAAAATAATAGGGAAAAACAATTGATTCTCTGCACAATACAAGGACTGTGAACATCTAATATGATAACTGGAAAGTAGGTTTTAACAAACAAATGAAAGTGCAATATTTAACTGAATTATGGAACTCTTTGGAACAGCTTAGCACTATTATATAGGAGAGGGAATCCAGAGCACATAAAATTGTTGGAATATGGGATGATCAGAAGTGTAGATTGATACATTTAAAAGTCAGTGGTTACAAGAGGGAGTAAACATCAAAATGCCCTTGTGTGCACAGGATATTTAGCAAGCTAGTGAAAAAATTATTCTGTGAAAGCTCTTGGTGAAGACAAAGAAAGGATGTTCTTTCAGTTGTCTGTATGGCTGCAAAGAGTTAAAACTTGCTCTGGTATGATATAAAGCTTAGCAAATCTTCCAACTAACTTACGGCCTATTTTAAAATCCCAAATTTGCTACATTTTTAAGCTCTTTGCTCTGTGGAGAGCCAGTCAGTAATTGCTAGTTTTAGACACAAAACTCCATAATCCATGGACTAATCATAAACAAGCACACATCCCCAGACACTTTTTGCCTTGTTTCTCTCACAGCTGCAGTTGTGTTTCTGCCTCCTCTGATCCATGCATCTTAGCAGCCACTGACTTAGCCTCAGATTAACTTATTTCTTGTGATCCTGGCTGTTTATTGGCTCCAGTTCAGGCTTCATTTGAGGAGTTACATCCTGCACAAGTTTGTTTTTTCCAACTCTTTTTGCCAGGTGACTAGCAGGTAAGAGTTTGTGACACACAGGCCAAGCATGGTGGCTCAAGGACACCTCGAATACACATTTAAGGAGTTTTGCCCTCAGAATTATCTCAGCCTGAGGATTAAAGAAATTTGCACGTTCAGCTGACAGAGCTATGCCAGGAGATGGCCTTGGAGAGACACAGAAATCTTCTTCATGGCAGTTTGCCAGGAGAGCTTTTGTCATTCCTCTAAACACTATAAACTCCACTGGGAAAACAACTCATTCACCAGCACAAAGTGTGCAAAAGGGCATTTTGCCACTCAAATTTAGTCATTGGACTGAGGTCTCTGGCTACAGCTCAAGGCGAAGGGTGTATGTGGCAGAGAGGGGAGGTCATGCAAGATAAATAGAGCTCAGCAGGAGCAGAGATCAAAGAGTGGAAGTTACCCAAGCTGATCTGTGAGAGCTGGTGCAGAGTGAATGGGTCCTTGGCAGCTCCTTTCCTCCCCAGAAACTTTGGAGCAGCTTTTAACTAAACACAGCACTGTGTAGAGCAGAGCCTGTGCATGACCCCTCAGCTTGATGCAGTGTTGAAGGGAAATATTGCCCTTCACTTCCACTCCCTCACCCCAGCTACTCTTGCGCTTGATAGTGACAGGCTATTTGTCCAGGCTGCAGAGATGATGTTTCATGCAGCACTTGCCAAATTCATCATTATGACATCCCACATAATGATTTCCACATAATTCAAGTCACAGCAGTCCTGGGAGCAGCTTTTTGCTCAGATCAAAGCTCCAGAGCTCTGCAAGAATGACCTTACAGAGTTGCACCTGCACCAGATGCTGGTTGCTCACCCACGAGGGGCACAAGCTGTTTGTTGCAGCACCCGTGGGGTCTCTGGCAGCTGCCTGTCCCCATGTCTCTTGTGCTCCTTAGCAGCCCAGCCAGGGAAGGTTGGGTATTTTTCAGATGTCTCAGGAGTTGGGCCATGGAGGGAACAGTGTTGTACTTTGTTTTTGTAAAAGCTGCCTTTGGCTTTAACTTGTCACTTTCCTCCCCTTCCCAGCAGCATCCTGTGTGAGAAGCTCCTGCAGGAGCTGTGAGCCATGAGGCACTGGGTGTTTTGGCTGCCCCTAACATGGGGGGCCCAGATGGGGCAGTACTTAGTTGGTGGCCATAATTACACAGCCCTCCAATAACACAACAGAGGGGTGAGCTTGAGAGCTTCTTCCCCATGTGGCTGTTTGTGCCCCCAGGTCTGCAGACTGACATCCTCTACATTTCACATTGCAGCTCGTGGAACTGTAGGTTAGAGAAGCATCAGTTCAAATACTTACCTTCAGTTCCTCCAAACAGAGGGCCCCAAAGTTTTCATTACAAAGCAACACCTTCATACTACAGTTTTTCTGTGGCTTTTTTTTTAAACTGCCAACAGGAGAGGAGTGTGAAACACATTCCTGGAACAGGCTGTCTGTAAAAATTACTTTTTGTAATGACTTTTCACTCCTATGCAGTCTGGGTAGAATTTTGAGTATGTTGCACTCAACTTACAAGTCTAAGGTGAAAGACTAGAAGAAAACAAAAACAATATGATGCTTGCTAGAACATAAATTCCGTTTCTTTTTAAAAATAACTTTTATCAAAGAACATGAAAGACAAATTCATAGCATTTACCTTTTCCCAGCTAGAACAGACTTACATGACAGCAAACACCGAGGAGTCCCATGGGGTTTTCCTGATTTAAACGGTTTTTGAAGAGAAAACATGTAAAGGCGAGAGAAGTTTTTCCAACTTGTAAGTTGGGAAGAGAAATATAAAGAGACAAGGCATTGAAATAAACTCTGAAAATAAAGAAGAAGAAAAGAAGAGGATATGTTGCATCTCTTAGAAACATTAATGCAATGCCAATCTGGGAAAAAAAAAAAGAGGACAGGAGAAACAAAAATGATGTTGAGAAATAAGAAAGGCAGCCTCAAATGTAGACAGTATGGAGGAGATCCTCATTACAGTCTACAGTTATGAGAGAAAAGTTATCCACCCACTGGAAAAAGTTTGAGGAGTGCATAGCTACAAAGTTAAATTCCTTCAGCTGCACCCTATCTGGTTTACTCTTTCACTGATGAAAATTGTTCCCCCTTAAGCCTAGTGCAGCAAACTCCTTTGCTAGAAGGTTAGCTTGAACTCCACTCAACGTGGGGACCACAGATTAAAGAAATCCCTCTGAAAATTAGTTTAATTTTCCTCTTTTCTGTTTTGGACAGACGGGTAAGCTTTTTGAGGAATTTTATGTTCTTATTCATATCTTAATATCTTCCCTACATCAATTAATTAAAGCTGGACAGAACTGGCACAGCTGCATCCTCAGGAAACTGGTGGGTCTGGATACAAATGCTGGCATGTGAAAGGTTGAGGAGCTGGACACGGTGAAGAAGTTAATGGTGCTTAAGACTGCAGACCTCACCTTGGATGTATTAGATAAATTAGCTATAGAAAGGGCATGGTGTGAGCTGCTTCCAATACCCCAGGATATCCTCTAGTGTCACAGGAGTGGCTGCCAGGGCAGCGTGCAACCAGGCTGCTCTTCAAAGCCTCTACAAGCAAATAACTCATCACTGCAAGTGGTGATAGGCTTGATGGTGTTTCACTTGGCTTGTGTTGAGAGCTCAGTTTTGAGAGCAGATAGTCACACCAGCGATTTATAAAAATAAGGGATAAACCTCAACAATACAGACTAAAAGGAGAAATAAAGACATCAGAGCAGTCACCCAGCAGATGTCCCCACAGAGAAAGCAGTTACTTTCTCCACCAAGCTTCACACACCAGCAGGCATTGAGGAGGCAGCTGTATGACAAAATGCTCTGTTCATAAAATCTGTGCTATCTTGGAGAACAGGTAAACAAAACAAAGTGTAGTCAAGCCTCAAGACAAATTTATGTCTGTTTGTTATCAAGGTCATGTCCTGTAGGGCAGAGGTTTTCCAAACATTATAACCCCTCCAAAAATGGAATAGAACAGAATAGAATAGCATAATATAGCATAGCATAGAATATAAGAAGTCAGTAAAAGGAATTGGCAACAATCCATTCTGTAATCTAACTACCCAACCACTTCAGAGCTGACCAAAAGGTAGAGTATGTTATTAAGGGCATTATCCAAATGCATCTTAAACACTGACAGGCTTGGGGAATCAACCATCACAATAAGATAGCTGTTCCAGTGTTTGACCACACTCTTTGTAAAGAAATTCTTCCTAATGTTAATTTGAGCATCCCTGATGAAGGTTTGAGCCATCTCTTGCCCCTCAAGAGAGTAAATAACACCTCCCAGTTTGGTATCATCAACAAAATTGCTAATGCTGCATTCAACTTCTGCATCTGGATCATTGGTAAGTACATTAAGCAGGACTAGCCCCAGATCTGAACCCCGAGGAACAGCACTGGTGACTGTCACCACATGCAGCCCCATTCACCACAACCATATGAGCCCTGGAATCCACCCAGAACACCATGAATCCGTTCATCCCACAGCTGGACAACTTCTCCAAAAGGATATTGTGAGGAACACTATCAAAAACCTTACTAAGAATCCAGAAAAACTGTATCCACTGCCTTCCCTTCATCTTCCGGGTGGGTTTCCTTATTGCAGTTATCAAATCAGTAAAACAGCTTTCCCTTTGTGAAACAATGTTGACTGTGCCTGATCATTGCAATGTTCTTTCAATACTTTTCAGTAGCACCCAATATGATCTCCTCCATATTTTTTCCTGGAACTGAGGTTAGACTAGTAGGTCTGTAGTTCCCTAGGTCTTTTCTTGTAAATTGGAATAACACTGGCTAACTTTGAGTCAGCAGGGACCTTCCCAGACTCCCAAAACCTTTGGTAGATGGTTGAGAGCAGTCTTGACATAACATTCATTAAGTTTTTCAGTGTCTGGGATGAATCCCATCAGGCTGACTGGACTTGTGAACTTATATTTATATATATACTGAAATCTTAATATATATGTGTATAGTGTATGTAGGTAATACTTATCTATTGAAATACATATACAAGAAATCATGGAAGCTAGGATCCAAGACTAATCCTTGTGTCTGTATTACTTATGGAAAGAATAGTTGAAGCCATTAAAAATTTAATACCAGAGGTACACAGGTAGGCAGAATGAACTTCCACCAAGGAGAACTGTTTCATGAAAGTAAGAATCTGGGATGACCTCTAGCTAGATGCCATCCAAATGATGCAGAGGCTGTATATGTGTTATTAATGATAAGTACCTTCCCCAAAAACTCTGGAGTGAGAATTTGAGTGTTAAATTATGCAGGTGGAAAGGACTTGGTTAACAATTTTTCTGGCCGAGGAACAGATTCTGATAATGAGAATTTCAAGTAGAAAACCGTAGATTTTACCTTGTGACTTATCCTCTCATCTTCTCCTACTGTGTAGATGAAGATGAAAACAGCCCAAGGATGCAGACAGGTTAAACACAGCCTTAGAAATGAGACCTAAGAAGATGCAAAGGGGGAGTCTTATGATAAAGCAACTAAAATTCTTGCATCTGCTGACTCAAATGTCAGCAGTGAGAAATGGAAATTGGTTTGTCCCAGGTCAATATGCTCAGTGATTCATCCATATATGCTCCAGTTTCCCCCCATCAGCTACAAAGGAGAGGGAGGACCAGAGCAGGAGTACTAGCACAGACATGTGTCTAGAGTGAAGAGCTTCCAGAAAAATATCTGTTAACACCTGAGTGTTAATAGAGTGAGTAATTTCCAGTGAAACACCTTCCACTAATCTGCTGCAAGTTTGCTCACTGAGATGTAAAATAAGACCCAGAGTTTCAGAGGAACAATTTCTATAGGGAAAATGCCTACCTGGAGTGAGGTGGTCCTGACCAGTCACATGCTGTCTTCATATTTGTGTTCACCTGAATGTGCAGGGGTCAAAGCTGAAGGGGGAGGTTATAGTCAGCTCTAGATCTGTCTAGATCAAGCATATTCACGCATCCCACTGGCTTGTAGGATCCCACCACTTGATCTCTGCCCTCTTTCAGGATTACTTTTAAGCTCTGTTCCCTTTGAATCCCTTTCAGGTTAATTCCCATGGCTAAGCCTGGCTAGTTATTTATCCCCAGAAGTACATGGAGACCTCACTGGAGCACCCACCAGAACAAACCCATGGGGTGAGCATGGCATACCTCCCCACTTCACACACACCTCACACAGCTGCAAATCTGCGCCTTCCTGTTGCTCAGCAGGTGACATTTTGGATGCTGAAAAATTCACCTGTTTCGTTTTTAGCTACTGTGATCGCACTCAACAGCTCCAGATCTCTCTGCTTGAGCTTTTGTTCTCAGCTAATGACAGCAGTACAAAAGGAATTATGTTAGTGAGGCTGATTTCTGTACATTTACCCCACTGAAGTCACTGGGGCTCTACAGATACAGCACATGTTCAGAGCTCCCACTGAAAGTTAAACAATTCAGGAATACGAAAGTAAATATCGTCCCCAACAATCTCCCCAGCTCAGGCCTCTGAGAAAGGAGGGCCAGCAGCAGCAAGTGATGAACGTCTCCCTCGTGCTGTTCTCCTCAGCCTCTGCAGTGCTGCAGCAGGTGTTATGCTCTCAATCCATATATTTTTCTTTTCCCATATAGACTGGAAAACACTGAGCATGAAATAGATATGTATCCAGGAAGAGTTTCTTCCCTCTAAGATCTCTCTCTGGATCAGGTTAGTGGAGTTTTTAGCATTACAGGGACTTTAATTTCTTTCCCTGAAAATTCCCTGAGGTGGGATTTGCAGATTTTAGACCTGGCTTGGGCGCACACTTCAACAGATTCAGACAGCTGTTAAAAATCAGCACATATAAGCATACCCAAAGCATGCAAATGAGAAAAGAAAACTTTGATTTCCCCACTCTTTCTTCCTTGATTACAGCAAAATGTTCATCAGTCTCCATAGTTACCTATTTACTATGGATAGAGCAGCCGCAGGGAAATATTACATTGCTGTTGGACACAATCTGAGATTTATTACTGTGAATTTTGCACTTCAGGTAAGAGGTGTTGATAGAGTGTTTGTTCATCTGCAATGGATAGTAAAATAAGTTCATCTTAGATCTGTTGAAACATTTCAAATTCCCATTTCTAGAAGGTTTTGTTTTTTTTTTTTAGCTTCACCCTGGCAGATTTCTTGCAAAGATATTCTAAAACAGAGAGAGTTTATGAATGGATGATGAAAAGCACAGCCAAAGCCTTTCTTTCATGGGGACAGATAAGATTATCTTTCCTAACCTATTCAAGTGATAGACATTGTTGAAGACTCTTTAAAGCCACCGAGCTAGAGTCATATCATTAATTATTCTGCAAATACCAGACCGTGTTTCAAAAAAGTAACAGAAATTATTGACTCTGAAACTTATTGTGTCCAATTCACCTCTTTAAAAGCCACCTGCAGGAGTCTCAAATATCTAACATCTGGTAAATGCGTTCTCCATAGACAGAGGCAATTCTTCCACTAGTCTGTTGTTAGAGAAGCCAGTAGCACAACCTTTTCTTTTTAAATACACCTTGATTCCCATTCTTGTCTTTCTTACCATAATTCTTCTGATAAATTGTCAAAGAATTACTACTAATTATGTGCATAACTAATAAACTACCGAACAGTGGCCAAATACTGCTTATGCAACTCCAGTGCTGTTGCTGAGGCCACATAAGTGTGAGAGGGGGTGTAAATCAGCCTTTCACATCAACACGGGCTGATGGTGTTCCTTTTTTCAGTATAACTGTGCCTTTTCTCATAGATGTGTGAGAAAAGTCATGAATTTGATTTAGCACTTGCTTCACTTGCAGCTTTGCCATGCTGTGAATGTACAGGAGCACTTTCAAAGGAATGTTTGTGTTGGGAACAATAAAACTAATCCATTTTTTCTGTGCGTGTTGCAAGGCTCCCACTACTTCCCTGCTGAAGGGACATCAGTCCCTACTTGCCCATGCCAGTATGGTGGTTCAAGGGCATTCCTGGCCCCATCAGCTTCAGGCTGCTCTGCTCAGGGTATCCCACACTGTCTCAAGTCCCATCAAAGACAAGACAGTTTTAATTTATTCATACTGTTTTATCCATGGCAAGTGTGCTTCTGCAGTCCAGCCATTCATAACATCCCATGTTCAGTGCAGGATGATCTCCTCACAGGGGTGAAGACCTGAGTATTCCTGCAGCCCCTGTGGCACCTGTGCATGCCTTTGCTCAGGCACAGGCAGATGCCTGCATACCCTCTTCCATGCCTTGTGAGTGCCTCCCACCTGACTGGCTTCTGAAACTGCTTGGTTATAGCTGAGCCTGTCTTTCGAGACTGAGTAGCCACTATTTTTCCTCTGTTTCTCACCACCTCCCCATCACAGCACAATTGAATGAGAGCTACTCCAAGTGACTGATGAACAGACTGCAAATGGCTGGGATGCACTGAAAGGCAGCCACATTCCTCTCTTCTGAATGTGTGAGCTGCCAGGAGGCTGGAAACACTCCTTCTTGTTAACTCCCTTCCTCTGCACACCCCACTTGCCAACAGAGGTAGAAAGTGACTGGCCAAATAGGCAGCTACCCAAAAAGGATCAGTAGCAGGCAGAGAGGATGTTGTGGGATTTCATCCCAGGATGCTACATCAGAGAAGTTCACATAAAAAAAGGCTACATGCATAGAAAGTATCCCCCATGTTTTATGCTGCACTCACTGCTGTCACTGGGAACTCTTCCATGCTCTGCATAGGGCCAAAGTGCTGGCAGCAATGCTGGTGACAAGAAGGGTCTGTGCCCTGTGTCATTTCAACACGGGCTGCCAAAGTGTAGCTCAGGGAGGCTGGAGGTATCCTTCCTTTCCATTTCTTGCTCCAGTGCTGTCACACCTCCAGAGTGGTCACTGCAAATCTGTATGATCTAAAGAATCTCGGCCTGCAGTAAAATAAGATTTGAAAGAAAAAGATGAAACTGATTAGGGAAACGCTTACATACTGATGTATAAGAAGAGCAATTTTTCTGGGGGAAAGCTGTTTATTTACTAAACAAGCTGTGAAAACAGGAGAAAGAATAGGCAAGGTTTCTGAAGTTTTACAGCTTGGATGAGCATGAATTCAGGCCAGATCAGAGGGGCCTGAAATAGCCTTCATTTTATGAATAAAGCAAGGAAGTAAACTCTAAGCGAGACCAGGCACAGAGGAAGATCCACACAGCATGAAAATATGTCTGTTTCCCCCTATGGGACATGAGACATTCCTCCTTTGAACTGCTACTGTAACCTGGGCTCCCTGTCATTTACAGCAGAAAGAGATTTGTCTCTGAGGAATTTGAATTTCACAGAACTAGGGGAACAAATGACCCTGTGCTTGCATGAGAGCTGATTTCCTCAGCTGCCTGTCTGTCAAGTGCAGAAGGCTGCAAAGAGAAGAGATGTGCTGGTTGCTGCAAGGCACAACCCAGCCTCTCTGTGAGCAGTTACAATAAGTTCATCTCTCTAGAGTCCCTCCTATTGAGTTTCATGTTTTGCAGACGTTTTCTTTATGAAAGTTCCTTTATTACCATCCTGTCTTCATTCTAGTTTGATAGGAATCATCCACCTTACTTCATTGACGACCTTAGAAAACTGTACTTGCCATTAGCTTCCCATAAAAACACTGACACTTGAACCAATCTCCCTTGGGGAAATAGATGTAGGCCACACATCATCCAAAGCCACAGAGAGGTTTAAGTGCTCAGTGTCTGCCTGGATCAGTGGTACCCTCTATATATTATTGGGGTCTTTAATTTCTCTTCTAACTTTATACACTCAAGGCACTTATTACTGGTCAAAACTCAAAGACTTTTAAGATATTCAAACATTCACACAGATCTGTAGTCTCTGGAGTGAAATCCTGCTTCCATTTCCACCTAGCAAAGCTGCTGAGAGAACAGCAAAGCGTGCATGAAAATGAAGACATCATTTGATCCACAACAATTTGTGTGTCTTGACAGGCAAGGACCAAACACAGCACAGACTTTGCCCCAGATAGTTCCTAGTCTACAAAGGCAAATAAACAAAATCAGCCAGAAATGGCTGGTGGGAGGGAAATGAAAGTTTTGCCATGCATTTTAGAAAAGGTCAAGGCCAGTGAAATTGCCTGCATATCAGCTTCAGCCAACTTTTGCAGTAAGGGATCGTTCCTGCTCTTGTTTGGGATTATGTTCCCAAATGTGACAGCTAAGAAGAACTTTGAAATCCCAAATGAAAATACAATACTGTGCTATCTGAAGATCACTCATTGTGAGCCTAAAATGCACAGTCTATGGGACTAGTGGCTTTGGATTCCACCTGCCAAGTGGATCTAGCTCCTCTTTCATCTGTTCAGAGGCAGCAGCAATTTGGCCCAGGACCACAAGGTTTCAGTCATGCCAACACAACCATTAGAAGGAAAATGGCTCAGACAACTGGTTTGATCCTCCTTTCATACAGACAAAATTTTCAAATGGAAATATTTCTGAAAAGTCAACTGTGACACAAATAGCAACTGCAGATACTAGACATACTGAAAACTAATAGCCCAAAAAGATTTCCCACATAAAGATCACTGTTGAATTCAGGCTCTGTATATAAATGAAACACATCTGTTGGTTATGTATATTATGAAAATTATCATGCTGGGTTGAAATCCTCTGAAGAATCTTACTGAACTAATAACACAGACTTTCTTCATAGACATTTTAGAAGGGAGTGCAAGGCCAGATTAAGCAGATAAAAACAAATATAAACACAAAAGATAAAGGCAGGTCTGTGTGTACAAAAGAAATAAAAAAGTTGTCACCCTTACAATGAACTCTGGTAGCCCGATGATGCCCGAGGTCAGTCTGAGGAGTCAGTCAGCATTTTGGACTCAGAGGGTCTCCTTTGCAAGGAGAATCTCAGGAGGCATTTATGCAAACATACTGTTGAATTATGAAGAACAGACATAGAGGCCCCCTAATCCTGCATACCTGGCATCCCCCATTACCCACCCTTTTTATAAGAGGTACCAAAAGATCTGCTGTGTTGTAGGGGGTGGTTTACTGGAGCAGGAGAAGGCAAAGGCAGCACCGACCCTTCCCAGGGCAGTCCAGGGCTGCCTGGGTACATGACAGGGCCTGTGCATCCCCCCCTTCACATTGCTGCAGCCACATCTGATCCTGAAACAGATCCACACACCCTCTTTTGGCTTTCCAAATGACCCATGTTTGGGGCAGAGGCTCCCATTGCTTTGGCTGTCTGTGATTTCCTGCATTTCTGACTGGTGAGGGGCAGCTGATGGGCAAGGCAGCAGAATGATAGTCAGGCAGTACAATCAAGGCAATAGGAACACTGCAAAAATAGGACAATAGCAAGAAATCTAGGGATTATAACATCAATAAAAATGTCCAGAATAGAAAATTTGGCAATCAAGACGGCAGAACAACCAGCTGAGGCCATGGGCATCACTGCCAGAAGGCACCATCCCAGAAGGCTGAAGGGTCCAAGGCTCTCAGTGGATGGGAGCTGTCACAGCTCTGCTCAGGCCAAACTGGAGGCTTGCCCACTTGCTTGTTAAATCCTGCACACTTCACACTGAAATTCATCAGATGCAATTTTTAAAGCTGAAATCCCAATTTTCTCTGTGTCTTTTAGAGAGGAAAGGTCAGGCTTCATACCAGTTTGTTAAAAAACACCCAGCAAAGCTTATGAGCTTATGCTTTAAGCTTTAATTTAGTCTGCAGAGTAGGTTTAGAGTAGGTTTAGAGTAGGCTTGGATATTGGGAAAAAAATTCTTCACTGAAAGGATTGTCAAGCAGTGGAACAGGCTGCCCAGGGAGGTGGTTGAGTCCCCACCCCTGGAGGGAATTAAAAGACATGGAGATGTGTCACTTAGGGACAGGTTTAGTGGTGAACTTGGCAGTGCTGGGTTAATGGTTGAACTCAATGATCTTAAAGATCTTTTCCAACCAAACCAATTCACTAAGCATTCATACAGAAAGGAAATATGACTTATTCAAAGGAGACTTGTCTGTTTATAGATCAAGTGACTATCTCCCTGGTCTTGGTCCTTCATTTTGAACTGTGTTGTTTTTACCCCTTGTAATTATCTTGAAAGGGAGATAAGAGATTTTAGGTATTGTCTGCAGTTCTCCATTTCATGCAAATGTTTTCAGTGTTTATTTTCTATTTACTGAAGCAAGATATAACTGCAGTTAGTGTTTGTTTAAACAGGATAAATGTATACAATGTATAATTATATATTTATGTGCATATATCGCATATTATTATAATTCATACTATAAATAGTATAAAATAAATAACATATTTTATTTCCCTATTTCTCTAGGCTTTGTACCTTTACTTCAGTGCCAAGGACTAGTTTCCAGCAGATTTTTCTAATTGTGTAGAGTGAGTGTTCAGCAGGGGGAAGGACCCAGCTGGTCAGATAATCCCACATGTAATCATGGCTCCTACGAGTTGATGGAGGTTTGACTGATTGAGATAACTCGGAGGAACTTCAGTGGTTGTGGGATCACTGAAAAGGCAGCACTTTTTCTCAAAGACCAGATCTTACTACATATTTGTATTTGTAATGCATTTTGTATCACCAAGAGTGCCAATTCTCACTACAATTCTCACTTCTTCATGCATTTCATAAAGGGTCTAATCTTCACCTTACTTCTTGAGTCACAGTGTTGTTTGGGAAGGAGCCATGGAATTTAGGAAGGAGCCATAAAAAATGCAGCAAAGAAGCACTCACGACAGTTCTGTATGCTGATTCCTATCTGGTCATGCAGGTCTGACTATCTTGCAGGTCTTTTAACCCAGTCAAATTCTCTTTGAAAAAGTGAATCCTGCACACAAAGAAATATTGTTTTTTGAATTATATTGCTATACATGTCAAGAGATAGATCACATTTATTATTGTTTAGGTTTATACATAACTTACTCTATTTCATGAATAGCTGTGACAGGGTACTCAGGAACAAAAATAAATCCTAATGAACATTATAATGGCAGAAAGCAGTTATACTACATTGTGGAACATGGCCCAAGCAATGTCTGAGGGAACCCAGGCAAAACTCTCAAATTCTTATTAACTGTCCCAGAAATGCTCTGTGAGGATGTGGGAAAACCCACCACCACTAGAAATGCACTAAAGGAAGGAATTTCAGGGCTCCTTCATGATCCAGAAAAGCCACATGGACACTTTGGACTTAGGCTGGGACAAACAGTGATTTGTAAGGTCTTGCACTGAGTCAGAGGGTGCCCACTAATACACAGGAGACAAAACAGGGTGCAATTCCCTGCCACTGAAACACCCAGCATTTTACCACAGGCTCCCTGGAGACAGAATATAGCTTTACATTTAAGAATCCAGTTCAGTAATGCACTTAAGTAGATACTCAAGAGCAGACAGAAAAATCAAGCACACATGGCTCTATAGGAAGGCTAAATCTGCACCAAATCATGCCACAGGGCATCCTCGTCTCAGCACCACAAATGCAACTTTTGAGCCTCCGGCTGTCAGTTCTTTCTTCCCAATCTCCAGATTTCACAAGATTTAATGTGAAGTCCAGTTTTAAAGCATGAGCATGAAAGGAACCCCTTTGCAGATGATTCAACCCCCCTCCTGGCTTGCCTTGCTTCACTGCATGCTGTCATTCCAGTGATCACTCCTTCTGGTGTAACTCCACTGTCTTAAAATAGACCATCTCTGAAAGAACTGTCATCAGAGTCAGCAGTTTATTTTGAGCAGTGAGGAGTACCAGGCATCTCAGGAGCCCCACAGCTTCTTCTTTTCAACCCCATGATCAAGACAAATTTCCTTAGCAGGTTTCTGAGCTGAACACCTTTCTGGATGAAGTGATGTTCCCATAATTTTCCTTTCATGTTTCCAATTAGATGAAATAATTTTGCATGGGGTTTCCTGTGATGACATTTATTGTCATGTCTTTTTTTTATGAGCACATACTTATAAGCTATGTGCCAGTGACATGGAAGTAAAACTTTTACAGACTTAGAAATATTACAGGCTCAGATAATTGATGTAGCATGACAGAGGTTTTCTTCAGAAGCCTTTCCATCTCCTATACTCTGCAACAGGAATTTTGTCCACTGCATTGTAATCTTGCTTGTCATGGTACTTCCCACATTAGGAAATAAGTGTCCTAAGAATTAATAGGAGTCTTAAGGAGATTAAGTCATTAGTGCCGTTGTTAAGTGAACACAGCATTATTCACACACATGGAGTTTAGCATGTGTTTAAATGCTTTTAACAAGTGCAGCTAAAGGAAGGAGAAATCTCAGTCAAAAACATGCTGCATAATTAGAGGTGAAACAACTGCATGCCCCTTCCAGGGCACCGAAATGAATGTGACCTGCTGTCTCATGCCAGTTTTATATGTGTGTAGATGATTTCATTCCTGGCTTACATATGTCCTTTTGCAATGCTTGTATTCACTCCTCAGATTCTCTTGCAATCACTGCTGATGTATTTTGAGAAAAAACAAAGTAAGGCATATTTGCTGAGGCAGAGCATTTTTCCATCCCTATGATGATTTCTTTTTTCTTTTTTTTTTTTTTCTACAATTCATACCACTGTACTTCATTTCAAACCAACATTTTGAAAGAAAATCTTCTTGAAAAGCTAACTTTTTAATGCTTTTCCTTTTTAAGGCTGCTGCTTCTCAGGTGATTTTCCTTATTGCTATGGTGTTGACACAGAGCAGTAAAGGACAGAAGGAGGGAGGGAAGTAAGGACACCAGGTCAGAACCAGGACTTCTCTGTTATCCAGGGACAAGCCACTTATATCTTCAAAGAATTTATATCTTCTCTGGGAAAAAGTCAGTAAAAGATATAATACTGAAGTGTTTCCTTTCAGTAGTGAATATAAAATATCTTTAACCAAGTGGATTGTTTTTAAGCATGTGTTATAGCAGAGATGTAAATACAAGCAGAAATGCTTCCACACCTCCAGATTACTTTGCTCACAGTTCAGCTCCACTAAGTAGCACAGGAACATAGACATGTGATGGTGTCTTTTCTGCCACTCTTTCTGCATGGCAGCATATGAAGATGCAGTGCAAAAGGTGGATTCACCTGAAACTTAGAAAAGAAACTTCTTGGGAAAGGTTTGCAGATTTTCTATCTGTTTCTGTTACAATGACTTCTGATCCTGAGCATTTGCTCATGGTTTTTCTAGTCTACTGACTCCTCAGTTTTCCTTCAGCTACTGTCAGAAGTTTGTGCCAGTGTCACTTGGCAGGACTGGCCCTTGGAGGGAGCTGTTCCTTCTCCTGATGACAGCTGCCGTGGCCTCTTCTGCTGCCAAGGCTTTTCAAGATGTGAAGACAAGGAGACTGGCAGCAGTGTTGAACAAGATTTACTCAGCAGCTCATTGTCACAGATCCACAGAGGCTCAAAGGGCCTCCAGAGGACAGCTGCTGTGACCCCTATGTAAAGGTGGACTAGTGAGAGAGAGAGCTTCAAAAACTCTAATATGAAAATTCAGCAATGTTTGCCAGCTATTGCAGTCTACTTCTCTGTTTGACCAATCTCACAATGAATGATTTTTCCCTCGTATCTAATGATAATTTCTCCAGTTCCAGCTTGTGTCTATTGTGTCTTCTTGTAGCCCTGTGCACTGCTCTGCCAAGAAGAGTTTGGCACCACGTTCATACCATCTCTTCTGATGGTTGGTTGGTTGGCTCACCCCAGCATGTCCATGGGTTTCTTGTACTGGGAAGCCTTAAATGGAACCCAGTACTCTGGATGTGTCTCCCCAGTGCTGAGCAGAGGGTAAGACACACTTCCCTTGACCTGGTGATGCTTGCCCAGCCCAGCACACTGCTGACTCATGTCCACCAGGACCCTCAGATCCCTTTTTGCAGAGCTTCTGCCCAGCCAGTCAGCCCCCAGTCTACAGTGGTGGGTGTGGTTGTTCCTCCCTATGTGTGGGACTTATTTCCCAGTGCTGAATGCCATGGGATTCACTGAGCCTCTTCCACTGAATCTTCCAATGAGATATCAAGCAGCATTTCCAGAGCACTCTTACCTGCATCCACCTCTGCTCCACACTGGTCTGTAACCCCTGACAGTGAGGTCTCGGTCAGAGCAAGACCAGGTAGTCAGTGATGAATAAAAACTCATCTACTTTTAATGCTCCAGTGTTAATTTGCAGATCTAAGTGGCATAGGATCTAGGATAAAAGTACAGTATTCAGGGTGATTGGTGAACTGTTGGGTGTCCTTCAGATTCTAGGAAGGTGTTCATTTGTTAGAGTGTTTCCTTGTGAGGGTAGTCTATTGAATTTTTTTTTTTCTTTCACAATCTGTTCCTGCTTATTGTGTTTATGGTAGCCAGAAAAACCACATCAAAAATACCATTCATCTGTGCATAAAGGCTACTTATGGTATTGCACCCCCTCTAATATTTTATAAGAATGACATTTAAGTGGATCAAGAAACTCATAAAAATAAAGATATTCTAAAAATATGTCCTCTTTTGGAGCAAGTACTTTCAGCTAAGAGCTATCTACTTTCTGGTTCTCAGCTTATGACACCACACATAGCAGCAAGGGGTCAGGCAGGGAACAGTCCAGTACAGGCAGTGAGGAGTAAAACAACACCCAGGGGAGCTTGGCAGAGACTGACACTTTGTTTATCAGTGCTAGAAACAAAGTCCTACTTCCCTTTGTATATGATATACTGCTGCTTTAAGAATTAATGTTATCAAATTTCCTGGATTAAAGAAGATTTTTTAAAAAATGTATGTGGGAGAAACAGATTCAATAGATGGCATTTTCATCCTGATTTGATATTAAGGGCAGATCATGCCAGGACAGTTTTCTTGGTCCTGGTTTCACAAGGAGCATGTCCATGTACATAGTTTTGGTACCTATGCCTCTTCAGCCCAGGTCTTCCTCCTAGCAACCCTGAGTGGGAAAATGGCACACATTACAGTTTAAACAGCTGCAGAATTATTTAGAAGTAAGGGAGCATGTCAAAATAGCACATGACGATCCACCCCACTGACATTCATTTTGGCAACAGGTCCTTTCCATGAATGAACAGTGACTCATAAAGCCTGGTCCAAAGCTCACTGAAATTAAGGGGAACTTCTCTTTTGGTTTCACTGGACTTGGATTAGCTGCATGACAGGCTAAAGGGGTTTGCACACATCCAGCAAAAGCATGGAGATAATTGAAAGCTTATCTGTAAAAATGTAGTCCACAAGATCCTGTTCTATGGGACTGCTGCTTGCCCTCCTGGAATAGTCTGCTGCCTGTATTCCTGCCTGGGCAATGAAATTAACCTGATGGATTAGCTACTATAAAAAGCATAAATATTCTGCATGAAAAAATAAAGCCTGCCATTCCCTGATGTTTTCTGTTGCTGAATTCTCTAATAATTGAGACTGGTCTGCCAAGAAAAACTTGCAGGCTCCTTGGCAATTTATTGCAGTGTGTGAAAGGCTACACAGTACCCACTATGACCTTTAACACCAACTCATGGTGATCTCAGAAATTACACCCCTCTGTAACAAGCAGAATTTGTGTTTGTTCATCCTATTAGAAGTATTGTTGCAATAGAAGAATCATCAGTCCACTTAATGGGAGAATCTGCTTTTAAATTACCTAACTCTCTTTGCAGACAAGTAGGTGTATAATTTGTGCTTTTTTAAATAAACAAAGAGAAGAGGTTGAGTTCCTTCACACACACAGACTAAGGAGGGCATTTTCCAACACTGTTTAGCCCTGTTTTCCTATGGTTTAGCACTGTTAATATCAATGGCTTTGGTTGGTTCTAATTTAACCTAGTTCTAGAGACCAGACATGCTGAGGGCTGAGTCTGGAGTACATTTAATGATGTCTACATTAAATCATCCTGGTCATCCCCTAAAGGTATCCCAGACTGACTCACAAGGGTTTACAAGCCCAACAATAGGGAGGTTAACATTCTTCAGGCTAATGGAAGAAAAGCTGCAAACATGAGCCCATCAGAAGATGCAATTTTGAACTTTTCAATCAGGGAAGATTTGGGCAGGATTTTCTGGTGCAGATCTCCCAGATTCAAGAGAAGCGGGACTACATCTTTATTTAAAACCAGTCTGAGCCTGGATCAAAAAAACCCAAAAGGCAAGTGGCACTTCAAAGTTTGTATCCATCAAAGCAGAGCCTCTTCTCTGCTTCCCTGAATCAAGGTGGCCTCATCCAGGGTGCTGGTGGGGAATCAGTGCTGCTTTGCACCCTCGCCAGGGCATGTGCCAAACTTCTTCTGGATGTGCATGAGTCTCCAGAAGGCAGCCTTCACCACCAATAATCTTCTACTATCAAAAGTGTTCCACAGAAATTACATAAATACTGGCTATTGTTTACATGAATGGCTAGTCTGAGCAAGTCTTTAGGAATGAAAGCTGCTCTGAAATATATGAAAGGACATGCAAGATGTTTTCTGCTTCTGTTTATCTTCATTTTGTGCAGAGATGCTTATTAACATTTCCATATAACTTTAGTTTGCCAAACAGTAATTTGTCTGCTTCCCAAATTAAAATAGACAATGAGAATATGGCCATTTTCCCAGCTCACAATGCAATGTTGACCATGTGTTGAGAGTATTGAACATCTAGTCAGGTAATAATGCAAATGACTTGGAAGAAAAAATATAATTAGCTCATTAAGAAAACAGAAATCCCTCCTGTCAGGCCAGACCTGATTTAGCAGTTTCATCATTCATGTCCAGCCAGGCAACACAAAGTACAAACTTCCTTTTCATTTTGTCATAGCCTAACTAAGGCATACAAAAAACTCAGATGTAAAATTAAACAGTATGTACTAGGCCACTAGTGTGTCAGGAAGGCTTGGTTCCAGTTATTATGAAGCTCTTTATTTCAGGCTTATGTCTCTGATCCCAGCCTCAAAGAGGTATCTGGGTTGATGCAAAAGCTTCCTTCTGTCAGGCTGTCCTTGTGACTGCAGCACCCACTCCATACATCACTGTTGCTTGTCCTTCCCACTCCTGCCCACGGCACTGGCAGTTCAAAGGGATGCAAACCCTCCAGCTCACATTCCCAGGCGAAATAAAGGAAACACAGGAAAAGTTTACAGTAACCCTGCCATGCATAGCCTGGGGAGATGCCAGAATAACCATTCCTTAGAAATATATATATCTGTGAAACCTGAAAAGTTAGGGTTGATGACCCTCTTTTTGTGACAAAGGTGAAAAGAGTAGAAAACCCACATTTCAGCTGCAAGTCACAATTACTTTTCTACAAAACATCCAGTTTTGATTCTTTTCTCTGGGTAAAGTTCAAAATCATCATAGGGAGAAATTCCAAACTTATCTATGCTGTCTGGCTGTGCAGGAAAAATAACACTGCCAGATGTAGCTCAGGGCTCCTCTTATTAATTGGCTGTTTGAGGATTAGCTGTGCTTGGTCAAAAGTAAATAATCCAGTCTTGGTGAAGCAGCATCATCTGACAAATCAGGGTTCAAGGAAATGCTGGATGGAAATGGGGCTGTGGTCAAACTGTCAAAAAAATCCTTCTGCTAGTAACAGATGAAAAGCTCTGAACATCAGGAGGTCATGGTAGAAGACAAGAAAACTGTTTCCCACCATCCAGGGGTAGCAGATGAGTCAGCAGATACTGGGGTAACAACTGTGGAAGAGGAATACTTCATGTAGGGGAGGGCCACAGCCAGGTAGGAAGGAAAAAGAGCAAGTGAGCCTCCTTCAGCAAGGTCTGAAGAGCCTGGCACTAAGGCATCTTAACCTGTGTGAACCCCCAGCTTTGAAACCTTACCTTCATATCTTGTTCATAGAGTTGAATCAAATTTCAAGAAGCACTATTAGAAAATCAGGATCTGAAGGACAAACATGGCAGTGTCCTTGGAAAAAAAAAGAATGGCCCAAAGGATTCCTTTTGAGTTGTGCAACTCACCTGCATCTCTCTACACTCCAGGCAGATCATTTCTTGAATGAAGAATGAGAGCTAACAGTGACAGAGTAGGAAAAAAAAGCACCAAGACCTCCAGAGAAGATTGCCAGCGCCAAGACCTGATCCAAACCCTTCAAAAACAGAGGCAAACCTTAAAAAAAATTCAAAGTAAAGAATGCTTTATTATTTTTCTCTCTCTTCTTTGCCCTCACAGCACATATTATTAAGCAGTTCTCTGCAGTCCATTGCATGTCACATAACCCCTCTTAGTCACACCTTGGAGGTGGAGAAGTTAATTGTTGACCACAATTTGACCCCACAATCACAAGACTGGGTGAACTGAGACCTTGGGAGAAATGCTGCATGCTGTTCAAGCTTCATGACAACATAAGGAGAGCGGGGAACACTGTTGTGCTATCTCTGGGCAGCAGACCCTTGGGCAGGAGTAACTCTGCATGTCCACAGCAGCTGATGGTGTCAGCAATTTGTTTAAGATATTAGATCAATTTTTGTATTAAAAAGGACCATGTCTGGGAACTTTTTGAACCATCCTTAAACATTGGCTCTTATTTTATCCTAAGCTGAGTGCCGAAATACTAAGATCCATGAGACAGCTGCAGGAGAGGTAATTCCAGCAGCCTGCAAACACATCCTCCTCAGGCTATTTTCAGGGAACACCTAGCCTACCTTTAATCAGCATCAGTACATAATAATGCTGAAATGTCTTTTGTGAAGAACATGGGCACCTCCTGGTAATTTCTCTTTGTTGAAGCAGTACAAGTGAATGCAGAGCAATGTTTCACACCTGACTGCTGCCCATAGGGGTATGAAAGGCTACAGTTCAGAGGGGTTATTCTAAAACCATCCACCCAGTTTGAGAAGCAGATCACCTCTGTGGCCCACAATATTTTGAAATGATGGTGTACAAGCCTGTAAAAGCAACAGAATTACATTTACTGTCAGATCACAGCTAAGCAGAAAACACAGTAGGGAAAGAACTCCCTGTTGAGCCCTAAAGCCACATATCTTGTATTTGCAGTGAGTTTACCAAATCACATCAGCAGGTAATTTAGTGAAACTGAAAACTATGTAAAATCTCACAGGCAATACCTGCTTTCAGATGTAGTGGAGCATCTCATGCTCAGCTCCCAGTGAGGAAGGGGTGCATATGCATATGATGACACTCCAGGCAAGGCTCCAAAAAGCAGTGCAAAGCAGGCAATAAAAGTGCACCAAAGCACCAGGGAAGACCCGACTTGATAAATAGATCCCATTTACAAGATACAGACAAGTTTGTGAACAAAATTGCAGGTAAAATAGTCAAATAAAGTAACAAATAGGCTCCTGCTTGAGAGATTTGCAAATCACATACTCCATCTGCAGCACGCCCAGAAAGCTAAATTGGATTCAGACTTACTGAGAAATCTTTAGAGAAATTCTACTTTCTTTTATTTCCCTGTGGATATATATTTTCACTGCTCTACCTCCCACTATGTAGCAATAGGACAGACAAGAATGATTGTCAATGAGTGTAATGTTGTGAGCAACACAGGAAAAGGGAGCTGCTGCAGCTGCAACAGCTAGGCTGATCTGTGCCTGTGAATTCCAATCACAGAAGTAAGGAATTTCACATAACATTCCAAATTGGAAGGGACCCACAAGAATCGAGGCCAGCTCTTAAGTGAATGGCCCCTACTGGGATGGAGCCTGTGACCTTGGTGTTATTAGCACCATGCTCTAACTGAGTTTTAGATGATACATTTTTGCATCCAAATTGATTGTGTACAAAGACTTACAACTGAAATTTTCAAATCGGACTTGATATGAGGCAAGTTCAGTTTCTCACTTTTGATAAAGGTTGTTACATCTCACTGATGCTGTATCTTCCTAAGTAAAGGGCTGGTTTGTTTGTCAATGAAAGGTTCTGGACAGTAAAAGACCCTAATCCAGGTTGCATTTTGATCACCTTATACACATGCCAAAAATCAGAAACACCCAAATGGGAAAAGATTAGGGAACATTTGTTATTTTACTTTGCTTTCCAGACACTGCCTCTGAAACAAAAATAGCAAGACAAACTACATGGTAATGTTCTTTGTCAAGTGATGGTATTACTAGCAACAAGGAGATATTATTTATTGACAGCAGCCCAGATGAATAAAGCTGCTTCTAAGTGTCTCTGCTCTTTTCTTGCTGATACAAAAGTAATACTTACAAGGGTAGATGGATGCTGAAACCTTCCTAAGGCTGCCAGGAAAAAGACTGTATTGTGTCATCTTTTTGTGCAAGACTACATGGGGAAATGACAAGAAGATCTGTAATACGGTGTTATTGGAGGCCAGGGACTTTGTTTCAAGTTTAATTTTCCTTGATGTACTCACTACAGTTAGCCAGAATTAAAATGGTTTTGAAGAAGTTGGACTGCTGAAACACAGGAGTGGCTGAATGCCTATTTGGACTTTTATATTATCACTCATTCCAGGGAAAGGCCTGCAGCTTGGATTTTCAAAAATGTTTGTTTAAGCTCCATTAAAATCCACATGACTTGATATTGTTCACCTGAAGCTACAGACCCTTTTGGAAGATGTACCAAAGTACCCCTTGTACTGTCTTTTTCTGCAACTAAATGTGGGCTGATTTAAAGACAAATTTGTCTGTGTTTGCTTATAATTATATTGTATTTTTATTACTAAGTTATCTAGAAGCTTTCTGCAAATGCATATTAAACCAAGATAGATTATTCTTTTATGTGGAAACTTCATGGTCAGGTTACTGTGACAAGATACTGAAGGCATAGGTGACGCACTACCGTCACACAGACACACACACACGACAGTCGGAGCGAGAAAAGAGAGAGGAAGTTTAATTTTTCACTTCACCCTAAGTACATTTCTGAGAAAGGGACCACATTGGCAGACGGAAGTTCAACCTCTTCAATTCCACTGGTCTGAGAAAATGTCCATCAATTGTCCCTTCTACCAGGAGGGAATGTCAACAATAAATATTGTTTATAGAAAGTGTGTGAGAATCTGACTCCAAAATATGTAAACTATCAGAAGGCTTAGAAAGAATAGCAAAAGAACAGGGTGACACATAGGCACTTTCTACCTAGATCAGATGTCTTACTGCTGAGCAAGATGAAACATTGCACAGGGCTGAACATGCAAAGACAAGTTCTCATTCAATTATCAGTTCCCTACTGCTTGTGCAGTTCCTAACTCACAAGGCTGTGTTGTACCCATTTATGCCAAGAAGTTTCTTGGAAGAGTCCAGGGACAGCCTTTGCTCAGCTGGACAAAACAACTCTTCCTGCTTGCCTCTCACTGCCGGGGCTCAGAGACATCCCCTGCACTACTTGATGGCAGAGCAGCTCCTCCTTACTTGTTCTGGTGGCTGTGAAATCCCTGCAGGCAACATGGGAATCGTTTGGTGTGAAGTTGTGTCTGAAATGGAACTCCTTAGGTATCTCCTTGCTCTTCTTCATTTCTATCCTCTATTTCCTCCTGGTTTTTTTTTTTTTTTTCCTTTCAGCATTTACTGCTTTTCCCTCTGTATTTTTATCTCATGGGTCTTTTAGTCTTTACATAATAATTTTCCTGGAAATATCATGACAGCTTTGGCATTTTAGTCAGCTGAAATCTGTGAAGCAATAACCTTGTCTACTATAAACAAGAAAGCATGAAGAAGCCAGATAATTTCATTTGCACAATTCTCCATTTTGCTCAATACAGTAATAACAGGGTCCAATTGAAAGTAAATATTTTGTGATTTCCAACCTATTGATGCATGGCAAAAATTTATTGAGTTATACTGCATCAGTTTTTTGCAGGGAGAGTGTAGAAACAGTATTTGTCTCTTTCCCAAATAATTTCAGAGAAAAAAGTATTGTGATGGACTAACTGTGTTATGACTCATGACATCTACTCATTTAATGTCTTTTGCTCTACAAATGTACACTGTGTAGTTGCAGATAAGCAAATATTAAAACGTGGTAAAAGACATTTTCCTTCAAGTATAGCCAATGTGAGAGGAGATAATAGCTCATTGCAGTTAGAGATACCAGCTGTAAAAAAAAAAAAATATGAAGGCAAAGTCTGTGTCCAATATTAAAAGTGAACTTGAAGGTCTGCCAGGTCCAGGAAACCTGAGGACACTTGAAATTTAATATCACTCCCCTGAGAAAGTCTAAAAGATCCCTGTCTTCAGGCAATTTCAAACGTCGGGTATCACCTATTAGAGGACTGCCTCTCACCTGCCATGGGCAGAGCCTGGCAGTCTGTGCACACCTGTGGGGAAAAGCCTTCATAAACACACAGCACAACTCTGGGACAGTCAACAGGTTTGGGATAGGGACATCCCACGAGCATAGATAATTGTCTTCAAAGCTTACCCTGCAGGGGTAGTGATGAAAGGTCCATCCACAAAGAAATTCTGGGAGTAGTTTTCATTGGGTACTCCCAGTTCCATTGAGTCCCAGATTACTGGAATTTTAAAAATATGGTCAGACTTTCAGTGTATACCAGATCAAGGCTGAGGTGATATTTTTGTGTTAGGTGATGCAAAATCCTCTACAACCTATGCCATGGAAGAAACTAACGTGCAGCATAAGCAATAGAATTTATAGATGAAATACAAAGCTCTGGATCTACCTGCTCAATTCCAATGCTGTGTTTGGTGTCAGGAGTGATTTTCCATCTGAATGAAACACCATTTTCCCTACAAGAGGTAAAGCAAGATGGACCAGCCAGAACAAGACCGGAGTGTAGTATTTCCATTGAAAAAACAACGGACTTGGAGGTTTTCTGATAATAATTTCACACTGGCACCACAAACTTTGCTTTCTTTCCATTGAAGTGGAACCCCTTTAAATAATAGTAAGGATTTAGGGGTGTTTCTGAGTGAAATTATTCTTCAAGGCTCAGATCACTGTAATTAATGATTTTGGAGGCATTTAAAAAGCTTCTGAAAAAACAAAATCATACATGAGCTCTAGGATATGTTGAGAAGTGATAAGGAATAAAAAAGTGAGATATTCCTTGAAAAGATGGAGATAGAGAGAGAAAACATTGGTGTTTTTAACAATGGGAGTACAATAAGATTTCTTTATTTGTTTCCTGATGAATTCCAAAACAGCAGCATACTGTCAGCTCTCACTGTCAGTTTTGAAAGCCCAAAGTTAGCAAAGCATTAGACACAAATCACATGGTATACACTCAATCCCACCAAAATTTCTCTGTCTATATGGGACTCTACCAATCTAAAGAGAAATAATCTGCTAAAGGAAAATTATCTGCTTTCACTGTGCATATGGAGGAATCACTGCCTAAAGATGGCTTTGAGAGTTTTGGCAAACAGTTGAAGGCCATGTCATGAAGGAGCTCAAAGCACAGAGTGAACAAACCCACCTTTACCTCTCTCAGGTGTTCATAGCCAAGAACTGGGTGAAGCTTTCAGCCTGGTTTTGGGGTACGTGGGACACATTAAAGGAGAGTAATGAACTAATTGTATGACACCAATTTTCCAAGCATGTTACTTAACTTAATACCACGATAATACTCCAAAAGCCTTGTCCTTTTTACAGGAACTATTTGTCTTACTCAATCCATTGAACAACTTTATATGGGAGGAATTAGTCTAGATATTTCTTCCATTCTTCCTTCACTCTTCATGTGTTTTGAATTGATTTATGTTCCATGGCAGTTCCTGCAAATTAAAAAATTAAGGAGAAAAATAGGAGTCAGACTAAAAATAAGAGCTGATGAAATGCAGTTTAATATCCAGACATTAATATCCCAGTTGCTGTAGCCAAAACCATGAGTCCCCATGGATCAGTATGCATTTTTACATATGTTCTAAGGACAGGGTTCAGTCCACAAAACTCCAGCTGTCTCAGGTGACTAAGTGACTGCAATGGCTATTTTGATGTCTAACAGGGATAAATAGATACCAGGAAACATGAATGCAACTCACCTTAAAAGTCTGAGTCAAGGGAGACTAAGTGAATTGACCTCTGAAAGTGCTGCCTTATCCACTGAGTGCAGAACTAGGCTTAGGGGCAAGCTTAGCCATTGTATTTGGATTTAAGTTAGGTATTAGATAAGAAGTACCACAGCTCTCCAGAGTGACTTGTTTGTTACTACCAAGACAGAGGTGCTAAAAAGCTGTGTTAGTACCTTGGACACCCCAACTCTCTTTCAACCCACTACATACAACCCTGCCAAAATCGTCATCCATGTTCATTTGTGTCATTTTCACTGCATCTGGGAACCTCCTCACTTCTCAATGCCATTTTTATCCTCTGCTTTAAGACATGCTGCTGCTGCTGCCAGTTCCTTACTTGCAAGCAATCTTGTCAGTCCCCACTGCCACCCAACAGAGAACGATACAAGGCTGATGGTTTGTCTTTTCCACCACCTCCAGAAACATTTTAAACTTTGCAAAAGGAGCTGAATAAAGTTTTCCCCTGGTCCCTTCAGCTTTCAATCCTGAGACCACTTGGTTCCAGCTGCAAACAAGCAGAGGGTGACTCCAGTGTGTTGTCTATGATTGCATGCATATTTTATCTGTTGCATATATCTGAGTACTGACAGACATACACAAAGATATTCTTTAATATGAACACTAAAATAAAATCTTAACAAGTTTATTATAAAAATCCTACTGCTGTAAACATCCCCATATGAGATGATCTGTGACTGTGTCAGTCCAGGTGCAAATATCTGTGCAGCTGTGATCCCTTTGACATCTCACTGAACCCCCTTCCTTCAGAGGTAGCAATGCCTGGAGCTTTCAGGCAGTCTGACTTTCTATGTACACCCCACCCAAGAGGAGTGAGGTGACCATTTCAACCTAGGAGACTTGGCAGATATGATAATATAACTTTGAAATTCAGAAAATAGCCACTGTTCATGAGACATAAAAAATCCCAACAAGCAGCTGTGACTGTGCTGAGATCTTGAAGTTGAATGACATACACACTCTGTATTAAAATCAAACTCCAAACTTGCTTTCAGGCTCTTGACCTTGAGAAGGAGGCTACAGAAAATTTAAGAGAGTGCTTCTTTGGGACTTTTACTATCAGTGGTGGAAACCAATGCATTTGAGAAGCAGCAGATGAGTTTTTGATGCTCTTGAAATTTCCAGTACTTCAGCACCTGATTTTTCTGATGAGACCTGACCATGAAGTGCTGTCAGGAATCATTGCAAATGTATCAGTCAAGCAGACGGTCAGCCCTGTACAAAGCCTTAAAGAATGAAACATCACAAATGTAATGTGATTTTGGAGAACTGGCCAACTCTACCAAGCAAGTGTCATATGCACCAGTGCATCTTTGAAGAGCTCAGCAGGCAGTTCTTCCTGTGGCAAATGGGCTTACTGTAGTCTTCCTAAAATGCTGTATATAATGTAAATGCAAATGTATTATAAAAGTAGAACGTAGATAAATAAGGCAAGAAAGAACAAAATCTGTATCCAAAAGTTAAGCAAAAGATTGTCTTTTACCAAAAAGATGCAAACAAATATTTGAAAAAGCACTAAACTCCCTGTGAGCAACGTTAAGAGAGAGAACAGGAACAAGCTTTAAGGACAGAGATGTTTTGTGGACTGGTAAGAAGGTATTGACATTTAACCCTTTACTGTTTTAAGAGTAGAAGCATTTGTAACTGATTCCTTTTTAACCTCCAGCATTTAGAGTTTCAAGCTGATCATAGTCCAGCTCCATTATTCAAAATGAACATGAGTAAATTTACTCTCTGAGTAAAGAGACCAGTGCCGACTAGAGAGCAGGGAGGTAAAACTCATTCAGGAGTGCTCAATGAAAAACAGTGATACAAGTCACACTGAAAAAGAAAGAATAAATTGGTCAATGCTCTTTCACCGTTTCCACAGCATTTAGATTCATTTTTATATGTGAAAAATAGTCAGCTTATAGGACAAACAAACAAACAAACAATCCAGGACTGAATATTTTGATCAAAATTCTCAGAATTCCTATTCTCTAAATAAATTGTTGACAACAGTCCTTAAATACCCAGGTATGCCTTACAACCTGTACTGAAAACACCTATAAATAAAAGGATTGTGCTATCCTGTATCAAGACTCTATATGTATTGATACCACAACAAAGTAAACTTTCCCCAGTGTAAATTAAAACCTTGCAAAACTAATATGCAAGGTACAAGTAAGGACATAGAAAGATGCTGGCCTATAATGAAATGCAAAGTGCAAGCTTATAATGACACTTCCAGATAACACTTTTAGAAATGTTTCCTTGTATGCATATAACCTGATTCAAGGAAAGCCATTAGACTCCCACATGTTATTGCATCATGATGAGATGTCATTGTTGTACCTTTTGTTGTTGCTATTATTTTTGAAACCATGTGTGGTCAGTGGCTGTAATGTACAAACTCATGGAAATCTGTGCTGAGATTCACCACCCACAAAAATCGATGTTGAAAGCAGTTTGAGTCTAAAGGAGTTGATAATTGGCGAAGAAGCAGGATTAAAAGAAATTTTGGGAATGCCAGCCCCTAAAAGTGGGATTTGAATGAATGTGGAGAATAAGTGGCAAATACTGCTAATGACAACAGATGGCAATTTGCAAGTTGCATTTTATTTAACTGAAATACAGATGATTTTTAAAAGTTGCCTCTTTCCAGAAAGCAGCAGGTTCAGGAACTTTACCTTGCATCTTCTTTTCCCATTAGATGTTTAAACCTGGACTAATATTGAAGGGTTATTTTCTGGTGCAATTTTGGTATTTACTGAATTTGGCATTAAATAAAATTGCAAAAACCACATGTAAGGCAATTTTTCTTTCTGTCTACCACAGGAATGACACAAACAAAACCACCCAGTTATCCAAGAGCCACTCTCTTTGTTCTTGACTTTGATCTCAATCCCTTTGTTCTCCTGTCTCCACCTGCTCACTTTGGGAGTTTGTGCCCTTGAGGTCTTTCACTCTGACTCATTGGACTTCGAAAGCACAGACCTTTTAGCAAAACCAAGCACAGCCTCGAATAGAAAGTGCTTTATGCTAATGCTCCATCTGGGAATTGGCTTGGCTATTCAGAAAATCTAAATATGTCCACTATCCACAATCCATTTTCAGCTGGCACCCATTTACGGAAGAGGTAACTCAGTGTTAATCCACGCATTACCCTGCAGGACCATTCTTAACATTCCCTGGTAGGAATCAGTCTTCAGAGCATC
Organism: Aegithalos caudatus; assembly: GCA_013389925.1. Lineage (NCBI taxonomy): Eukaryota > Metazoa > Chordata > Aves > Passeriformes > Aegithalidae > Aegithalos > Aegithalos caudatus. The sequence continues at coordinate 362,793 of WEIU01009067.1, forward strand.
TTTTGGACAACGTTTCTACCTGATCCTCTGTAACTCATTCTCCTCTCTAACACTTTTGCTGTAACAACAGGGAGCTCCCTGGTAATAGAGAGCTCACAGTGAGACATCAGGTGCATCTTTTCACTCCCTGCCACTGTGCTCACACTGCTAACATCGTAATCGCTAGTACACAGCATGCCAACATCAGACAACAAGGAGAATTAATTATCACAGGCTTTGGGGCTTTGAATCACATACTATCTACTAACATTTTGTCTGAAACATCCAAACGCTTGATAGAAGTCTCAAGCATATCATTAAATCCCAAGGAGACATTTTGAGGGCAATGTTTCAGTAGCAAGTAGAAAGGTAGCTTCTTTGATAAGACAGTTAAAAGAGACAGAAAGGAAGATCCATCCAGGAATGTTCCCTATTCAGCAAACACCCCTGGAGCACACAGCAAAACAGCCACTCGTGCAGGCTCAAAATGAAGTGGTTTCCCAGCCGTGGAGTGACACTTCTGCAGCCGATAGCTTAGTGACACCTGCTGATGAACACACACATTGCAAACACTTGGGAGATGAAGGGCTGGCTCACACCTGCATTGAGCCTATTTTTCCTTTTGTGTCTGATCCCACACGCTGCTTACAGTACTGCAGCTCTACCGAAAGCAGATCGCCAAGAGCACTGCAGGCCCCCAGCCATTCTCCTCAGCCTGTGCCTGGCTACGCCACTGGCTGGCCATGACAACCTCACTTGCTCTCTAAATTTAATGCCAATCCCTTTTTTATGGGATGACAGGTTGGATCGTAACTGTGTGAGGGAGGACATTATATTCTTTTGGACATAACATTCAGTGATCAAGACACCTGCTCTTTACAGTGAGCAAAGGACTTTTCTCACTGCAGTTTGTCTTTGGCTTGTTCCCCAATTAATTTATCCTAGTTGTTTGGAAATGACACCTGGAGAATGTATCTCAAAAAATGAGAATTCAGAAACAAGGTTGGAGGGTTCTAACTACTGATTCAAACCTGAAAGCAGAGATTGATTCATCCCCTCTCTTTCAAATACTCTCATGAATTTCCACAAACTGGATGGCTGTGTCCTTAGACATGTTTTCAGTCTGCATTTCTACATTTCCCTTTCATGCAATGGTGGAGGAAAGGCAGCTAGTCACTTCAGTTACTACTAGGCAAGGTTAATTTCTATGCAGCTTTAATTATCTTCAGGCCCCGAAGACCAGGATGTGTTCTCTGGCTCTACCACTGATCATTGCAATGATCTTTTCCAAGTCACTCCTCTGTTAGATGAAGAGTGCTATTGTCTCATTCAGTCATGTCTGTTACCTTCTCAGTGATAAGCCCTCTTTGGGTCTATGCTATAAGCCCTCAAGGCTTTTCCAAGTTCTACCTACCACAAAGAATAACCCCAGATACACTGAAAAAAACCAAGACTTTTTAACAGGCAAGGGACCAGTTTAATATTGTCAGAACAGTGAGGTAATACCCTATTTTGTAATAGGACATTTTATACACATTTTTAATTGGCATATATATAAACATGATGAATGACCATGATGTTAAATCTCCTTGTGCCTCAAAGTCTGATCAGCAAAGCCTTCTCTTCTTGGGTATTCTATCCACTCTTCAAGAAGCTTCCTTCATCATAGCAAAGCTCTGCAAGCAACAGGTAGCAATTCTACTGTGGCCACCTTCTGTAAGTTAGTATTTATCAAAGTTCATTCAACTAATACAAACAATGTGATGGTCTATAAGAGACTTGTACTGAATTCCTTGCCGAAGGAGGTGGTATCTGAGCAGCTGTACCTGCCCTCCCAGCTGATTTCCCAAAGTGTCTCCAGTGATGTTTAAACTGTCTTAATCATTATCAATTTAGATTTTTGTACAAAATAATTACTATGGCATTTATCTTTATTGCTTAAATGCTGATTGGGAGAGGCAAGATGCCTTTTCTTAATTCATTGACAATAATTAAAATTAATGCATAATTAATTTAGATTTTTGTACCTTTAAAGGCCTAATATTTTCTGCCTCATACTGCCAAATGCTGGAAGGGAACGGACAGCAATAAAAATACAGAGGAAACGACCATTTTTCTGTATGAAATTAGAGTTGGAAAGGAAAAATATCACATCAAGTATTCATTAGAAATCGTTTTACCAGTTGAGCTGTTACTATTATCAGAATCAAGCTGTCAGCAGCAGCAGATAACTCTGTGCATTCAGCTCTGCCCACGACCCTTGAGGTGCAATCTGGGGGATCCACACAGGACAGACGGAACCAGGTGTGCAGAAATCTAGGAGAGCTGCCCACTCACCTGACTACCTGCTCATTCCCAGAGCACTTCTAATGTTGTCAGACTAATATTTTCCACTGGAAGATATTTCCCACCCAATATTTCTGCCCAGCATGAGGACTGGATGTTACATGAGCTTTAGTCCTTGCAGTCTTCACTCTCTGTCTAGTTCCCCTTCCCTTCCTCTGTAAGTTAACAGGCATGTCTGACCTTCCTGCTGCTGAGGGTGTTTTGTGGGGCCATTAGGAAACAATGCTCTCTGCAAAGATAATTATAGTGTGTGGAAGTGCAGGGCTGAGAAAGCAATAGCAACATCACATCTCCAGCAGCAGACTTCTCCAGAGAGTTGCATGCAAATGTATTTTAGCTAATATGAAATCCAGCATTTGTTGCCTCCCTGAGGGCATAGTGCAAGCACTCATTTAGGGTTTCTTACAATCATTTCTAAATATTTATATCTAATTTCAGAAGGTCTTATGCTTCATTGAGACCACAGGAAAAGTCCTGCAGGAACCAAAAGGACTAGGCTCAAGCTTGGCACTAGCTCAGAGCAGACAACTTTGCAGGCTCTATTAAGCAGGGCAGGAAGCAGGACCCAGCCACCTCTCTGCTTGCAGAGAAGAGCAACATGCTGCAGCTCAGAATATTGTTTGTATTCTCCTAACATTTAGAGGTACTGCCTTCCAAGTTTGATGGGGCAATGGTGAATTTTCATGTACATTACACCCCTTCCTCCAAGATACTTGTAGAAGCTGATGCATTGTTGCAATGCAGATATATTTCACACCTATTCAGTGTCGTTTGGGGCAATTTTCCACATGCCTCATGATGCCATCTATGCCATGCTGAGAACAGCCAAAGGCACTGGCTAACCTGTCAGGTTACAAAGTCACACTGAGTCCAGAGTCAGAGTCCAGACCCTGCCCAGGCCCATGGAGGGCAGTGGACACCGGGCACTCTGCCATACCTCTGGCCCCTGCTTCTCAGACCATCATTACCACCAGAATCAGGACAAGACAAATAACTCCAGAAAAAAACAGGGAAAACTCACCTTGTCCAAGGTGTCCTGCTGGTATTTTCTTTGACTGGAAAGACTAGGTAGACTGGAGTTTGAAAGGACTTTTCCCCCTCTTACACAAAACTTCCTCACAAAATGCTGCCCTTTCTGCTCCTGCTTTTTGCTCTTTTGTCTTTGGAAAATTACTTTAGAGGGAAGTACTAAATTTGAAAGGTGCTCTTTACCCAGATTTGGTGGATTAAGCAATTCTACTCTCTTCCTAAGAAAGGGAACTGCTGTGGGAAGAGCCCCCAGGACCAGGCATGACCTGCCCCTAGAGCACATTACAGAACATTTTGTTGAGTACTTGGTGCACCTGCAAAAGGGGCTGTGCTATTTGGAGGGCTTTGAGCAGGTGTGTGCATGTGTGTGAACTATTGCAGCTAGGCAGGGTTTAGAAGTAGGCACTAAAGGCAGAAAAAAACCTAAGGTCAGCTTGAAAAAAGTGAACTGTCAGAGAAAGCTGAAGGGATATGCAGTAGGGGCACAGGGTTGGCTAGAAACAGATCTTTGGAAAATGGAGGAAGGAGAAGAACAGCCTCCATGTACTCATAGTGACTATATTCAGCAAGGCACACATTTACACACTTCACAAACTAAAGGGCAGCACCAAGGATTAAGAACTTGTCCATTACCATGATCTTTCCCCAGAGCTGGGAGGTAACTCCTTCTCCTAGAGGATGTTCTCAACCTCAGGCCACCTATTTCCCTCTGGGGCTCCAAGGGCAGGGATGTGTCCACCTTCAGCAGCTGGTAGCCAACACTGTGATCCAGTGGGAGCAGCCTGGGACCAGCAGTGACTACCCAGCTGTGAGACTGCCTAACCCTGCTTCTCACCCACCTCCTCCTCTCCTTCTTCTCCAGTATCAGGACTGTGATTTTAGACACTAATAAATGTCAAAACAGGTCTGGCCTGTGGGTGCCTTTAAAAATGTTTTATCCTGGTTTATACCTGCCTGATTGGCAGGTGAAGCTGCAAATCAGACCAATTTGTCCTATTTTATCCAACTTGAACTTTTTAAAATGGTATGACTTTAGTAAGTGTACTACCTGTGAGCAGACTACCCCTGTCAAGTCAAGGAATCAGGAGTCACTGGTAGAGCTGGGCATCAGATTTCTCTGGCATGGAATACAGATAATACAACCACAGAGTTATTTTTCACACTAAATATACTCCTAATTGGTTTCTATATTTGTGTTTGTTTGTTTTTAATTTACTGTTTTTATGTCTGTATTAAATCCCACATTAAAAGGAAAAAAAACAACAACTTGTACACAGTCAGTTGGAAAACACTGCTGTTAACTGAAAATCCTATTTGCACGTTCTCTGCTAAAAGTAAAATCTTCATCATTTAAGGTCCTAGTAATCCTGAATGGAAATCTTTTTTTATGAGTCTATGATTACATTGAGCTTCCTGATACCAGGGCACATCCTACCAGTAAGATGCCAGCCCATCTATTCCTTACAAAGCCATAATTAGATCGCACAGTGCTTCCTCCTACTGAATGAGATTGCTTTTATCAGAGTATCACTGACAGCCATAACAAATCCTCCCACAACTTGATTAATATCATCAAAGAGTGAACTGTGATGGGCAGAAGATGAACTGATTAACTTCAGACAGTTGCTGCAAAAAAAAGAATAAAAATGGGGAAGGATCCTGGGGGAGTATGGCAAACTTCAGTTCCTGTGCCAGCAGGGAGAGCAGGGAATGACTGGGATGCCCAGACAGGGGCCAAGGACTGGGGAGTGGTCAAGTGCCCCGTAGTCAGCCCAGCTTGACACCACAGCAGGGCATGAGCAGCTATTTGGGGCACAAAGGGAATGGTAGCCCATCCCACCACCCCATTTCCACTCTATTTTCCAGCTGTGAGGCCATGCTCCCCTCTTACTGGCAGGGCAATCTAAGCCAGAGGAAAAAGCAAACATTCCCAGGTGGATAATAACTGTCTCCTTAGAGATTTCTGACACATTTGGCTTTTTTCTCAGGGAAGTTTGTTGTGCTGTGTTTTGTTTTTTCCTTTGACTGTGTCTTGTGCTCATGAAAGTCATTGAGAGAACACATTTTGATGCAAATTTAGAGCATTTGGAGCCTATTTTTCCAGGAAGTGAAATGTGTCAAGAGTGATCACAACTTTTTTGCTCTAATTTTTTAACAGCAAGTTCCATGAAGGCAGTTGAGGACTTCCACTTCACTAGAACACCTGCCAGAGACAGATTTAAGTCCCCTCAATCCATTAGAGCATATGCCTTGGCCACCAGAGCATGAGCAAAGCATGTTGGAAGGCAGAGGCAGAGAAGGTGTCTGACAACACGGCCACTGCTCACTCCCACACCCAGCTGCCATTCACCTCCTCTGTCCTGGAGGCATTCAAAGATCCAAGCTCACAGACCAGAGTGACTGATGTCAAGAAATACCTTTCCCAGAGGAGGGACCAAACCTGATAGGGACACAAGGGGGTGGGAGGCTGGCCACCACATTTCAAGTCGCACAGTGAATTTAGGAAAGCAAGAACAAAGAGAGAAGCAACAGGTTTTGTGCATGCCAGGGGCTGACAATATTAGAGGCAGGAGGTGAAAAGAGAATAAAAAAGACTTTGTGGGTGTTTTTTTTTCAAATAAAGACTATGGTGTAAAGAAATATATGAAATGCAGGATCAACAGCCCAGCATGACCACTGCTACCAGCCAACTGCATGACTTTTCAAGGCCACGTGCAGCAGGACCTGGAAATCATGGATATAAAAAACAAAGTATGCCTGTGGATTTCAGCACTAAGATAGATTTTTTTTCCAACATGTGAACATTAACGCTTCTTTAAAGGAGTGTGGTGAAATTTCAAGAGAGGCTGAGAGAATGTGGTATTTGCAAGGTCTGTGCCTGATAGCTTGCAGATAATGGGAAGAAGAGACAGAACAAATGTGATGCAGATGCTTATATCCCAAGTGATTTGAAAAGTGTCTGTGCCAAGTCACTTGGAAAATCTCATGGAATTAAATAATTCAATGTAGAAAAATCTTCTTTTACAAAGCAAAGAGGCATAGGGAGAGAACAAGCTTTACAGACAAGATGGAATTGTGGATTAAGTATCAACATAGATTGAAATAGGTGAACAACCACTGTCAGACCATTCTGCATTTTGTTTAAACATAGAGCATGTTAATATAGCACTGTAGGTTTTTCTGCCAAATATATCTGTAAAACACAGCACATCCCATGGAAGTGAAAGAAGGAAAAATCTGTCTCAGACACGGAGAACCTTGTTCTGCAGTGACTGAGGCACAGGCTGACCACAACTAGTGGAAATCTGTTCCCTGGTTTAGGTGCCTTTTCTGCCACATTGCAAATCATAGACAAATCATACAAAGGAAAATAGGCTTGGAATCACTTTAGAATGATCTGCCCAGAGAGTGGGGATGCAAAGGATAAGGGATAGCATATATGCATAGCATAAGGGACACCCCCATTCTGTGACATGAGGTTCATGACAGGACCCCTTACTTCACAGAGGACCCCTTGCTTTCTAATCCCTAGTGTGGCTGAGTCCAGTCTTACCAGTCCCAGACCCAGGCAACAATTTATGTCTACAGGGTTTAGCAGCACTTAATCACTGGATAATTTAGCATTTGTAAAGTGAGTCTGTAGAATTTACTACACTTACAACAGTGACTTAGTTACAGATCTGAAATGGCAAAATTTATGCTATGCTTGCCATAGGGTGTTCAAATCAAATTCACACATGCAGGCACAGAGACACAGAGATTTATATATACATATGTATATGTACAAACGTGCTTGTTAAAAATTCCCCTGTGTGTCACTGAAATGTGTCAAATGCCTTGGCATTTCTCAATATGCAAGGGTTCAGCCTCAAGGGGTTGGGGGTATCAGCAGGGACCCCATCCTCAACTTTCAGCAACAGTCCTCCAAGTATCACACATGTGAGAGTTCATGACCCCCAGGAGTGTCCCTCTCAGAGGCGCTGGTTCAACTCACTGACATCCAGGAGAGCTTAAAGGACCTCACTCAGGACCACTCTTTATAGGGTTGTGAGATGACTTACTTCAGTCATCAGTGAGTTTCCATGCTGGCCACAACCCAGGTCAGTAATTATTGGAGTTTCCAAAACTCCACCAACAATGGTACTGTTCCTCTCAAGTTATGATTGAGGTAGGGAATGCTCCAAGGCTGTCAGGGAGGAATGAACATCCCCACTCCCATCCTTCACCTCAGCCAGGCACCAGGAATTCCTGGTATGGTCAGTTCTGCTCTCACTTTAGCCATGCAAGATTTTCCAGCGTGGTCAAGGGATGCTTCACTGCCCAACTCATGATACAAGTGCCAAATTCCTAACAGCAGTTCCAGCAATCAAAAGCAGTCCTGAAGGCAGAGGAGGATGCACCACCACAACTGGGGAGCTCAGAAGTAGGCACTGTTCTCCAAGTGTAGCCTCACCCACGCTGAGCAGAGTCAGGAATGTTCCCACTGTTCTGGCAGTGTTCTGTATGAGAACACTCTGAGGAGAATTCATCATCATCACAGAGAAGCTCCATATTGTCTTCCCCCATACTCCTTCTGGAGAATGTGCCATTTCCTCTATCAGGGTGACAGAGGCTTGACCATAAACAGAACTGAAAAAACTGTGAAAGCCAACTGGATCATAAAAATTTTGAATATCCCAGGCTTCATGGGCAGAAAAGAAGACAAGGCAAGCTTTGTGATCTTATTTCCTTGAATCTGCTTCATATTTCACTTTTACTTCCTGGGAAGGAGAGATACAGACAGAATACATTCATCTCTGTCAGAAGCAAGTCCAGCCCTCACTAACATAACAGTAGTGGGCCAAGCCAGAACAAGCACTTTTCAGTGTAATTGCTTTGCCTCAGCGATTTCGTTTTATCACAGCTGATGTAAGTGAAGGCGAGTGAAAGGGACCTGAGAGCACAGCTAAAAAATGACATAGCACACAAAAGGCTTCAGCTTTCTCAAAGACAGATCGAGTCTGTCATTTTTATCTGACACTAATTGGGAGCTTTTTCATTATCACTGCCAAATTCTGCCCTTGGCTACTCACCCATAAATCTTTCTGACATTTTCCAGTGGGAGCTGGAGGCAGATAATCTGAGGGCAGAATCTGATAGGGAACTGGTAGAAGGACACAGGGGCAGGGGGGAGAGGAGAGGTTGTGCCCAAAGACTTCCCTCTGGAATTCTTTGTTTGCCCTGACTCAGGCACATCTGATAGCTGCAATGGCACCAGTGCAGGCTTTTCCCTGTATCAGGGGTGAAAGGGAGTGCATGAGGTTTGCTAGTTTTGAGAGAGTTTGGATTCAGCTTTAATTTAATTTTATTTGCTTGGCAACTTTTAGAGGTGAGCTGAAGAGAAGTTGCTCACTGTAACACCATTTTTTGCATTGGGATTGTGATGGAGTTTGAAACTGCTTACATTTTTGGAGAGCTTTACAACTACTTTCAAATACCTCATTTGAATCACATACTTGGAAAGGGACAGAACACAGTGATTCTGACCAAGAGGCCACTGTTACATCAGGCAGCTGCTGGTCCACACAGCAGGTAACCCAGATGGGTGCCTATACAAGCTGAAACCAAAGCTGTCTTTGAAAAGCAAACATATCTGAAACAAACAGCATCATACAATGGAAAAGGCTCATCAACTCAGGCAAAAAATGTGGATGCATGGACCAGAAAGGGAATTTGAAAGTTATTTTCAGCACAGGATGAGGTTTTGCCTTATTTTAGCACTTCTTTCTCTTGTAAAGATGCAAATGAATTCATAACCCTTAATTTCCACAGCACAGCTAAAGTGTTACAACATGCAGAGAGGCATTTTTAAAGTACCAGAGACCCAATAGGGAAGCAGTAGTATAATTAAATAAGAGCATTCCACTGTGCAAATGGGCTGGCCATATCTCCATCTTGTTTGGTTTCTGAGTGTCCACACAGTTATTCACAGGTTTGCTTTAAAAATTGTGTGTCTAAATTGAAGCCTGCTAAATGAAGGAACAAAGAGCAGTTTGGAGAAGGAGGCTTCTCTGTCTACCCACCTTTACCTTTCACCGTGCCTCATGGATTGATTTGCATATATACAAGTGTGAGTACTGACAATGGAAGGGTAAGTGTCATGCTGGAAAGACAGGTTGCATTGGACAACGTGCCACTGCTATTGTTTGTTCATGTCTAGTCATTCTTCTAATCTCAATTTTGTGTAAAATTCCTGACTTCACACATTGGCTTCTATATTACAACAGGAATTGGAGGATAAATTTTCACACTGCTTGCATTACTTTGCTGTAATGCAAAGTTATGTTACTTTGTACGGAACAGGCTGGAGGGCAGAACCAGGTAAGGATATTATTATGTTTATATGATTGTACTTCACAGTAAGCCCAAAGATGAACCAGTGCCCTCTGGCAGGTTTTCTGTGAACACAGACTGAAAAGATAATCCCTGCCTTCAAGTGCAATTTAGCTTCTAGGGTATTTTTACCTGAGCTCAGCCTGGAGCAGCAGTGATAGAAAGTTCTTGCCAGGTGATGGAACTGGAGAGGTCTCAGTTCACATCCTGGCTCATCAGTACATATATTATCATGACATTTTTTCTGGTCTCCACAGTGGGTTTTTCATCCTATGTAAGACACTCCGAGGCCTGGAGAGATGTCCTCTGTCAAGGACACGACAGATTCTGTAAAGCCAGCATCACGAATCACTTTGAAAGAAAACTCATGTGTTATACAGTCACCAGGGCCATCTAAGAATCTTTGGGACTGTAGCAGGGTGAAGGGTAAAGGAGAAAAAGTGGAAACACTTCACAAGATGAGGTTCTTGCTGCTGTCGAGGCTATCAGTCCCTGCCAGTGGCCTTTAGCAATCTTTTTTCAAACCTTGGTCCATCCCATTATAGATCTCAAAGGAATTGCTGTAAGTTTTGTGTAAGCTCCTCCACAGAGACAGGGGGACTTCAGCCATCCTCTCTTCTGCCTGGCAGCAGCAGAAGTGTAGGTCAGGAAATCACCATCCACATCAGTTCATGTCATTTACAGTCTGCGCTGCCAGCTCCCTGATTTTCAGGTCAAAAGATGAGTAAAAAGCAGGGAGTGAGGAAAAAAAGTGTATTGAAGTGGAAGCTGGGAAGAGGCTAAAAATACTGTGGCAGATCTATGAAAAAAGGGTAAGAATCACAGAGGTGCTGTGGACTTGGGGGAGGCTTGTCCAAGGGTAGGGGTCCAGTGTGCCTCAGTGTGGGTAATAGAGTAACAAGGTAATAAGGAAACAACAACTGAGATGATTATGGTGGAAGTACAGGGAAAAATTTGGTCTCATATGAATATTTTTTTTAGTTAGTTCAAAGCCATGTTCTGTTGCACTAAATATAGAATATTAATAGGGTAATACCTGTTACCATTCACCCAGGCTCATTATAAATAACTTCATTTTAAGCGTGGTTTTTTGTCATCTAATAATTTTTGTCCCATTATTAGATTGGGGTTTATGAGATAAAAGATGACCTTTTCTTCTGAACTCTAGGCCCTGTTTTACAGTTTGTAATTGAAAAAAATTGAAGATGCACTTGGTCAAGAAAACAGTCCAGTCTACATTCCAGAACTCTTTTCCTTCAGTGTTTCTAACTCAATCTTTAAATTTTCAAATATTTCAGGCCTAATTATACACTGATGCTACCAGCTTTAAGTTACAAATCTAAATCACTAGCACTACAAGGACTGACAAATATATTCTGGAATGAGTTTCATGCTTTTCCTTCCTCAAATTCATACACATTTGTCAGTGGGAGACAGAAGGGGAAAAAAGGAAGCCAAAGTACATTGTGTCACTGAGGGTTGTCTGTCATGGAGACAAGAGCTATTCATATGCAGAGTAAGATTTAGTGATACATATATATTTATACAGAACTAGCTAGTAATAGTTGTTGATTTTGGTTATAATTTTAATAATAATTTTAAATTTTCCTTACTAGCATTAATAAAAATCAACCCCAGTGAAGCATTGTTGCTGCTCTGGAAATCAGTTGCTCAAAATCTCTTCCTGTTCCACTTCAGGCTCAAACCGATTGCACATCAGTGTGTAACAGCTCACTGGAAAGTCATGGGTAAAGGTATGGATGGCACATGGAGTACTGAGCAGGTCAGATTATTTGTCCCAACCTCAGTTACATGCTATGAAAGTGGTGTCCATTTCTTCTGGTATAAATTTCCAGTACCTGTTTCAAAATTAATTAAGGAAGTGACCATCATCTGGTGTAAATGGCTCAGATGCCTTTCTGTATTCCCTAAAAACAGACTTATTTCTCATCCCTACAGAGTTCTGCCAGCAAGGACTCTCAGTTTCTAATTGCAGGGGTCCCTAATTCATTCCTCAGCACTAGCCAAGTCCAGCTTTTCCCTCCTTGTCTTTCCACTTTTAACAACTCATTTTAATACATATTTTTGAAATAGAATCATCTTATTTTGGTTTTGAGTACAGTGAGGTTTGACTCTTTTGTTTTCAGGTACGTACTATTTTTGTATTGTTCACTTCAGTACTGAGTAGGGAGAATTAGACTGGCAGAATTGTAATTTTATGTAATCTTGCCAGAAATGACTTGTTCATGAACAGCAGTTCTTCAATGTGAAAACAACAGTACACAGCATGCCATGCAATGGCTGCTTAAAACACATACCTGGTACTCAGTCCAAGCCATGTTTAAACCAAACAAATCTGTGCCAAAGTTTAGAATGTGGGAGTTTAAGAGTCTTACTTTATTTTGACAATTCTCTGGCATTCTATTTCTTCTGCTGACTGCAGTTTATACACATGTTCTGAGAGGAAAAAAACACAGAGAAAAGGTACACAGGCAGTGACAGTTCACTGTCTCTTCTGATACAAGAATCAGGTGGCAGCAGATGAAAATAGCAGGTGGTAAACAGCAGATCCAGAATGAATAGAAGCCCTCTTTAAATTTGGCTGAAGCTGTCTGACATAATCACAAGTTTGGAGGGAAGACTGACAGACAAACTGCATAAAAATAAATACGAAAAAAAAGACACAGTTTTCCCTTGAGAAACAAAGCATGAATTTAAAAGATAACAGCAGTTTCCTTAGCCCAGGCAGAGCATGCTTGTCTGGCAGGGAGAATTTATGCACAGCCATTTCCCCCTGAGGATGCCAAGGATGCTTAGACCAGTGAGGAAGATGAGTTACATCCAAAACCTTTACTGCCTCTGCCTGTGGACTCTCTGGGGGCAGATATCTGGCCAGAGCAATGTCCCTGAGCCAGTTTATTATTAGCTGAGGGTGTGCTTGGAGCTGGGCTGAAGCAAAGAGCAGTATGAGAGCACCCAGGTGCAGCTGGAAAATCAGATGCTGTGGCTTTTCCGCAGGGAGTCCATGTGGCTGATGTGCTGACACCAACATGTTTTGTGTGACAGAAGGATGTGAAGAGGCTCACACTTGGTTAAAGAAAAATAAGGGATGTCTGTGCATTTTTTTTGTGATCTCAAAAGTTGTTGATAAGCAGACAAGCACTTATTGTGTCTCAGCATAGCTTAGCAGGGTGCACTCCTCAAGAAAATTAGAGGCCTTGACATTACCCTTCCCAGGTCTACACACCCACGGGCTGCTAATTACTGACAGGCTGCAGAAGGGTTGGCGTAGAACACCTTTAAATTGCAGACAGGCACTTCCCACTACTGCCAGAGCAGAAATCATAAGGACTCAGGGTGCCTTGTGCTGTAAAGCTTTTCTGAAAGCTCATGCTGGATTTGTTCAACGTTCTCTGGATTTACAGCACTAACCCTTAGATGATTTAGGACAATTTGTTATACATGACTCAGGTGCTCAGTTACTCTGTGAGCAATTACTGAAAGATACTGGAAACCTTTTCATGCTTGTTGGAAATGACACTGATGGGCAACTTCACAGTTTCAAGAGAAAGCTTTGGAAACATGTCTTCTACTGCAGTTTGTTGTGGTACAATAAACAGTAAAGAATACGAAAAGTTCAAAAGGGAAATAAAAAAATACCAGCAGCCAGCAGTTCAAGTGTTGCCATGCTAATACTTATAAATTCTAAATAAATAAAACAAAGGTTCTCATTTTAGCTAATCACTATGCTAGTGATGCTCAATTAGTCTAATAAATTGCCAGCAAAACAGCTCAAAGCACCCATGCAATGCCTTTGTCTCTTCCTCCCAGGCTTTTCACTTGCACAAATTTATTAAATTAAGACATAAAGCATGCATAATAATTCTTGGAAGTCAACTGCTAATTTGCATAGAAAAATCAAACAAACATATTTTGTACGTAGTACAGGGTTATGAAAGGGCTGCAGTGTGATATTGGATTGGATAGGTTGTATAATACAAAATTTCAACACAGAATGGATTGAAGGAGCTGCATGGACAATTGAGTCTGTGAGTTAGGCTCAAGATGGGCTCAATGAAGCTCTAAGGCCAGCTGAAGTATCAGGACTATGCCACAGGACTGTGAATACATGTGGGGATTTATGAGCCTAAAAAACCCAAGGTAACAGAAGTAAGTTAAAGAGCACTGTTAAGGTTGGGAACCAAAGAGAATTTAGGATCTGCCAAGACTAAGGTCACTGGTATACAATACATCCCATGGTAGTCCCTCAGGACCCTTAACAGACAGACCATTTTAATCCTGAACAGGAGTCAGTGAGAGAGTAACCCTTCAGCCCTTGCTCTGTTACAGGAGGAGGGTGAGGGAGGGATTCCACTGTGGCAAGACCGTGCTGGACACTGACTGGTGCCCCTATCGCATCCTTTCTGCTCTTGCCCAGAAGTGCCAAGTGAGTCATACAACCTCACTTTTCAGTGGCAATCACCAGCTGAGTGCTCCTCAGCTCGTGGTGTCTGGGATCTGATTTACAGAAGTACCAAGGACTTTGGAAGACCAGCTAAATCAGGCAGAGCTGTACCAGGTGAACCAAGGGCAATTCTGCTGTTGATTTCAGCAGGGTCAAACTCAGATCAATTCCTCCATTTCCTTCCAAACCTGCATTTGAGCAGGAGCCACAGACAAATAAGGGAAGAATGAAAAGATGGGCACTGAAAAATACAGCAAGTGCAATCCTCTCTCTCTGTACAAAGCCATCCTACCTAGCTGGGAGATGGAACCATCTGAGAATGTCTCAGTAGACAGCCATGAGCAAAAAAATCAAGGCAATGGGATTCATTGGCATTAACTTAGTTGTTTAAAAGACTGATGTCTGAGCCATTGTATAATTCCTTAATAATGGAGAGAAATAGATAGCCCTGATACTCTAAGCCAAGTCTTGTCTAAGATAGACCTGTTGCCTGACCTGTTCCTCTCTGTTAACTATAGTGGGAAACTAAAGCCATTCTTGGTTTAGCATCTGCTTTGACACAGCAGAAGGGCAGAGCAGATGGTGCTGAAGTCCCAGTGTCCACTCCATATCCATAAGGGGGTTGGTTTGGACTTGATTTATTCTGGCTCCCCTAGACCAGCTATCCTACTTAGGACAGCTATTCCACCACAAGCACATTTCAAAATTGCTTGAATGATTCATTTAGATCACTGTGCCTTTCTAGAGCTAGAAGGACAATTGATGCACACCTGGAGCAGAGGTTTTGGCTCAATTTTCTCTTGAAGGAATTCAGCTAAGCAAAACGACTGCTCCAAGAACTGAGCTGGCAACAAACACAAGGATGAGATTTTCTGTAGAACTGCATCATTGCACAGATCCTAAATACTGCTGTATATGCATCATATCAACTCAGATGCAGATATTTAATTTTCAGGTAAGCGAATGTCAGGTTTAGTGACACAGACAATAAAACCCAATCATATTATTTTAACAAAATCAATCAAAACTGTTTATATAGCTTCAATTATCACAGATCCTGTTGAAATGCTGTTTGTTCAACAGATCATAAAATTTGCAGAGAACAAAATGAAAACACAGAAATGGTATTTTTCATTAGAAATTAATCAACTATAGGGGATTACTAGTCAAGCTACAGGTTATCATTATAGAGTAACTTTTCCTTCAAACTCCTAATTCAGAGAGTTATAAAGAACAGCATCTCAAGCACAATTGGAAGGAAAATTCATGAATGCAGAGAACATTCAAATACAAATTCAGTGCAATTTCTCTTTATGTTTTCTTAGATGTAGTGGGAATATTCAAAAATTAGTGTAACAGTGAAATCTATTTCTTTACATTCACTGCAAATTCCCTGGGGAAATTCTGGCTCTGATCACAAAAGACCCCTTCATCTTACTTAGAAGGGCCCAGATTTGTTCCTAAACTTTTCTTTCTAAGAATTAATGTCTTGGGAACAGATTCCTTAAAACATTGCAGGACCAGCATCCTTTGAGCAGAAATAACTACAAATTCCCTGCTCAAGCTTCTCAAAATGTGCATTAGTACAGAGTATTTAACCTCTTACAAGGTTGCTCTTGCTTATGACAGTATGAGTGAGGACATGCAGAGCTTTTCCCTTCACATCAGAGATATCAAAAACACACAAGTTCTCAGATGCTTTGTCTGGTCACCTGGGTTATGCATTCCTGTGCTGAATCTTGTAGGAAAGGTGAATAGTGTATTGTAACACCAGAAGAAGGGAAAAATACATTTATGGGGCAAATTTATACCCAAGAAAATAAAAATATTTTTCTGAAAATTTTGTTTTCTCTTTATTTACAGTTACTCCAAGGGATAATAATTATGAATAAAATGACAGACCACTGCATGGAGACAAGCATGACTTTTTCCTCCAACCACTAAATCATTAATGTAAGCAAAAATGAAAATATTTTTTAATTGCCTGCTGTAATGTCAAACAATAATTGCAGATAATATAGACTTCTCAGATGCTTAGCCCAGTTACTTCAGTTATGTGTCCCTGGAGAAAAGCTTGTAGGGAACATAACTATAAAGCCAGAGAAAGTGGAAAAGTGAGAAGAAAGGAAACTCAAGTAGTGGATTACACAAAGAGCTTTAAGTGGCACAGTAGAAAGCAGCTAAGCCTCCAGTGGAAGCGGGAGAGCTCTGGCCAAGCTGGGCAAGGCAGTGGTTGGGGGTTCAGTGACTTAACAACCATTTGGTTTGCTTTGAAAATGGTCAGATGTGTCTCATGACCATCACTGCCACTACATCTGAGTAGGTTACTGGCCAGTAACAGCTGCCCATGGCCAGTGTTGCCTACCAGGCCTCAGAGGTTACCCCAGCTCTGTCTGTGGAAGAGGTCTCTGTCCTAGGAACCTGCTTCCCAACAAAGCAGTGCTTAGCTGTCATTTCCAGGCAGGCAATCAAAGGTGACTTGGAAGAACCAGGGTGAGTCATATTATTCTAAGGAATCCGATTAATTTTATAGCCCTGACAGAAGTTCATGCATTGAACAAACCCCAGCTGTCACGTTTTATCACCTATTTCTGCTCTCAAACAATGGTATTATTCCAACTCAGCTGCAGAGTGTGAATGTAAAGCCTGAAGTTCTGAATTCATCTTTGTGCCTCTAATGAGACTATCCAGTGTTTGCATTTTATTCTTCCGTTTTTCTTCAATACTTTTGTCCTTGGAACTTCAAGATGTCTGTGAGCATTTTCTTAAAAACAATCTCTAAGCAAACCCTGAGGATTATTTCTGTGTGTCTTCCCAGCCATGCAGGCAGTACACATCTTCCCTCTAAAACTCTGAGCACTTGCAAGATTCCCCAATTCTTTTGCTGGGATGTATGACATGGCACACTGGCACTGTCCACTCACTGTGGTTAACACAGGTGCAGGTTCTTGGAGCATTTTGACATTTTATTTTTGCATACAGCATTTTACGTGAGCTGATGTCTTGGAGGGGCTACCTAGAACAAAAGCTAGACAAAAAGAAGACAATAAAGTGGATATTCATTAAAGGCCTTCAATGGAGTAGAGAAGGGAAATAAGGCACAGAAGGACGAAGTCAGGTGTTAGTATGAAGAAGACCAGGAAAATCTCAAGATGCTACTAGCCAACAGGCCAGTGGATCTAGAGACCCTAGCACACCTTCCTTAAATTCCCAGCTAGATCAGTTGGTCTAAGAAAAGGTCCCTCCAAATATTTCTGTGGTTATTTGGAAAACAATGGTTCCAGTCCTTACTAAAATATCTCTTAAAGTCTTTGAAAATCATGTTAAAACAAGAATCGTGAAGACTAACCTCTTCTGTGACATAAAACATCTTTCAGTGCTGTTTTATTTTAAAGTAATGTGGATATGTTCTGCCATATCCAAAGCTTTTCACAAGTTTGTTGTTTTTCTTTTCAGTGCATAAAACAATTCAGTTGATGCTTTTAACTGTGAGCAGTTAAATCTGACCCTTTTCCCTCCTGCTCCCCCAATGGTGACTGCTTATCTCCACCACACCAACACAGGGACACTGCTGACCCCAGAACAACCGTGCAAACAAGCAGGACTGCACAGTTACTTTATTGAGGTGGCTCTTTAGGATGTGGCTTGCTTCTAAAGGCAGGGGCTGAGTTATCATGGACCCATACCACCACTTTCCTAGGCTGTATAACTCAAAACTAGCCAGAAGAATTAAACTACTTCTTGAGAAATCAACATCCATTTATATATTTCCTGCCACTCCTTGCATGCCAAACACTCAAGAGACTTCATACCTTATCCATACTGCAAAGGTTTAGCTCACTGACTCCTAATACACATTTGAAGTACATCTTATATTTGAGGAATGATATATGATTCTGAAAATCAGACAAAACTAGAGTCCAGTTTCCCCATCTGCCATGGCTGAACCCCAGCCAGCAGCCAAGCCCCACTCAGCCACTCATTCACTGCCCTACCTGCAGGATCAGGGAGAGAATCAGAAGAGTAAAAGGCAGAAAACTCACAAGTTGAGACAAATACAGTTTAATAGGGAAAGCAAAAGGCACTGACTCAAGTGATGTAAAACAAAGAATGAATGCTTCCCAGGGGCAGGTGGGTGTTCAGCCATCCCCAGGAGAGCAGGGCCACATCACATGTAATGGTGACTTGGGAAGACAAATAGCATCACTCCAAATGTCTAGTTACTCTTTTTTCCCCCCACTTTATGGACTGAGCATGATGTTCCACTGTCTGGAATGTCCCTTTGGTCTGTTTGGGTTGCCTGTCTCAGCTGTATCTCCCCCCAGCTTCCCAAGTACCCCCAGCCCCCTTCCCAGCCTGGCAGTACAAAAAGCAGAAAAAGCCTTGGCTCTGTGTAAGCCCTGCTCAGTAGTAAAAAAAAAAACAAAAACAAAAACAAAAACAAAAACAAAAACAAAAACAAAAACAAAAACAAAAACAAAAATAAAAACAAAAACAAAAACAAAAACAAAAACAAAAACTCTATATTATCAACCCTGTGTTCAGTACAATCCAAAACACAGCCCCACACCAGCCACTGTGAAAAAAATTAACTCCACACCAGCCAAAACCAGCACACTGTGAAACTGAGGTCTCTGCACTCTTGACAAAATAACCATTGCTCAGTGTGGCCCAGCATCTCATGGCTGTGAGGATCAGAGTCTGTCTTTTGAGAATTTTTTTCTTTTGTATAAATCACCACACTTACTGATGCAAAGGTTCAGGAGCCAAGTCAAACAAAGCACAGAAGCAAGTGAAATTGCATATTTATGCATCAGGATTTAGTTTCAGCAGCAGCCTTGCATTTACGCATTATTACCAGCCAATTTCTTTGTCACCTTGGAGAGGTGAGGTTTGTCCTTTATCTTTGTGCTTCAGCTCTCTGCACATTATTCTTCAGCAAACATTTAAATTCACCATAAATCTACAAGAAATTTTTACTTTTTTTTCCCTTTCAGGAGACCTCTTTTCTAAGTTGCCACTTACCCTGCCCTCCATGCAGTCATTTACTCAGGTTCCAAATTCCTTTCCAGCATTCCCAGACTCAATTTGAAACTATTGCAGGAGACAGCAAAAATTAGTTTAGGGAAATATTTTTTTGCCAGCTATCATTCCAGACTTTCCTCCCATCAATTCTCCAACCTACCTTATTCCTTTTCTTCCTAATTGAATTTTCTACATTATGATCCCTAAATTGTTCATATTCCTGTTCAGGCTTTAGTGTTCCACTTGCAAGCAACAACAGTTTATGTTTTCTGCTTCTGGCATTTCTTAGAGATTAATTGCTGTGCAAATGCATTGCTAGAGTAACTCCATGGAAGTCATAGAGACTGCCAATTCTTGGTAGCAGACCCTTTGACCTGATATTTCTAACACTTCATTGGCACTAAATCTATTTTTTATATAACTCACATTTTAAATTGCATACAACTTTCTTATTTATTACAACTATTTAAAACCCTGGGTTCTTCTATTTGGACAGCAAAAATAAGCAATTTTACAGCCTAGAGAAATTCATAACACTAGCCACTAAGCTCTGTTGTCAGGCCAGAGACCCCCTGATCTCAATGGATTGCTTGGCACAGTCTCTGTATCCATTCTTTATCTGGAAATAATATTTTTTTTGCTCAGTATGATGGAATTCTCTGAAATAATTCAACTGGAAGGAAAGTTACCTTGTCAGAAAGTCATCATCTTAACAGTTTTAAAGCAAATTTGTGAGATAAGAAATATTGGATAGGAAGAAAGAGTGTTTGAAGGAGTAATATTTCTTTGGAATAAGTCCAAGACCTGGACTCTAATACAAAGTGGAAGATTATCTGCTGTGCTTATCCCAGGACAGATTGGTAGGTAAATTGCACTAACTTTCACTGGGGCTAATATATGCTCACACATCTGTTTCCAAAACAGTGAGAAAAATTTAGCTTCATCCACTCTGCTTTCAAGGAGTGTTTAATTTTTTGTTAAGCCATTTCTATGCAAATAAGATAAGTGTTTTAATAAACATCAGGAGACACACACAAATGTTTTATTACTGATTGCATTACCTGTATATCACCACTGTAAAACTTCATGTACACATCAATTAATCTTCCAATTTTTTCTTCCTGTCCTAAGCAAATGCCTGTTTCGTGGCAAAACAAAATTAGTGACCTAGATGGAACATAAATTACCTTTATTTCAGTGATAGCATATTATTTAACAGGAAATTCTTTCAAGTACTCACTAATGTCATTCTATATTATAGTCCTTCACATAACTTACAAGATTAGCAAAACAGTTCTACAGTCACTAGTTAGGAGACCAAAATTTAATATAAACCTGATATTTACTGAAATCTGTCAGCTCAACCAATCCTGCAGAAAAAAAGTGAGCCACTAAAAACGCACGGCAATTCATCACATAACACTGGCACTGACATTGCAGTAGTATCTGCTGGAGAATGGATGGTTGCTCTAATATATGCACCCAGAAACTACTACAGTATCTACAGAAGTGTAGTATTACTTGTTTAAAAGCCAAGCACTGACTTTTTAATAGAGTTAATTTACTATAAGAAAGACTGTATACATAAGCTCAGAAGCTCAATATATCTTGCTTTACATGTGCAGCTCCCAGCATGGACATTTGCCTGGCACAGGAGAGAAGACTTCCCACCTGGATGGATGGCAGTATTTGTGCTGCAGAACAGGCACACACAATCCATTCAACTTCCCTTTCTCTTGTGAGAAGCACCTGCAGATCACGCACATTGAGATCAATGTAAAATTTAAGATAGACTTGCTTGATGAGCTACAGCCTTTTTTGGGACTTGTTTTGGATTTATTAGTTTTTTTCAATAATCTGGAAGATATGATCATATCTGGAATAGAAAGACTTTCAAATGGTATTCCTGACTTACCACTGGCTCATGAGTCAGTCTTGATGAATACTATAAGTTATCTAATATACAGAGTATTTTTTTGAAAACAGCACTTTTCATTTTTTATAGTGTCTCAGGGTTTGAGACCCACTGAAGTCTTGTACTAAATGCCTCTGTTTGTCAACATGGTGGTCCAGTGTTTTACTGGTGGAAACCAGACAGCAGTTTCCAGACTGATCTTCACAAATTACAAGAAAAGCAGGACTGGCAGCTCATAAAGCCACTCACAGGGAACACTGATATCTTACCCTCCAGCCTGTCTCCTCCTTCTCCCTTGAAGATGGTACCAGCTCCTCAAAGGCAAAATGTTCAGGCCAGACAACCCCAGCACAGCTGGATTCCCCAGGCCAGCAGCATACACAACTCCTACAAGGAAGTACTGACAGGTTAACCATGTGTTGAATTGAAACTTGCAGCTTGTTGCCTGCTGAGGAGCAATCCTAATCAGCTGCCAAGGATATAACGCCTGAGTAAAAGAAGAGGGAGGAAGAGCAGGAGAAACAAATGCTTTTCATCTTTCATAGCTGAAGACAGAAAATGAAATTCTAGTTATTACGTTCTAAGAGATGCTCATTTGCAAGAGTGAAATGACTTTGGGAGGTCATTCCTACTTCCAAGATACTCATTCCTTGAGAAAAAAAATACCTGATGATTTGGAGTAGTTTAAGATCTACAAATACAATTGCTTGGCAATATAAATAGTTTTCAAGTACTTACTACTTTTTTGAAATATTTCTCATCTTGCCCAACACAATGACTGATTTCACATTTGACTTCTTCTACATAAAATTCATTCAGTTATGAAGAAAGACAACAAAAAATATAAAAACACTTGGGGCCAGTTTCTGCTCTGAGTAAACATTGCTACCTCACTGGCAAGAGACAACATTGCTGTGGACTGAGCCCAGCACTTGTAGCAAAAAATAGAATTCAAATAATTCAAAAAAATGTGTTCCCACCTTTAACAAATATGTATCTACAGCTATGCTGAACTTTGCCAAGAGCTTCCCTTGGTGAAATACAGATTTTTCTTCCTATCTTCCAGTAGCAGCAGGGATCTCTAAACCCCACTCTGAGAACAAGACTCTGAGAACAAGACTTCTGGAGTTAGTGCCACAATATCACCTCCTTGCAATATGGTAATTTACTTGGGGAAAGAACTTTCTTCTTTCTTTTCTTGATTTCCAATCTGTTTTTCCTAATTTGCTGAAATCAACAGTTTTTAAGCATTCATACATGCAGAGCTTAGAACAACATTATCATTTATATATATTGATAATAATATTATCTATACTTTCATGCTGGGGAGCCCTTCACTTATCATTTATATATATTGATAACAATATTATCTATACTTACATGCTGGGGAGCCCTTCACTTAAAAATATTCCAAAAAGATGCCACTCTTCATAAAGCTGTGGAAAATTTATTATTTAGGCCAGTGTGTCCAAACACAACTTAATATTGGGGGGTTTTCTGCATGGTTCTTTGCAAGGCAAATTCTGTTGGGCTGAAATCCTTGTCCTTCTGCTGATCCTTCAGCAACTACTTTTATTCCCTGTTTTCTTGCTCCAAAACCAAGCAAAATGTGACAAGACTGCTGAGCAGCAAGTTGAGAGCCCATGAAAGATCAGGCTGCTTCATGTAGGCAGATATCCCATCCACACAAGACAACACTGGGGCTGAAAACTGAACCCAGTCTTCTGGGCCACTTCTTGGACTTCCTAAGTCCTCAGTTACATTCCTGGGATGAATAGGGGAAAGCTGTCAGGGGAAAGCTCCAGTCCTGAACAGCAATCCTGCCACAGGGACCCAATAAAAGGGAGAAGTATGAGGTGCTGGGGAGAAAACCAACAACGGCAGTGGGAGAAGACACAGGAGGGATAGAAGGACAAGGGGCAGGAGGGAGGCAGGAGCACACTGCAAAAGTGCCAAAAACAGACAGAAAGGTAAGAGTTGTTTCCAAGAAAAGTCAGCAAGCACAAAAACAAAACAAACCCAACCCAACCAAACAAACAAACAAAAAAACACCACTAACACACCCCCCCCAAAAAAAAAAAGAACAAACCCCAAACCTAAAAAGCAAAGGGAGAACACAGAAGGCAGATGAAAGCAAAACTACAGTGTAAGAGGCTTTGAAACAAAAGGCTTAAAAGGCATCAGGAATCCTCGGAACAGAGCGAAACCACTTCAAGGCAAACCTCTCTCACTCCCAAGTCAGCATAATCCACAAATTTTAAAGTTATTTTCTTAATTACCAATGCTTTTTGCCTTGGAGGTTTTATTTTTTCCTAGAATTAAAAGATTACTGCTATGGCAATTTTATTTCAGTATGGATTCTACTTAATTAGATACACACAAGTAAAGCCACACATCAGCGAAAGGAAGAAAAAAAAACACCTAATTTATTTACTTACCCATGGAGGGAAAAAAACCTACATTTTTAATCCCTTTTCTTGGAAGCAGTGAGAAAGATCCTGACTCCCATGCCTTCCTCTTTGGGAATGTCCTGTTGGTTGTCAAGATTTCCTGGAGTCAGAAGGAGTTGGTATAGCAGACTGAACTGCATGTCATGGTGCTTGTGGATTATTGCACACAGCAATCAAGTCTGGCCTCCAAAATCTACTGAGAATTTGCAGCTTGGTTATCTACACATGTGCAGATAAACCAGAAAAAGAAACTAAATAAAGAATCAGGCAGGGATTGTTAATAGGGATACTTTCCCAGAGTGCAAAGCCATTTAATGCAACTTAAAGAATACCTCCAGAGACACTATTCAGCATAAAACACATAACGTCTTTTTGAAGCCAAATTAATGAATACACTTCCTTTCCTAGAAGAGTTTACAGGCTGAAACAACCACATGTAGTGTAAATGAAGAATTAGATAAAACATGACACAAATTAATGACAGCTGAACCTCGTTCCAGATTTTCTCCCATTTCTGAGGGACTTAGAATGCCTGAAGGTCATTAGTATATGGAGTATATTAGTATCTAGTCATTAGTTTATCAGTAAATATGTAGGCAAAGAAGTACTTGGTACTTTGGCCTTTTCCATGTTCTTTGTCACCAGATTCCCCAGACTATTAAGCAGCTGTCCCACATTTTCCCTAGTCTTTCTCTTCCTGCCTAAGTACCTGTAGAAGCCTTTCTTGATGTCCTTTACGTACCTCAGCAGATTCAACTCCAGGTGGACTTTAGTTTTTCTAAACCAAATCCTTCATGGTGCATTCCTCCTGGCTCCCCTCTGCCTGGTTCTACCTCTTGTATGCCTCCTTTTTATGTCTGATTTTTTTCAGGAGCTGCTTCCTCATCTGTGCAGAACTTCTGTCTTCAGCTTAAAGAAGGGGATCCTTGAAAAGCAACCAGCTTTCCTGAACCTCTCTTCTCTTTGGGGCTGTATCCCATTGGATTCCTCCAAGCAGATCTGTGAATAAGCCACAGCCTGCTCTTCTGATATCCAGGGCTGTGGTCATCCTAGCTGCTTTACTGTGTCCTCTCAGGAATCTGAACTGTATCATCTCATGAGCACTGTGGTTAAGACCATCCCCAGAATTCACATGGTCATGATTGTCATGGAAAGAGAATTAAAAGGAATTAATTTTGCGTTCTTCAGACTGCCAACCCAAACTGAGCTTAGGGACGTTCTTTAACCATATTGCATATAATCCCAGTGCTTCAATAAGTAGTTTGGACATAGGAACACTTTATAATTGCAGGTATCTGTTGTCACTTCCACCCAAGCAGCACTCCTTTCCCGTGTTGTTGGATCTGCTGTTGAGATCAGCAGACATGACAAGCATGTACAGACTCACATTTGGGATTGACCTGTATCTCCATAGGGGGAAACAGAAAGAGTTGTAGGCTCCCCAAGCATTTTAAAGAGCTTCTATAAATATGCAAACTTTTCTTCAAGAGTTAAAGAAATATTCTGTACTTTTTAAAGAAAGAATTATTCACATCCAAAACCTGAAGTCATGTCTACACCTGAGAAAAAAAACCCACGAGGTGTTCATTTTCAAAGCACTGCTTTCTAAATACCCAATTCTTACATCTCTGTACTCTCAAGTATGCATTATAGTGAAACATTTTATGGGTTACTACAATGTCTTCTGTCACAGCACACTCAGAAGGTCCATCATAGGGACATCCCTTTCTAAATTTAGATATGGTAATAAACTTCAACAAGTAAAATGGGATCAAAACAGCTCCAAATTTGACTCCACTGTCCTAGACCTTGTCAGACCTTTCCAGCAAATAAGGCTAAAGGAAGAGTTATGTAGGGAGATTAAAATCTCAAGGTGTGTAAAGAATGGGGGAAAACAAAATAATAAACTGATGCCTTTTCTCAACCACCATTATTGCAATGCTTCTGTATGTCCCTCATTGCTCTGGAAAGTAACTGCCTTGCTACACTCTGCTATACACTTTGTGCTCTTCTGACAAATCCACCTACAAAAATACTGGTAAATAATACCTTGCACTTGGCAGTGTGATCACCTTCCCATGATCAATACATAATGTGCATTCCCAGACACTGCTAATTAATGGCAAAGTGCAGGCATATACATCCAAAACACATGGATCATACAGAACTATCTGAAATCATGGGCAAATCAGACTTTCTCCCTTTATTATTCTTACTTTGAAGTAAAATTTTACACCAAAAACTATCTCAAACAACCTACAATAGATTTTACTTAGTGTGTGTTTACAGATATGCAGGGGCATAATTGTCAGTATGTCAAACATATTTTCACAAACTCTTTTATTGACTTTTCCTAATACAAAATACCTGCTGCAACAATAGCTTTATTTGCTTGCAGAAAGAACAGCTAGTACTTTGAGAATGGTATTTTAAACAAACCTCTCTTAAGCTGAGTGGAAGAAGTGTTTACCTTGCACAGAGGCTTACATTGTGGAAGGAAAGCTTATCGGTAGACCAACTGTAGCACAGACAGTGAAGGAGTCCAGGGAGGAGCTCAGTTAGATCCATGTGATCTCAGTGAATGCTGCAGAGCAAATACTGTGATAGCATCCTAGCAATTCAGTGCACAGCACTATTTGGAGGCTTATGACCCTCAACCCTATGACCCTAAACCAGAAACCCCTTCCTGATTAGCTAATGTTAAGTATTTGGAAAAGATTTATAATGTCTGAGCAGATCAAAGTGAGCAGAAAGGAGTCATGGCTCTCCCACGGAATGAATTTCCTTGAATTTCCTGTTCTATGGCAGCATTATGCTAGAAAAGGTTATTGCTAAGTTTTATAACAAAAATTCTTGGATATATATATAATGGTTTGGGGATAGTTTCCAGCAATTTTAGTCATTCTGCTGACTACAGGAAGCACTGAAAATATGTAGAAAATAAAGTAAAGAGCAGAGAGATGATTTTTATTCTGCTCACATAAAAAACTGCTTTCCAAGCAGGGCAAAACTGCCCTTGCTTGAAACCATGCCAATAAATTACAGGGAAGAACTGCTATATCTGCTATATGAGGTGACAAATTTTGGCCTATATCATTTTCATTTGCAAAATGTTGCTCTCCTTGAAACAAATATCTTTTGATATGTCAGTTATGCTTGTCTTTATGGGGAAATATATCCATGACCACACAAAAACTTAAAACATAAAGGGCCAGGTCTATTCCAGATGTAATTTTAATAACAATGGGAGATCAGGATGTTTAGCACTAGCAGGTTCCTGCTCTTTATAAAGCAGGGTAGAAGCAATGAGCACAGGGTAGAAGCAACTGTGAGAGG
Organism: Aegithalos caudatus; assembly: GCA_013389925.1. NCBI lineage: Eukaryota > Metazoa > Chordata > Aves > Passeriformes > Aegithalidae > Aegithalos > Aegithalos caudatus. Next base: position 389,710 of record WEIU01009067.1, read on the forward strand.
CGTATCAGTTCAAAGCAGCATGTAATAAACGGCATCCTGCAAACCAGCTGTTTCCATAATTCACTATCAGATGACAAAAAGCCCATTGAAAGAATTTTGTGTTCCTCCTGATTGATGTGATTTCTTTAAATTAAAAAAAAAAAAAAAAAGGAGAGAGATAGAGACAGAGAGAGAGGGGATGTTTTCTAATCACAGAATTTCTTTATGTTCCAACTGCAGCTTCACATCAGCTGGCAATTTGAAACTCTTGACATGTTATTTCATTTCACTTTGGGGCACAACAGGGTTCACATAATTTTGACTGTGAACAAACTGGTAAAGTTCTCTGGCCATTTAGGCAGAAGAAAGAAAATTTCCATGCAGGCACTATCTAGTTGTTAGCAGGGACAAAGAAAACTAACTGATTTTGCACTCCTTGCTAATTATTAGCCTTACTAATTATTTTAGACTGAAACAAGTAGATCTTTGCCTGAGCTTTTTGTATATTACTCCAAATCTCTATTGTGGACTTCCATGAATTTTGAAAAATTAAGGCATATCATTATGTAACTTAGAAAAGCCCTGAAGTTTATGTTTTAAAATCTTTCAGGACATTAAAGAACTCATGTGATATTTGTCAGAGGCCTGACCCAAAGTCCATTGAAGTCAGTATCAGTGTTTCCAAATGTAGGGGGTTGGATCAGCTCCTTGGTTTAAAAACATAGATTTCAGAAGGAAGATGATGAAATTATATACTAACTTGATCTAGGAAAATTCATCTATTATTTCTAGTATGTTTTATTGATACTGTGAGGCCATTTAAGATTTACTTCTCTGCTATGCCTGTTAATTATGTATGTTGTAAATCTTTGAGCTGATATCTGAATACATCACATAGACACAAATTCTTCCATGCATTCAAGCAAATTAATTCCTTGCCTGGTCATTTTATACTTCAGTTGTTTTTCAGCTTTTTGATGGATTGGAACAGATTGACTTTTCTGAAGGCAATCCCTCAGTTACTCACTGAACCCTTCAGTCCTTTCTGCACACCAATTAGCCACAACCTATTTCCAAGCCACTGGGTAAAAATCAGGGCATATTGCACAACCCCCTGTCTGTGACCTCCCCCCATCTGTGATCTCTAACATGCTGCTTAGTACCCTGAAATGGCCAAGTTACCAGGAACAGGTGAAAGCTGTAGAGAAAGTGTCATAACTTCTGGTTAGTATAGTTGGAATTTCTAACAAATTTCTTAGGGTTTGGGAGGTTTTTTGCATCACTTATGCACCAGGTTCATTAGTATTGAATACAACTTGCATATGAAGTATCACTGCAGGATGATGTCTCATCCATTTGCACAGGTTATATGGAGCTAGTTAATGATTTTTCTGGAACTTTAAGCACAGCACCCCATCCTTCCTTCAAAAACAGTGGAGCGGAGAGGGTCCAGGCACTTAAAGATAAGAACTTTTACAAAGGACTTTAAACTGTAGAGACCCTACAGAAGCTCAATGTACACATTCAAGGTGCTCTGTGGCTAGAAGCCCTCACCATGACAGTCTCCTTCAGTGTGCAGAATCCTTCTGAGGAATTGCAGAGGTTCCTCATACTGCAGTATTCAGAGCTTATGGTGCTTCCCAGCTTATGATGCTTCCAAGGTAAACAGTACAGGCCTAGTCTGTGCTCTGTGCTTGGGATATGCTGACAAAAATTCAAGTAAAAATTGTTTGTCTGCATATACATGTGTACCCTTCCAAATTTTCAAGGTCCCTGATGCAGCCTCCAGCCTGTCAGGGTGATTTGATTTGTGCTTTGAATATCAAAAGACCCTTCTGCCCCTTCCTGCGTATTTCTCTAAGAAACAAACACTCAAGTTGCAACTGCAAAACATCCATGTGCCACATATATATGCTATTCCCTGTGGTGAGAGTATGTTTAATTGGCCAGATGTGGCAACTTCTGTGTGTGGGGAACCTGAAGAGAGAGAGCTGATCTTCAGGCAGCTTGTCCTCTCTGCGTGGTGCAGGCTCCCACAATACACAACAAAATGTAGTGAAAGAAGCTGGAGCCACATCAGGGAACAGCAAGAGCTGATTGCGTGACTGGAACACAGCTCTCTTCTAACTTTGACCTGGGTTATATGACTCAGTTCAGCACCTTTACATTGTCTGTTGCAATATAAATACAATATTACAGGAGTTGCCCATGTGAATTGCACAATGGAGTGTCCCAAGCCTTGCCATGCCCTCAGTTTGTCCTAATAACATGTTCCTTCTTGTTCTCCTGACTAATCCATTCTGAACATTAGGGCTTTCATCTTGGTTCTCCTGAGAGAACTCTCCTATTTGCCTCAAGCTGAAAACATCAATGATTTACTGTTGCTGACTCCAGGGTTAAATGGCTGTTTCCTGTTGAGTGTCTGGTTGAGTTAATGCTATAGCAATATATTAAGTATTGGCTTTTCCCTATGGAACAACATACTATTAGAATAATTTTATTGTTTTTCAATTTTAATTGTTTATCTGCTTGAAACTTCTGCATATTTTACTTTTATTATGAGCTAAATGCAAACATCCTGCTCTCAGAAGAGCTGTTTGTTAGCAAGCATAGAGTCATAGAATAGTGTGGTTGGAAAGGACCTTAAAGGCATGAAGCTGTGTCAGGGGAGGTTTAGGTTGGATATCAGAAGAAAAATTTTCATCCAGAGGATGTTTGGGCACTGGAATAGGCTCCTCAAGAAAGTGGTCGCAGAACCAAGCCTGAGAGAGTTCCAGAAGCATTTGGAAAATGCTCTTGAGCACAAGGTGTGACCCTTTGGGTTTCCCGTGCAGGGCCAGGAGTTGGACTCAATGATCCTGATGGGTCCCTTCCAACTCAGCATGTTCTGTGATTCCATGAGTCTATGAGTACTCTAGTGAACAACTTCGCCAGAAATGTGGCCTTGTTCTTCTGAAACATCCAGTAGCTCAAAGCAACAACAGCAGATCCCATTTTTCTTGGAAGCATCTGGGAAGTAACAGAGTAGAAGACCATTAAATTTGGTACATGTCAAGGAGAATGTTTTCTTTGCCTGGTCATTTAGCCACCATACCTTTAAAAAATACTAATTTTTTTTCAATTTCTATTGGTTTTTTTTGTTTTATTTTTCATGAATTCTGCTTAACTTTGACTTTCATTTTTGTTATTTACCAAGTGACCCATATTTCCTTGTTTTTCTAAGGAGGACTTCCAGATTTTCAGGCAGTATCCCTCAGCATTTATTTCATGCTGTACTGGTATGAGTTATAAAGATATTCTGTTTTCCTGGAGACAGAGCACCAAAGTCCCTCCAGGTGCAGCTGCTGGTACAGATGTGGTTAAATTGGAACAGTACTTCCCTCTTTGGAAAAAGCAGTGCCTGGAACAAACTGGGGTATCTTTGAACAACAAAGTGGAGTAACCATGCTGGAATATCTTTGAACAACAGTCCCTGCAACATGCTTTCTTTCCCACATTTCACCAGCAAAACTGCAATGAGAGTGGACTCTTGGAGAAGGCTTGGCCTGTGCAGGATGGGATTCATTGACTTTTCCTGAAACACTAGGCTCTGAGCACTGCAACTTTTCTCTGATACCACAATTCAGGATTGGTAGGCAGAGCTGGAGGTATAACTACACATGCAACACTATTAATGAACCCCATCATAAAGGAGATCACAAAATCCTTGAGATGCATAAAACTCTAGAGGCTATCTACAGCTAATTTTCTCAGACATGTTGTCTCTCCATGTTGTTCTCCCTTTAATAATGAAACACCATATTTTTAAGCACCATATTGTATAAATTATAGGTGACACACAACCCTCACAGCAAGCCAAGGAAAATGACAGCATTGAATTCCCAACAGCTATCAGGATACATTCACAGTTTTAGAAGAAAATTACTTTTGAAAAGACAAAATTTAAATGAATAAACATGAATCTACAAGGTTTCAGCACAGCATAGCATTTCATCCACAAAATTTTGCTTTGGGGTCACGTAATTCCATCCAAAGCAAAGCAAAAGCACCACAACACATACACATGATCACAGCAGGCTAATCTCAGCTCTGATCACAAATTTGTCAAAACTCAGCTCAGCTCAGAAGGGATTTATGCTGGACTGACTCTGAAGAATTTATCAGCTGCTATCATGGAAAGCAGCCCCTGCAAACCACAGGAGAGATGAAATAAGATAGGGCTGCAGCTTCCTCCTATTTGGCTATAGTGTCCCTTCAGCTGCAGCTCCCTTCTATGCACTGCACTTGACAAAGCCTTCCAAGGGACCAGCTTTCCTGCAATAGTATGGTCTAGGTCATAAGCATCTGTCTGTTTGGGACTTGGGTTTGCCAAAAGAACAGCAGTAAACAACCTGGCACCTACAAGACAGTGGCGTGGCTGGCCAGGCAGCTGTGAGCCAGCAGAGGAGCGGATGTGCTCAGCTCCAGCTGGGATGCTATGGATTTCTCCTCTGTTTCCCCTCACAGCTGGTAGTTGCCTCCTTTTGTTGCTCATGCTGGTGGTTTGGGGAGTTCCACACTACACTTCTGGTGTAAAGTGGCTGGGAGTAACCATCTCCCTGCATCAGTAAGGTGCAATGTGAGGTGCCAAGGCCCACTTTGGCCTCCCAGTAGAACACTCAACACCCCCAAGGACTGTCCTAAACACACATCCTATGTGTGGAATCGGCACTCACTGAGCAGCTCCAAGGGTCACTTTGGAAAGGCTGTCATTCTCCTTTGGCGTCAGCTTTGGGCTGCAAGAGCAGTTGAATTTCAGGGGGGCACAGATGACACCTAAGGCCAGTGTACATCCCTTAGCTCTCTACTTTCAGTCTTATTCCATGTCTATAAATCACACACCTCCAAACTGGTCCCTGGAACAAGTGAAATCTGCTGAATTGGCAGTTCTGGGAGAGGGGAGTTATGACTAAAAGGTTTCAGAGCTGCCAAATTTTCAGGCAATAGCATGGCGCAGAAGGCAGGCAGATAACACATAAGGAGCAAGCTGGAAGGCACTGGAGGTCACTGTACAACCTATGAGGAGAGCAAATGGTGTGTAAGCAGCACAGAAAAGCGAAAAGTATCATGGCTATTGGAATCAACAAATGGGTCCCCAGGGAAAGCATATTTTTGTACAAAGGCCCAGATAAGAAGTGATGTGATTTGCTATTTATGCAGAGGACAAAGCACAGGCCTGGCAGTTAGCACAGACTAAGCAGAGCCCAAGGTCAATTGCTGTGTAATTCATATTCATATCAAAACATGATGCAGAACAGTGCAACTCTGCATAAGTAGTGAAAAACAGCATATCCCATATTGGTGTAAAAATATTCAGAGATCAATTAATTAAAATCTAGACTTAGAAAATGAGAGCTTGAAATGCTCTCGTTGAAAAAGAAGCTGCAAACACAGACCAAGCTGATTATGCAGAAAGCAATGTTGTAGAGAGAATAACTCAGATGTTTAAGTGGATGCATAATTTCTTGCACCAGGAGAGCAAGCTAGACAGAGCCTTGAAGTATATATTTCCAAAATAAACTCTCCAAATGAGAGTATAAAGATTTTAAATTTGGGTAAAGCATGTTTCATTGGCGTATAAATGCACATTCTCAACTTCTGCAGAGCAAACCCGTAGTCCTAAATATGGCTAAATAGAAGTAAAAAAGTTATAAAACAGTCTTTCCTCCATCCACTATGTCTTTGCAGGGCAAGCCTCTGTCTACAGGGGTTTTTTAAGTCAATTCAGGGATTTTCTGAATTGTACTAAACTGCCCAAATTGAGGCATTTTCTTGTTCTGTCACCACTGGCAACACCTGGAGCATAAAATAGGGCAGGCAGGGACCTCTTCCTGCTCTCAAAGACAATTGGTAGAGTACAGATCACATCCACAAGGCAAAGTGCTTTTCAGCTTCCTGGAGGTAGGACATCTATATCCAAATTGCCTAACCAGGAGTGGCCCCTTGGTTCTTTAGTCCCAGGTATCCCTGCATCTGTCATAGCCTCAGCCCCCGCACTTCCTTCTTTTCCTTTTCTTGAAAGAATCCTTGCCTTGAGTTGTTACCTCCATAAGCATTTCCCACTGCTTCCCAGGGAAGTAGTAACCTCCTCCTCAGCCCCCTCATCCTAGATTCAGCTGCTCTTAGAGATATTTGAAATCCATATTAAACCAGTTAGGGTAAAATATGCATCTGAGTTTTTAAAAAGAGGATATTAAAATGGTATGTATGTGTGAAATCTAATCTTAGTTAAATTAAATCAGAGACGGGCACTTAAAATCCCTTACTTCTGAATGAGGTTATAGGAAATGGGTCAGTCTCAGTGGTAACATCACTGGATATTAATCTTTGGAATATGGCAAATGGAATATATGATGCAATCTGCATCAAACACTGTAAGAGGGGTAGCAAATTTGGAACTGAAAAACCAACAGCTGTTCTGAGAATTTAGTGAAAGTAAATCCAATTATATGTTTCTATACTGATGAAAAGACCAAGGGATTCTAGCAGTTAAAAGGCATAAATATCTGCAAGAAGGACAGTGTATGTCTTTCACTGCTATTAATAACTTGATGAAGAGAGAACTCTGTCTGGCTCCCAACAACTCCAAAGATTTATGAGGATCATTCTAAGGCCTATGAATATAAGGCATCTGAAAGTGAGAACTGAAAAAGCACTAATAAGGCAGTGAGAGACAGATGAATGCTTCCGAAAATGAAAAATGTTGGCAACATCCAGAGACAGAAATGAATGTAAAATGATTTAATAATTAGCTCCTTAATAACTGTTTGTTGACTCAAGTAAACAAAATTGCTACTGGATAAGAAGAAATGCCATCACATAAATGAAGAACTGGTTAAAGAGAGGGAATGTGGTTGAAATGAGCAATTTTCATAGTGAGAAGGATTCTAAATGAAGCACCACAGGGATCTCTGCTCTGGCTTGTGCTGTTCAATATCTTCCTAAATGATCTTCAGAAGAGGATGAACAGGAAAATTAAAGCATTTGCTGGTGGTAAGCTTTCAGGATAGTTAAAAAACTGTAGAAGGACCTTCTAGAATGATAAAAATGGGCAGGTAAAATTCAGGAAATGTATTTAGAATATTTTAAACAAAACCAGCTTTACAATCAAAGGGATAGGCTCTTACTTGACTGTAATGTCATAAAAAGAAATTCTCACAGTTATAGTGGGTATTATTAAAACATCATTTCCACAAACAGTTCTGGTATTAATTAGGTGTCAACGACTGTTAGGAAAGAAACGAAAAACAAAGCAAAGCCACTATGACAGTCTTTCTGCATCCATGTCTTCTTTATTGTGATTTGTGTTGCTCTACTCAACTGAAAACATGAAAAGGGAATGATCAAGGGATGATTATCCTTCTGTATAAGAAACTGAACACATGCAGATCCTTCTGCTTGGAGGAGAGATGACTGAAGAGGGTATGATAGGCACCCTTAAGATCTCAAGCAGCAAAGAGGGTGTGGCTACAGAGCAGCTGTATTTCCAGCTGAAGAGCTGAAAACTTGGGATGAATTTTGCAAGGAAAGATTTGCACTGAGAAGGAGCTGTGGAACTTCTCTGGCAGCTCCTCGTTTATTTCCTGGCTTATTCCACACAATGATCTTTCTGCGTTTTCTTCTACCTCTTGTAGCAATGCACTTCCTATACTTAGGAAGGTGTTTCTATATAAAGAAAAGGTTTCAGTTTGCTGATTTACTTATTAGGAAATTTGCCTAGAAGGTTCTGTACATGTCTGTCTGTGGTTGGCTGAGTGCCAAAAAGGAAACACCTGTTGGACCTTTCACCTGTCAGTCAAATCCTGTAAGGTTTCCTATTGGGAACTTTCAAACAGGACCATCCTCAGACATTAAGTAGAAAAAGGGACAGAACAATTGAACCAACGGCATTTTCTGGGTGTTGTACAAGGTGCAGGATTTCCCTGTGCTGTGCACAGTTTATACATTTTGTTTCTGTATCATTTTCATTCATTTATTAAAACTTTTTGAGTTACAAGACACTCTGGAATGTGCTGTGTCTCGCTATTATAGCCACCATCCAAACAGGCTGGACCCTTGAAGAATATAAGATAAAACCCAACACCTGGGAATCTTATAACCTCTCACCTCAATGCTTTGGCCAAAGATCCCCTATATGTGTCCTAGGGACATATCTAGGTGACATATCTAGCATAGGGCAGTACAGAAATATTCCAATACATACCCATGACAAGACCAGCCTCCTTGTACAGATGGTATCCTCTCCTTTCATTGCACTGAGCATTTCTTGAGATTTGGACTGAAGGCATTTCTAGGCTGCCTGCATGGAAATGAATGATCAAGAAAAGGTCCCAAAAGGACCAAGAAAAGCTTGTATGTCAAAGTTGGTATCAAAGTATTTCCCTATTCATTACCCTCCAGTCATCCCTTCTGTCATGACAAACACGGGTAGCATATGAACACTGACATGTGAGAAAAGTCATTTAACATTTTTCCCCCAGAAAATTGTCAAGAAACCTTGTCTTTTCCTAGAACACTCCAAGTGCTGTTGAAGGGTTCAATCTGAAAGGCAGCCTGGGTAATGAAATCATCCATTGTTTCTGTAGCAACAGTAAGCATTAGAAATCTCAGGGAATTCAGACAATGATGCCTTCTCAGAGCTTGGCACTTAACTTGAGAGTGAGTGTCTCAAATAGATTATTTGTTTCAGAAAGACCTCAAATTTTAAACTACCTCTTCAGAAAGCAAATCTATATGGATACCCGCATTAGATCAGTATCTGCTTTTTTCTTATTAAGAAAAAGCTACAAAAAAAAACCCCTATGATAAAGTAATGAAGAAAAATTAAATTCAGTTTTAATACAAGTTAGTATCCAAAACCAACAATAGTTGTATCATACTTGATTTCACTGATAGCCAGGGGCTTGTATATGCTAACCTAGAGGAATCATTAAGGAAATTAGATATTCTTTTAAATGTCTGTAGAATATATGTTCTTACATAAACACTATGTAATATAGCATAAATTGCTAGTTGCTGTTACTAAATACTTTACTTAGTTTTGTACATGTGGGACAGAAATTTTCATTGACTACCTACACAGAAAAGGCAAAAACTGATCAAGACAGAGGGCAAATATATTTTCTTTAAGCAACTGTGCAAAGGTAATGAAGATTCATTTACAACTAAAGATTTTTTTAATACTTTGGCTCAACAATGCAGGCATGTTGGATTAGAGAGGATACCTAGGGTCAGTTTCTGCACTTAGAAGTAGCTACATGATGTAGCTTTTTAAAGGAATTTAACAAGCTGACACAAGACTGTCCCAACAAGGTGTAAGTTCACCTGCCCCTCTCACAGACACTGAAAACTGTGTGAGTGCCTGGTGTGTGGTCCAAGCTGCTGTGATAGAAGGGCAATCTGCACGGTTGACTATAATAAGGGCTTAAAAATCTGTTAATGTTGTAAAGTTCTACATGTAGATAGCTAAATTACTCATCATTACTTGCCACTGAATCTTGCCCCAGGTTTCAATACCCTCATAGAGTGCTGTTCCCTTCCAGCATTAAGTTCTACTCCCCACACTGCAGCTCTTCTTAAGATCCATCTCTTTTTCTCTTTCCTCACCACTCACTGTTTTTCATTACTGGTCCCTCCTTCCTCTCTCTCCTCTCTTCTCCAAATCCCAACCATAGATTTTGTCTCTGAAATCACTCCTGCTAACTGCCTTTTCTCCCTTTTCCCGATAGCCAAGTGAGTTTCTTGGCTCTGGACTCAAATAAGGTAGCTTCTTCATGCACATTGCAGGAAAAAAAAAAATACCTGGGGATCTGTAAGGATGCAGGAAAGGCAGCCCTCCTCCCATTTCCATCACCCTCTGGGGATCTAGAAGGGGAAGAAGGCAAAGCATCTGCACAGCTTAGTGTACATGGAAACTGCAGAGATTTATGGAAGTCTAAGCTGTGATTAACATTTAATAAGCAGAAGCAAATGGTGAAAACTTAATCAAAGTTGAACACATATTAATGGGAAAATGCAAAGTTCACACCTGGCATAAAGGGTGCTCTTTAGCAGATGTGATGCTTTAACCTCAAATTATAAAGGCATCAGAGCTTTTCTTTGAAAAGTAATCATCTGCTGTTTGCAGAATGGTTTTTCCCCCTCACACATCAAAGGTATGTTGACTTAAACTGTCCAAAAGCACTAAACACAAGCTGGTGCTGTACAGGGATGAAAGCTAAGGTCCAGGCAGCTTGGCTAACTGGTGGTGCTTCCAGACACTGCATCTAACAGTGCAAGCTCTTAGCTGCATACATATATACACATATATATGTACATATATATTTATACATATATAATACACACAAAAATTCAGGACCTTACATTCCTGCCCTGACCAAAGTTAGATTGATCCCTGTTTATGCATTAACACTTCATGCTATTTAGGTGGCATCATTGCTTCCAGCTGAGCCACACACCCTTGGTCTCCCCCTTCAAGATGCTCCTGCTAACATGAGAATAGACTGTTCTACATGGTGGCATTTTTCTGCTTGGACAAAACACCTTCAGCAGCAGTCAGGATCAGAAGATTTAAATCAGCTGTTTACTTGGAGAACTCAGAAAATGAAAGGCACATCCACACCCTTTCAGGTGCTAGGCATTTAGTTCAAGGAAGATGAAAATCTACATAATCCACCAAGTACTGCTTTGAGGATATTTGTTCTTGCATTTCCACTTACTTTTAATATGTCATCTCTTCACAAAGTCAGGCTATTTCATCAATTTGCAGGTTCTGGGTTCATGTTCAAACTCTAAGTGCTATTTTTAACAGGCAGAGTATTTGAAAATGACAGCACATATGACAGGATATTGAAAACTGGTATCTTTCCCCTCTACATCCAAGGAATACCCAAAGCAGCCTACAGAGTTTGGCTCATCTGACCAGTAAAATGCCCCACTGAGGTCAATAGTGTTATGTTAGCAGTGGCTGTGCTTTTTAGGCACTAATGCAGCAGAGCACTTAAAGATTTTGCTGATCCATCTCATTTCTTGATCTGAGGCCAAAGGTAATTTTATATAGAAAAGAACACTAGAATGTGCATGTAAAAAATTGTAGCTAACATCATTGCTCAGTTTAAAGGTGGAATCAGCTCCAGATTATTCTGCCTCCAAAATTAGTCCTGCTTTAAGCAAAACACAGAGCAGGGTGCTTTAGTGAATAGTAATAAATTCTTGAATTGACACTTTCACATTTGATTTCTGGCTTTGCAATAGAAAAATCAAGGGATTCCCTGCTATTATGATAAATAGATATATTGTCTCAAAAGTCACACTGGACCTAGAGAGATTCTATTCTTAAATATGCAAATAGTGCTGGACACAGACATTAGACAGGGTACTTCAGAAAGGATGTATCAATTTATTTCAAGAACTGGGAAAAACTGCCATGATTTAATTAAGGGATGAGAAAATTATAGGCCATGCATGCATGCAAATACTGTACACTGTATTATCTTGGGCAAATCATGTATGTCATATATACAATAGGGCACACACACACCGAGCTGACAATTTTTAACTCCAAGTCCTGGAATTCTGGTATTTTACAAGTTATAAAGTAATGAAATATAAAATAAAGCATTTATGGCACACAACCCTGTTAAAATGCTACAAGCATTTATGGAGTATATCACTGTTAAAGTGCTCCCCATTAAATTGCTAATTATTAATCTAATTTAAATTCAGTAGAATTGTGTTGCTTCACACAATGTGAGCCGTAGTGACTCACATAAAAATATGTCAGTAGTTTCTCTTCAAGGACATCGATGCAATGATCGGTTTTTCCCCTACTCATTTAAAACAAAAATGCAAATTATCTGCGACCCAGGCACCCCAAGCAATGCCCCCCATAAGAGCTGCAGGGTACACAGTAGCAGTCCCTGTCTATGGAGCAATAGAGTGGTGTCATGAAGCCAGGCATGTGCCACAGTAGCTAATTTGAGAGAAAGGTGTCTCATGAAACCTAGTAAGAGTCTGCTGAAGACCACAGACCTAGCAAAATTTTTAAAAGCTCACAATAGTGTTGCACAGGTTGTCTGCTGTGCAGAAGTCTGAACACTTTTATTGAGTCAGACTTAAAATTAACCCAGTTACATTTCTAAGAATATATGTCTNCTATGTTTTAAAAAAAAAAAAAAAAAAAAGCCCAGTTTCATTTTCATTTAGCATGGCAACGTTTGCAAACTGACACATTGTGAAACTCACAGTGCTTTCCGATGATATTCAAGCGGAAATTCATTCTATTAACCTCATACAACATTTGCATTCAGACAGGCAAGGCTGTGGCTAACTATGTCTTTTGTTACATGTTTGACATTGAACTCAGGTTTATGGTGCAGCTTTAGAGCAATTTGAGAGAAGAAAAATCCTAATATTCCATGGCAAGTTGATGTGGAATACTCAAAACATTATATGTAAAATAAACCAGCCATGAGTTTTGGCAAAACCAATATGCCAAGCAATTCCCATCAATTTCCACATCAGTGCAATGGAGAATTTTCAGGGCCAGAGTATCTGCCAGGCTTTTAGGTATAGGAATTCAAACAAAAGGAGAAAATCTGGCTTCCTCTTTCAAGGGACCAGGGAAAAATCATAATTCCCAGAATAAAGAACTATATTCAATTGGCATTACTGAAGACCTCTCTCCTACTGCAGCATCAAATATTCACCAATGCCAAAGCTAGATCAGACATCCAATCCAATATAGCAAATTACATGGATTGGCAGTTTGATTTTGATAAAACAGCTCCTGTAAACTGGTTATTCCTGGTATCAGGGTTTTTTTAAAAGCCAAAGAGCACAAAGTAAAAAAAATCTTCATAATTCATGATGCTGTGCTCATGTTTTGGAAGATGGCATTGTTCCCAAGTGCCAGTTTCCCAGTCTGTTTGGACAATTCCTATTTCAGTTATGAAAACCTTTCCTGTATGTCTGGCAATGACTGACTGCATGAGAAGTGGGGGCTTTTAAAGATCACCTTTGTATTATTACAACATAGTCTAAAAATAGGGATTCAAAAACCCTAAATAGGGTTTTATTTTAAAAAATAGGGTTTGAAAAAGCCACAGTAACACTGCCTGTGTGATGGAAGTGCCTCAAATTATAGAAATCTCAACCTGATCCCTCATATAGCAGCTAGAAGAACCCGAGTAACCAAAAGGAACTGCCCTGAAGAGGACAGACTTATGCAGATGAAGGTAGCTGCTATTAATTAAATAAATTCCAGTCTATCTCAGCTGTGTTGGAGACCTCAAACACAGCCCAAAAATTAAAGACTAGCTCAAGACACTGCATTTTGTCTTCACCTCCACAATATCCTCTGCCTGATGAACTTCAGTTCTTCAAGCCACCTCACAGAAAGTCATACTATACTGAGGCCTCTCTGACAGACAGATTTAGGTCCCAGCACTCCTGAGTTTGAAGTTCCTGTATGACCTAATAATTCAGTAAACCTCTGAAAGTCATCACTCTCCAGTACATATTAACATTGAAGAAACTCCTTAGACTTTAAGTTTCTCTGTTTTAAGCAATGTATTTTGCCTTTCCTCTCATTTTTCCCAGCTGCATTTTACAACTCTTACCAACAGGCCTCTTGGTCTATTACTGATTATCACTGCTATTGCTGAGATTTATTCTAGGCACAAGCAACAGAGGTAGAAGTCTATGGGAGTCATGCTCAGACAATGAAAGAAGCAGATCCCCATCCCCTGTATTTTTTTTACATCTTTTATCTGATAAAAGAAATTATATTACCCCTTTCAAACATACAAGGCACTTTAGGTTAAAGAGTATGGAAATACAAACCACTTATGGTTAAAAATATAAGAAAAACAGGGCTGAACCAAATTAACATAGTGACATTACAAGGCTATTAATACTTCTTCTGCAAATTGTTTCTGAGAGCAGGGTCATCAACTTGTCTGATATTTATGGATTTTCTTCCATTTAAGAGGATTGGCATCTCCTGCTCTTGTAGGGCCCATGACAATGGTATCTACAGAACTTGTCTTTCAAGAAACCTGGTGAGCCCTATGAAACACCATTTTAATCAGATGCAGCTGTTTGTTGTCCTCTCTTTGCTCATGGAAAGGAGCCACAGAGATGACGCAGCTTCCCAAGGGCAAGGAGAAATGACTCCCTGAGCATCTGGAGCACCTGCCCAGTGGCCCAGGACACGCTTAAGACCCTCATGCAGGTATCTGAGCATTAGCAGCATGTGAATCAATTACTTGTTCATGCTTGGTAGTGCATTTCTTTTATTTTTCAAGTTTAAAGGAGGCAGGGGGAAAAAAAAGAAAAAAAGAAAAAAAAAGGAGCAGATGATGTCCCCAAGCCTGTGTTGAAGGGACCTCTCTTCTGGAAAATGAGGACATTCAGAAACCTGTGTTTGACCTTCTACAGGACTGCAAAAGGCCAATGTGACCCTGGAGCACAGACACCTTTCTGAACTCTTAATAGTCTAAGCAGCCCCCTGCAAATCTTTTATGGACAGGCATCCACACAAACCAATTTTAGCTTGTTCAGGCCTTTTAAATGGAAATAAATTCTTCAACCTCTCTTATCACTGACAGCATTTACCAGTCTAAAAGTCTCGTATAGCTTGTGTTAAATTGCCCTCTAGAGGACACAACGCAGAGGCAAGGGAACGAAGAGCTGGAAACCAATTGTAGCAATTTTTTTAAAAGCAGCAAAACTACCACAGTAATGCCACGCTGTTCTTTCAATATATCAGGAGAGAAATCTGATTGTACAATTGCCCTTTGTTCCATTTTGCTTCAAGGGCAAAAAATCCTGTACTACAAAATAAAACTGTGTTGTAGTTCCAAGATGAGGAGGTAGATCTTCATGGAACAAAGGTGGAGTTCTGGTTTTCAGACAGGGAGCTGCACTCTTCATTTGTAATTTGCTTTAACGAGAGCAGGATGAGGGTTTTTGATTAGAAATGGATTTCTACTGATCAGTCAATTCTTACTTCATACCTGTTCAACCCTGAGCTTTTCAAAACTATTTCTCACCATGCTTAATTGATGGGGTTTTGCAAAAAGAATCCCTAGGGGGAAAAAATCATTATTGTTGCAGCCCTTTGTTCTTACAACAGAAATTTTATAGATTCCTTTAATTTTTCCATTTTACAGAAAATTGTCTTTAAATTTGAAAAAAATGGCTATATCCCTTACCTGGACATTTTCATCCTTAATAAGCCTGCCTACCCTATTCAATATTCAATATTCCTATTTCAAAAGGAAATAAGTAGTATCATATATCTTAGGGGTAAAATGTGTGATAAGGGCCATCTGGTTTAATTTAAAAAGATAAATAGCAAATCAGAGCATTTTAGCCTTCTGTAACATCAATGGAATGGGAATATGATACATAATAACAAGTACAATGGAGGTAGAAAACACCAAGAAATCTGCTTGGGGGCATCTGGGGAAAAATTCATACCTACTGAAAGTTTACCACTATGAATTTATATGAGAGATGTTATGTCTCCTTTTTTTGGGAAACCACAGAGAGGTATATTGTCACACAAGCTAAAACAATACATTAGTTATAAATTATTATATGCAGTTAGGAAACCTGTTAATCCTTTAATGCAGTATTATGTTAAAAAAATAGAAAACAAGAAATTCTGGTGGCTATACCTGCAAAGGCATATGAACCACGAATACTTTACCAAAATAACAGTGGCAATGTTACTGTAGGTTGCACATGATGAGACTGAAAAATGAGAGGAAGCTGTAGAACCCAAGGTCTCTGATAGGATACAGCAACATGAGAAATTACATGGTTCACACTGACACCTTTCCCAGGCACCTGCCCTCTCCCTCTGATGGATATTGCTGGCCCCAAGGCAGGGTAATCTGATGCACTATTAATTTGTTTCTAAATTGTTGCAAATTTCCATATTCAAGTAAGCTGAATCCTCTCAGTGTACCTTAACGTAACAAGCTGAAAGCCTGGTGTTCCAGGAAAACCATAATAAGTGGATTGGATGTGCTTTGTACAGGCAAGGGAAATGAACTGGAATTACATTGATCTAAATTTTATGAGTATCATCCGTGTTGACCATTAAAAATTGAAGTTACAAAGTTAATTACAGTAATTATTTCTGTGTGCACAAATCAGTCATCTCCCTCAGTATTCATGGGTGCAAACCCTTAAGGCCCTATGTATGTCTGGTTTGCTTAAGTGTTTGCCATCCTGGTCACTATTCACAAAAAAATAAAACATCCTTTTTCCAGACGTTTCCCTTGATCTCTGCAGACTGGGATTAGTCACAGCTAATTTATGCTGTCCCTCTATTTGGGAAAAAAGACCTGTTCTAATTTGCCCCCCTCCCACATCTATGTGAGAAGATAAATGTACCATCTTGAGAATTGAAACAAGAATTCCAAGCATAACTCTAGACCCCATGGTGCATTCTGAAATTAATTTCTTTTTGTAATTACTTCAGTCTTGAGACCCATGGTATCAAAGGACAGTTGGCATCTGCATAACTTTTACCTAAATATTTACAAGTGGTTGAGAGAATGCAAACAATATGGAAAGAGAAATGTAACAAGAATACAAACCCATAAATCTGGTGCGGAAGACATATTATTCACATCACGTCGTATTCTCATGATACACGAGAACTGCATAATAATTTGATGGGTGCATTTCTAGAATTGTATATAGTATGTCTGTGCTGCCTCTACAGATTACAGATAGGGATTAGTGTGGGGATGAGAAAAATGAGTTAAGGCATTCATTTTACAAAGCACTAAAATAGAACCATAATATCAAATCAATGTCAGCTACTGTAAAATGTATAGTAAAAATGTGATCAATTTAGGCTTATTCATGACTTTGTTGGAAAGCTTTCAAGCTGATTTGAATAAGGGCATCATATTACAAAAATGGAGCTGAGTTGTATTTAAGACATTTCATCCAACCTTCTCTTTTTAAGAAGACATTTTTTGGTGCCTACCATTCTGCAATATGGCCACCCTTCAAAATCTTTCTCTGAGAAAGATTTCAAAACACTGTGTGAGAAAGTGCAGGTTCTTTCAGTGAGCTAGAGTGGAAGCAATTCTAACAGAGCAATTCTTTGCCATCTTCCATGCTCTCACCATGTTCTCATAGATCATTTAATGTATTAATATTTATCATTCTGTAAATTCTCTCAACTAAGTAACCAAAAGAGATTCATTACATTCACAAAGTGTTAAAAAGTGAAATTTTGGGAGCAAACATGAGGGATCTTGAGTTATTGTAAAGAGGAAACAGGTTTTGTGAGGTAGAAATTTGCAGAAAATAAGGCTTCAATCATCCCACCAGCTGTGATGAAGAATCTCATCCTCTGAGTCTAGTCCTTGTCATTTTCTGTCAGCCTTGAAAATAAAGATGTAAGAGACTCATCTGTCTGTTGATGTAGCACCATGACCACAAGGTGATCAAAAACCACAGCACCACTGAATGGGTGCCCTTGTGTCACCCATGCACCTTTGCCACATCAGGTTCAGCCTTCACCACCCAGGGCTGAGCTTGTTTTGCTTGCTGATCTGATTGGGAACTAATCTTATTGAAGTCTTAGTTAAGGAATTAACACCTGAAGCACAGCTTGAGCCAATACAAGAGCAGTGCTGGGAACATGCACTGATAGCTGGGATAACAACATTCTGCAATTAGACTGCCTATAGTCCACCATGAAACTGCTAGACTAATGTACACCAAAACCCCCAACAGTTCTAAGCACTAAAGAGCTGCATTGCTCTCATTTAGGAACTATGGGTAGGGAGTTTGATTCCTGAGCCATGGAGCTTTCCATCAACAGCTATTTCTCATCCTCTGGAAGAAGCCTCTGAATTACAATACCACAGGTCCTGTCTTGCACTGAGGTAAGCACAAGAGTAAGTTTGTCAGCCTGTTTGAAACAAATTGCTGCACAACTGGGCATGACATTAATATATCTGTGAAAAGAAAACCACCTACACAAATTAACTATATGCCAACCTTTACCTGACATCCATTTGAGGGTAATACTACTCTGAGAGGACACTCTTAGAGCAACATGACATGCAATTAAAGGAGAAATCGAGATCTGAGGTTTGTTGTATGTATCATTCCTTTTTCTTGGACTACGGTCCAATCCAGGGAGACTGTTCATCAACAGCATGAGAGAACATGTCTTGAAAGGGACAGCACGCATTTGTTACTGTGGTACAGTGGGTCTGCTGTAAATCACACAGACTAACAAACCAGCCAGCAGCAGTAGCTCATACCCATGAGCTACCCACTGGACATTTTTAGATGGGCAGAGTAAATCTATTGTCAGAGATAAACCACACTTCATCATCTTTCCCCCTTCACTGAGGGAAATCAGGAAGAGCAATAACAGAATATTCATGTACAGAAACACCTTTGAAACAGATGTTGAAGAGAAGGTGTTTGCAGAGTATTTTGTAAACAATCTATAGAATCATATAAGAAACTTAATACCTTATAGCTTGAAAACTTATGCATACACTTAGCTTACACAGAATAAGTGTGAATTACTAAGTGCATTCTTCTCAATTTTAATGCTTCTCAGCTATGCTTTTCTAGTGACAAAAGCATAAATACTATGCTACATCTTACAGTGCTATGCCAGTGCTACTGGTAGTGTGCCCTTATTTTTCCATATCTTTGCAGTAAAGTGTGAAGTGACCTTGAGACATTGAGATTATTCCTCTAAGTCTGTACCACCTGTGAGTCCCAGGAAGACTGGGCTCCCTCCTTGCAGAGGTCTACTCCACTTGTCTGACTGGAGGCCCATGGAGGTGGGCTGGGTAGCTGTCCTACCATTTCTAGGATAGCTCTGCACTGATGATGTCCAGAGTACTGTGAGAGACTCCCTGCACCTCAGACATACATTTCACAGCAAAATAATTCTACTTATGTTCTTTATTACCCTTGCAGCCAGTTTTGTCCAGATCTGCACTTCCTTATCTGGCAGCTGTAGAACTGTTCATAGCCATGGGGTCTCCAGTGACAGGACAGGGCCCTATCTCTTATCATCCCTTGCCTGCATTCCTCTGTGCTGTGTCCCATTTTTCCATTTCTCAAGGCTGATGCTATCATTCCAGGGCTGTATTTCTCTACACTACATCACTATGTTAAGACCCATAAATATCTCATTCCACATACAGAATAACTGTCTGCTAAGATATCTATACAGAACCATGGTTGTACAACACAAAGATACATAGAAGTGAAAGAAATTAACCACAGACACCTGGTCAATTAGAGAAACTGCTGTCACAGCTAGACCAAGTGAAACCAAGCTACAAACCTGTCAAGAAAAGCTCAAACAGAGCAAGCCTAACAAATCACAGTCACTCTGCCTTGCAGATTTAATACAAAGATCATGGTCTACTATCCTAGAACAGAAATCCTATGCTGCAAGGACAAGGCTCTCATTCTTAGATCTGTACATCCTGAATCCTCTTTTTTATCCCCCTTCCTCTGGGAAAAAAAAACCCAAAACCTGAAAACAACAATTTTCCTTCTCTAGTGAACAGATCTAGTCACCAGCATTTAGCTTCTCTGGAAGTAACTCACTTGCCCCATACCTGCTGATATCTTACTCAGCAACTCCCACCATTTAGAGAACAATGGCAATGGGATCACCACTTGTCTGCTGCGACACAGAGGCTTCTAGGGCAAGCCAGTGTGTCTCCACAGGGAATTCCTTCTTGAGAGGGAGAATTAAAGAGAAGAATCACATTTGCATTCAATGTTAATCAGCACAGATTAACTGAGATTAATGATTTATGAGAGATGGGAGAACTATTAAAAATAGTTTTGTTCATGTACAACAGGACTTTTTACTCACAATTCTACCTTCTAAAATTTCACTATTTGAGTCCTTTGAATAGTGTTTCAGTTTACAGCCAGACACAAAGGGCAGGTTTCTGGTCTCCTAGTCAGTGCTCAGGAAGTGAATAAGCTCCTGCAGGACCATAGAGTGGGTTCATCCTCATTGCCTTCACATTCAGTGAACACAAACACATCACCTCTGAACATTTGAATTCCTCAGTGCCTTGAACAGATCTAAGGAAGTGAAGAGGAGGTGGGGAGGGCATTTTGAATAACGCTACACAACTAAGTTCTTTGGCATCAGGGATTGGAAAATACAGGTATTCTGTTTTGATTCAGGCATTCAAAAAGTCATAAAAAATGTTCAGTTAAAACAGCAAAATGTTTGCAAACTTGTGACTGTTTCTGCCCCCAGATGACTCAACCCTTTCCCTCTCACAGTGCCCTGGTTACCACTGTTTTGCCAAAACAGAAATTACTCACTCAGATTAATAATTGTGTCATGCTAGGCATGCTAATTAATAACTCTGAGCTGCTATTACCTGCTCACTAGTGATCACAGCCCAAACTGCAGTGTTGGGTGTCTCGGTTTGCCTTATCTCTGGAGCACTGCATGAGGATGGTGGGTGTACCATGGATCATGCCCATGAATATTAGAAGTCACAGTTTAAATATCCCACTAAACAGCTTGATCTCTCATTAGAACAACGGTATAGCGGCCTCAAAATTGTACATCCTTGATGTTGAGACCAGATTATTTTAAGCTGTAGCCTTGCTCCTAAACTGCAACTTCACAAAGAGACTCTGAGACAAGGCACGGCTTTGTGTTCGTTGCAGCAATATACAACTTAGCAATGCAAGCACCTCGATATTTTGCTTCTGAAATGAATGAATGCTTTGGCACCCATGACATTGCACAGTCCTACTTTTCAAGAGAAATTTTTGCTCAGCAACATTTTGGGGATGCTTTTTTTGGAATTTCAGGAGCTTTCCAGAGCCTTTCCTTTTCTGGTGACCACTGGCAGCAGATGGCTAGAGCATTGTGTCTTATTTTTAAGATGCTCACCCAAATTATTCTGTTGTCTCCATTCTGGTATTTCTCAGTGATGTAAGTTTTGACTAAAGGTCTAGTAAAGTCAGTTGAAGGCCTTCTGACGTCAGTGGATGCTGAGTTATAATTGTAAACTGGAACACTTCTGTTTCTTATCTTTCTGTCCCATTCTCACACCACACAAATAACATGAAGCAAGTTTTTATTTCACTAACAAGAACTATTGTGACAGATTTTGTCTACAGCCATTGCTTCATGATCTCCCACATAATTCTTCTTGCTCATTTTCCTCCTTGCATCACTCCTTGAATTTCTGTACAGCCAGTCAAGTACACTAATACTCAAAATTACTTGTATACTGTTTCAAAACAATCCATTTCAGTCTTCTTTTTCCTGCTGGATGGTTTCCACGAGGACAGTTGCTCCATCACTAACTGTGGTAGGTTTCTCCGACCAGGCAGTCACCCAAGAGTCTGTAATTAAATTTGACTCATGTTTTCAAGCATGGATGAGATTCAGGACATATTGACTTATCCCTCTAAGAATCTACCTTCAGGATGTTTTTAAACTACCATCTGCCAATGCTATAAGCAAATCATTTTTATCGTTTTACTTGCGAATGTGATTTAAACAAACATATTTGGTGCAAGGCCTTTCACAAATTCTCTCCTTGGCAATTGTTTCCTGCACACTTTAACACATCCAAAACTGAAGTCTAACATACAGAGAAGTTTAACTCTTCATTACTAAAGCACAGTTGACAAATGGAGGTTACTGAGCTTACACAGCCAAGTATGGCTCTCCCCAGACAGCACTGGCCTCAGCACATCCCCATGCTGCCTTCAGTGCCACAGGATTCTCCCTGTGCATTGCAGCATGCCCTGTGCACCAGGAGCTGCCTGCACAAAAAGCAAAGTTTTCCATATACAGCTCAAAGGGTAGAAAAGCTTCTACACAGCATTTGTGGTTGTAACAGCCATGAGTTAATCACTGCACCAACACATCTCTGGCCAGAGCCCCTCACGTCGCTGTAAAAGGAGAAAGGACTGGGAAATGGGTTTGTCTGCGACAGAGGATGGGATATACAGGCCTCATAATTCAATCAAAAATAAAGAGAAATAGAAAACTAATAATTATCAATAATAAATTGCATAATTCATTACAATAATGTCTCAAAGCCAAATTCATAGTCACAATATATTTTCAAATTTTACTACTTTTAACAAGTTCCTCCTCCTGTCCCAACTTTGCCAAGCATATGAATAGAATCATTTATAGGAAAAGGGAAAAAAACTATGAGAGAGTCACTAGCATTTCAAATTGATTTCTTCTGTTTTAATAATCACTATCGACCCTCCTTGGGAGAGCAATTTCCTGGTGCTGGCAGAGGAGGCCCTCTGTAGAGCTGCCAGCCTCTTCAATACAGTTCATTAACATAGCTAAAAGTCAACTTTTATGACCATCATTTCAGAAACATCCATACTTACAAATCATTTACTATTTCTGAGGAGAAGATCATGCTTGAAAATGAAATAAGCACATTAACCCAAAAGGATCTGTCACTGCTTCATTTGTTTCAGGCAAAATGCACATTTTTTTAAGCCAGATTTCCTTGAAGAAGCAACTGGTAACTGACAATTCAGTTAGACTCAATATTTTTCTATTAAGTTACCTAACAAACACTTTGTCTGTTTTTAATCTTTTCAAACCATACTTAACAGTCTACTTTATGAAGCAGTCAGGCATGAGCTTATGGGTCTGCTGGGCCATAAAATAAAACAGTAGTGTCATGAAGATAAAATGCAATGCAAATCTCCACAGCCCATCCTCACATGCCTTTAATGCTAGCAATCTACATAATTCTTATTCTAGTACTTTACACTTCTAGTCCCTCAAATTTTCCCCCAGAGTGCTATACTGGATAGTGCTGATCCTTCTTCTGTTTCTTGCTTTCAGCATCTCAAATCAAAAATGTTCTGAAAGAGAGACATCAGACCTCCTGGCCAAAGGAAGAGTTGTTTAAGAAATTAGTGGTGAAGCTCATAATGATCAAAGGACGCATGAGGATAAGAAGAAGGGGTAAGAAGCACACGGGAAGATCACCAAGCTGGTATCTGGACGAGACTCAGGTACACAAATCTGCCATCTTCCACAGGGCACTGCCAGGCCTCTTTCCTCCTATCCCACTCCTTATTCCACTGCCTGACATTTTCTGTCTTATATGAGAAACAGAGGCTGAATAGACCTTACAGGGAGGGTGTTGCTTTCTATCTTCTTTTCTGTTAGAGTCAGGATTAAATGCTGAGAGAGACAGTGTTTCGTGTTTGGACTCAGATGTTTATTAATTCTTATCTATGTTACAGTCTCACAAGCTGTGAGTTCTACCTAACAAAGTAAAAAAATGGCTCTATCTCTTTCTTTACAAGGCCTTTTAAGGATAATCTGTCCAATTATGAAATGACACCTAAATTATTTTTACTTTTAACCCAACAACCAACCATCCATGGTACTCAATGTGGATTTTTCTATCTAATTACAAAATACCACCCAGACCCATGAAGAAGAAGGTGAAAAGGGAGGACTAGCCTATGCCCTAAAACCTCCACCTTACTTTATATATTTTACTATATATTTTACTATATATATATTACTATATTCCAAAACCTTAAACTCTAAGTTTTCCACCATGTGATTTTACGTACTTTTATTCAAACTACACACCCATAATCCCAGTGCTATCATTCAATTTTGGAAGCCTTTTCCAAAGCCTCCAGTCAAATGCAGTGTTTTCTTGGGGGTCAGTGCCTGTCAGCACAGAAAGTCTAAAATTTGCAGGAGGGGACCGTCAAGGGACAATGAAAAGTGCATCCCATTTACACAAAATAGCATGAAAATACACCTTGCAGAAAGAATGTGAAGAGGCTAAATGTGCAGTTAAAATTTGTTTCCCCATGGAAAAGCTTTAGACAATACCAAATAACTCCTTCCAAATGAAGGAACTGCAAGCACTTAAACTGAGATAATTAGCACAGTGGACTTTGGGGTTTGTAAACATATATATTTCCATTAAAGGGTAATTATTTGTGGATTTCATTTATATTTCAAAATGGACAGAAACTTCTCTTTTACAAGCCTAGCTTTTCTTTTACTGTGCTGAACAATATTAAAAGTTGTTAAAATTTTTCTGAGTGATCAAGCAATTCTCTGACCCCCACAAACAAGAGGCCCTTGAGTAAGCTTAAAATGCATTTTTTCTTGAGTA
This sequence comes from Aegithalos caudatus, assembly GCA_013389925.1. Taxonomy (NCBI): domain Eukaryota; kingdom Metazoa; phylum Chordata; class Aves; order Passeriformes; family Aegithalidae; genus Aegithalos; species Aegithalos caudatus. The sequence continues at coordinate 413,922 of WEIU01009067.1, forward strand.
AGTGACTGGAGTGTGCAAAGCATTGATAGCATAGCACATTGGGCAGACAAAAATGAGTGGGAAGAAAAGCTTATATGAATGGATCACCAACATTCTACTTCAAGACACAAGTGTTGGCAAGTGGAACAACACTAAATTTCATTATCCCTCTCTGTGGTTTCTCTTGGAGATTTTTTATGTAGACAAAACAAGTAATCTCTGTTTCCATGAGATAATGTACTTAAAATCCCAGTCTATAGTCCCCCAGTTTCAGTGTGATTCCAGTTAAAAGGATATATGAATTTTGTTTTTACTGCATTGAGATCAGGATTAAATTCAATCTTTTCTCCATACATACTAATTTAAAGAAAGCATCAAACCAAGACCACATTTCTTAAATATGGCCTGTAAGTGCATGAATTATAAATGCTTATAAATGCATAGTGTTATGTTATCAAAGCACGTACAACGGATTAGCTGCAAATTTTTGTTACATTAGAAACTTCTGTGTGCTACAAAGCATTGAGGAGTGAGGTGGGAGTGCCCTCTTGTGTTTACAGAGGAACGATCTTTAATGGTCATCCCATTCAAAATCACTAAGTGGGGAAAATTCATCCTCTCCTGTATCAAGCGTCTCCAGACTGGCTGCAGGTCAGGTGCACATGTCTGTTCAGCATTGCAAAACTGATTGCTTACTAGTTCAAACAAGGTTTCAGCCTCTTGTTTTGTCATGCAGTATCATGCAGAACATTTCTCCTTCACCAGCTCCTCTGCTGCAACATTCAGCAATCACTGGCTTTGCACAGGCCCATGGCTCCATCCCATGCAGCATGTGGAGAAACATGGGCAAGAGCCACTGGCTCTCTCTCTACCTGATGTTCCCTTCCAGGGCCTGCAAGGCAAGTCCTGCCTTTGTTGCAGAAATGTAGGTATAAAGTAAGATCAAGTTACTGCAGATCCTAGCGAAGTCTGGGGTAACTCAAAGTAGGGTGACAGCAGGAGAGGGACACACGGAACTGGACCCACATGATTCCCGAAAGGAGAGGACATGGATAACCTCTTAGTCTGCTTCTGCCTACAACCAGTCTGGTAGGCTGGGTAAGTTTTCAAACTCTGTGACACTCCTAGTATAATATGTATTAATTATGCTAAAGCTATCTTAGTTTATCCCTTACTTGCACGTAATAGACAAACCCTACAATCAACTTGTGTCACAAACTCCCACTTGCAGACCATAGAAACTGCTTACACGTGCCAATAAACTGCAGAATCTTCAAGAGAAATGAAAGGTATCAATTAAGAGGGCAACTGGCACCAGCCAGGGTCACATGGTAATTCTGGCAACTGTGACAACTCCTGTGGGAATAGTCAGCTGCATTACAGCAAATATTAATGGTTTTCACTGTGCATGCAGGTACCAGGGCCACTTAGCAGCTTCTTCAACCTCATCTGGCATCCTAAGTTCCCCTGCATAACACCAGCTGCCCGTGGGCAGTGGACTGCTTGCCTCATCCAAGAACAGGTAGTGGCCAGACCTTTTTGTGTCTTGCACAACACTGCCACAGGCTTCCACCTAGGAGTTCCTCCAGAGGAGGCTGAGTCAACTGATATTCCCTGGAGGGCTGCACTCAGATGTTATGTGATCATTGGCAACTCTGAAAACTCTCCCAGCACTGCTTTATTGAGAAGGAACACAGAACCTCCTGATCACCCATTCCTGGCTCCCAAGAGAGCCTAGCTTAGGGATTGCAAAGGATGCTAATGGGAGTACACCCTGAAACTTTGGCAGCAACTGGAGATTAAGGAGTACCAGAGGATTCATGTCAACTCAAGCTTTAGACCACAATTTTTCTGATCTGCAAAGGCCCTGTGTTTACAAATGGTGCATGCTCACTACCTCTGGCAGAGCAATTGCTTCATGTCACATGAAGCGCATGAAGAAATCTTGTCTGCCTGCATGTTCTCAGTGTTGACAAGGAGTGGCAGCCTTGTCCCACACTTTCCCTACACAGCATATGTAAAACTGAGGACCAAAAACCAGGATGGCCTTGCCTTACTCTGCTCTCTGCTGCTGAGCACGCAGAGGGAGCCTGCAAATTCTGAAATGCTCAGGTCTTTCCCTCTGTTGCCCTGAGCTCCACTGAGTTTTCGTGAATATCCAAGGGAGCACAACCAGGCAAAGCAAGTTAGATAATAGGAGGGCCTTCAGCAGAAGCCACCTTGTATGAACACTTCCATGACAGAAGGATGCAGTCTTCTCTGGTATCAGGAGGTCTGTTACCCACTCCAGTCAAGAATATCAGCACAGGGAATGTGTGCTTGTGTACCTGGTAAAAAATTGTAATGCTATGAGTTCCCTCCTAAGAAGTTATCAATATTAGTTTACTTTCTCTTAAATTTAACAAATTACTTACACTGTTGAAATGGCTTATTTGGGTTTTAATGAATATTATCATAATTGTAGGATTTACTATGGTGCCCGCCTCTTTCTGTTCTTTACAAATACAGACTTCCATCTTCAAACACTGAACACATTAAACTTACATATCATATCCTAGGGCAGAGCATCACGATGGTGTTGCTCATTAGTAGGACCAGTCATGTTTTACTGTTCTGAATATAAATTATTTCTTTAATTTAATTGTATTTAGACAAAGATAATTGCGTCTTCACAGTATGAGAGTAAATATCAGCAAACAGTAGAACAACAGACTACTTAAACTTCAAATATTATTTATTTTAATAGTTGAATCCTTTCATTTAGGGGGTACACTGCATTTTGGAGGGATCAAGCGTGAGGTTTCATACCATATTTATAGCAGCCTGAGTATTAGCTGGTGTCAGGGGACATCACCCACATCAACAATACCCCAGCTCAGAGTTTTTGTTCCCACTACTTCCTTTCTGTTAAACTTAGTGGTTAGACGGTCACAGTCTAAGTCAGCTCAGGTGGCTGATTTGCTAGAAAACTAAAGCAGAAGAAAAATTTAAAAATGTTTTCTATTGTACCAGATAATTGCTTGTAGCAGCCTGAAGTAGTGACAGGGAGGAGGGAAGAACAAGGTGATCCCTTTCTAGGAGCCGATAAATTCTACTTAACTGTAAAATTAAACACTATAGAAAATGCTGTTTGACCTCTCCCTGTATGAGAAAAACTGAGCTGCTGAGAGCAAGACACATTCACAAAACCTGCTAACTTTTAAGAACAAGACAACATGGAAACCAAAATTGTATAATAAAAGATTTGAAAAATATCTGCATCTGTGCAAATTTCATAGAAGGAAAGAATGATGCATCATTGCAAGAGAAGACCTGATGCATAATTACATCTATTAAAATTAATAAATTGGCACTGTACCTAAGGTGATTAATTTAAAATTTGATTAATTAATTTATTAATTTTAAATGCATCTGTTTTATTATGAATACAATTAATAAAACAATATGTATGCCTATTTGATTTTCTTAATTTATCAAATGAAACATTCCAAGTAGTTGAAGAAATGTTTGAGAAATATCCACTTCAAACAGAGTGCCTCTTTCTTACCCAGAGTTCTGTGCTTATCATTTCCAGATTCAATTCCAGATACAGGAATGCAGTTTTACAACTTCTATTTTGTTACAATAGTTCACATGGTATTTCATTTTTAAAAGAACAAAATAAGTATATATTTTTTTCCTGATCCTGTAGAGTGTGATTTTAGGATATTGTAAGAAATAAGATATAATTGTAAGAAAGGCTCTGAAAGATGGCAATATTCAGAATAGTTCTGGTAAAAATAATCAAATAGCTCAGCAGCCTTGTATTCTCTAAGAGTCAGAGGCAGCCTCTTGTTAAGAAACATGAAGATATACTTCCTATTTAAAAATGGGTTTGACACTTAATTTGCCAAGGCTGTATAAATATGACAGAAAGCCTTATTTTCCCTATGCCTCGTTAATTAATGAAGTGATTGCAAGTGATAGCAATAAATGGCTGGGTCATACAGCTATGAGAAGAACATTAAATAGCAGATTGCTCTTCTCCCATCTTGTCACTTCAATGCTTTCATCTCACCTGAATCTTTTCATCTCTCACTTAAGGATGAGAAAAGCCAGTAAGATAAGTAGCAATTATATAGCAAGTAAATAAAACATATTATCTTCCAGTAATATGCTGTTTATGTGGAATAACATAGAAGAGATTTAAACACTGAGAGAAAAATGCTGTTCCCAGCCACTGACAAAGACTCAGACTGAAATTTCCCTTAAGTATTTTTGGGCATGCTGCTGCAATAGTTCAAGATAATGAATGCTTCTGTTGCACAATAAAATATTTATGATTATATACTCCTGGAGACAGCACACAGCATTACCTTTGTAAACAGAGGGAAAACTAGCTGATTTAATTGAAAATTATTAACTAGTTTGCCTGCCTTAATACACCAACTTTGTCACTTCTTTTAGGTAATCAAGTAGAGAGGCTTTGAGGGTTTTTCTTGCATAAAGCTTAGTTATGCTTTACTGTTAATTTTAGCCATGTAAACTGATTAGATTATGGCACCTAACCTAGTACAGTCAGTATAAACTGACTTCTTACTTTTAAATTAACTTTGCAGCAGAAACCCCAAATATCTGCCACAGCTGTGCTCAACTTCAGAAAGGGGAGATACCTAAAAATGAAGATGTTGCTAAAAACAAAAGTAACAGAACCCTCAGTGCACATTAGACCCTCACAGGTGGTATGAAGACAAACAGAGAACACTGTCTTTAATGCACAAAATCATCATTCAAGACTTGTACAAGAGCAAAAGGAAACTTACATTACATGTCAGAGTAACACTGTTTAGCCATGCAAACTAACAATATATCCCTTTTCAAATTCATGAATCTGACCCCCATGAGGAAATCTGTTCAGAGAAAATTAGGCCATGTAATTGCATTCATTTTTTGCTCCTGTGTTCAGTGTGAAAAATCTGGGGAAATTTCCTCTACCACACCACTTTGAGGCTTTCATGAGGGAAGTTGCTTCCAACTTCTTGAAGATGCTGCAGTTTCAACAAGACCAAATTATGCTTTAGAGGAAGCTAGTGAAACACAAACTCCCGATTGTGGTGTGTGAGCTCCTCCTTGAAATTGCTCTGGTGCTAAAGAAGGGAAAGTAGCCAACAGAATTATACTGTTTTGAACAGTACAGAAATCCAGAAAACTAAAGCCCACTAAGCCTCACATCTATTCCACGGAAATAAGCAAAGAGCTTCATATAAAAAGTAGAATTAGTGTGTATCTAGACAATTATGACCTGTAGGGCAATGGTCAGAACACACTGGTAAACTCACATCACACTTATCATCAAGCATGTGATAAATTGATCTAGTGCATGGGTTCCCTAAAGCCCCTTAGCAAATGATTTTAAGCAAACTAAGCAGATGTGCGATGGTAAAAGACAGGAAACAGAAGGTAGAAGCAAATGGTTAATTTTCACCAGTGGAAGAAAATCTGCATGACCTGCACTGGTGAACTTACAGAATTGATCTGACATAGGCGTTATGCAGAGGGGTAAAAATAAACTAGTACTCATTTATTTATTGCTAATGCAAAAAGTAGCTGCAGGAGCTTAAAAAGGCTGAGTGAGTACGACAGCAACACATGAAGTTCAGCATAGATCAATATAAAGCACCGCTTACCAAGGAAAGCAAACACAACAGCAAATGCAAAATGATGGCCTCTGGCCTTTATTGCTCCAATGTGAGATCCTACAGTTATGACAGAAAGTTCTGTGGAAATGTCAGCTCCATGCACAGAGCCAGCCAAAAAAAGGACAACAGAGTTTAGGAAATGCTAAGGAACAAAAAAAGAAAGCACAGAACATCATGGCACCTCCACATAAGCCCATGTCATACCTGCTTCCTGAACAGACTGTGTACTTTGGGAGTCCCATCTCAAAAAGAAAGTAAAAGAAGTTGAAAGAAGATCAACAAAAGTATGGTCAAAGGTAGGAACTAATTCCCCTATGAGGAATGATTAAACAAATGAGGTTTTCTCAGCCTGAAGAAGAGATTGAGGGGTGGGGGCTCAATGAGGGGATGACTGTGGAGGGAAGGATTATCCACTGCTCATTCTAAAACTGTGCTAAAAGCAAACAGAAAGCACATACAGAAAGCAAATTGAAGGAGGTGCGTTTTCCTGTAACACTAATTAAGCCCTGGTATTCATTGCCATTGTTATTGGGGATGCTAAAATTTTATAAATGCTCTGGGGAAGACTGGACAATTTTATGGGTAGGAGATTAATGAAGGATTGTTACATTCTCATGCACACAAAAATAATAACCCTCTATGGGGTTTCCAAGCTTTATATTCCTAGAGGCTGGGCAAATACTTGGGGAAGGATGTGCTTGTTCTATCCCTTCTCCCCTCCCTAGGCATTTACTTTGGGCTACATTTGGAAGCAGGATACTAGTGGGTGGTGGGGGTTGGTAGACCTTTGATCTGACCCTGTACAGCTGTTCTAACACTTTTATGATCTCATTTATTATTAAAAGGAAGAAAAGCATTTGTCTTTCTGTGGCACTGAAGTGACTAAAAAATCAAAGAGAGAGACTTGAGAAGTTTAAATAAAAAAATCTGGTATCTGCAAAACACTAAAAACAGGGTCACATTCATAAGCTAAATTGTTCCCCACCTCGAGTATTTTATGATGCATAATGTGAAATATGGCAAAGTCAGCTCAGGAGCTTACAATGAATACTATCTGTTCTGAAAAGGAAGAAATTAAAGCTACATACAATAGACTTCCTGCTGGGAAGGTGAGAAGGAAGGGAACTCAGCATCCCAAAGGATGCATTGGTAAAAACCCCAAACCAAACCAAGAGACATGAGTCATCAAAGCTACAGTGTTATTGGAGAAAATCCAGGAAGCCAGACCTAAAATAGGAACAGAAAGGAAGTGGAGGGGAGATAGAAATAAAGACAAAGAACAAGAAAGAAATAATTTTAGACAAGAGAACTTGGAGATAGTTGCCTAGACCTGAAAAGCAATGGAGATAATCACACCAGTGGACTTCCAGGCTGACATACATTTGCGTGGGCCAACACAAGAGAGTCAATCCAGTACGTCCCCATCATCCCATAACCAGCACTCCCTTCTGCCAGTGCTGACACTGTCCGTGAATGTGAAGCCATGTGGTGAGCTAAATTCAGAAGCAACTCATCTATAAACTAACATTTTATGGCAACTAGGCTTATGATTCAGACCAGCCTTAGGATCTCTGTGGAGAGTGGCAATAGCAGATCAGCTCTTGCTCTACAGCTTGCACCCTCTTCCAGACAGTTGGGATATGGGTTAAAGATGTGGAGGCCTGAAGGAGGGGAACGAAAGGCAAAAGTAGGAACCTTACTCTGAAAAATAATGTGTTTGTGGTATACATTTTAACTTTGGTTTGGTTAACTTTTTTCAGACTTGTAATTGTTGCCTACTGACAGCAAAACTGTGCTTCACTTGACCCACAAGCTTGTCCGGTGCTGGCAGCCTTGGGTGATGCTGAGAAATATGAGACACATTTCTTTGGGGATAAAAGGTTTGCACAGCTGAGCATTCAACCTCTGCTAGTAAACCTGTACCCTCCAGTCTAACAGAGAGATGAGCAGTTTCCTCTGCCAAGTTCCAAAAGCCAGGGTGCTGTAGCACTGCGCAGTGCGAGGCTTCCCAAACTGGGTGCTCACCCGTGTTTCACCTGCAAAGCTCATACTACAGAGCAGCACCCTGCAGCCCTGGACAGCCCTTACTCACCTCAGTATTTATAGGCTCCTTGTTATCAAATGCAAACTAGAATTGTACTCATTTATACTTATTGTAATGTAGTTTGGGCTTAATTGTGAGTGTTTTCTCCCCAAAAAGAAATTCCAGTCTTTGAGAGACTAACATGCAGTAAAAGCACTCCACGGGTGCTGGTAGAAATACAGATTTAGCACTTCGTAAAGGAAAGGTAAGGTGCTACCTTCTTTCTTTAGGGCTAATTGAGTAGTGATTAATGGCTGTGATTACTTCGAACTTTAATCCTGATGTCACTAAGGAAGGGTGGCACATTTTCAGTGGCAAATATCAGTTTTGATGCCTTTTGAGCAGGTCAGATGGAAAGGTAACAGCATAAACTGCTTGTTTGTCCGTGCCTATGTTGGGCTGCTGAGCATTCCTGAAGCACTAGCAGCTCTTGCCCAATGCTTACAGCTTCTCGCTCTCACTCCTGCAGAAAGAGCAGCTGCCACAGCTGCTGGTGGAAGGCACTCAGAGAAATAGGCAGCATTGTCGACCTCTTTCCTCATGCCCTCACAGCAGAAAAGGGGCCAACTGCAACTCACACTCAATATTTCAGACAGGTGAAACAGGATGTATAAGAAGAAAAGCAGAGAGAAGAGTGTCATTTGCTGCCACAGACTGCCAGAAGAAAACTTGTTTAAAATTTGTCAGCTGTTTAGTTTTCCTGGTAGTATTAATCTCAATAATTTTAGGAATAAAATCACCAAATATTTTAGCACCTTACAACTCACTGTTCTAGATTTCCCTTATCTGTTCCCAACAGTCAAACCCTCCTAAAAAGAGTCCATATGTAGAACATTGTTTTTTGTCATATTGTTAATAACTTCTCAAAACACCAATAATTTTTTTCAGCTTTTCTTCATCCTTCCTTGTTTTTCCCTTATTTCCTCAGTTAAGTTCATTGATATAATAAACTTCACAATAAACAGGCAGAAAAAAACCCTATTTATAAATGACTAGTGAGAACCTCCATAAATGAGAGTTTAGGATGTGGTTTCCCATCCCATCAGTTTAAACATCATCTAGGCTGTAGTGCTCCTGCTATCCTCACAATAGCCCAGGTACCTTTCACTAAGACTTTCTTTCACTGACACGTCCACAGCAGAGAGGTGCCAGATTCAAGTGGAGACCAAGTCCATTTACAAGGTGCAGCTGTACAATTTCCAGTGGCTAAAGCTGTGATGAAATAAGGTGAATCATAAAATGGTTTGGGCTTGAAGGAACATTAAAGATAACCCAGTTGAAACCCCCCTGCCATAGGGACACCTTCCACTACACCAGGTTGCCTGGAGCACCATTAACATGGCCTTGAACACTTCCAGGGATGGGGCATCCACAGCTTCTCTGGGCAGCCTGTTCCAGTGTCCCACCACCTTCACAGCACAGACATTCTTCCTAAAATCCACTATCAGGTTCACTGTGGAACAATATCATTAGACTATATGCATAGAGTGGAAAACTGCAGAAACTCTATTTTTTGCCAGCTATGGGTAAGAGTTTTTTCTGCTCTTACAACTTGTAATGTTATACAGGGATATAGCATCGCATGTTATTCCCAAAAAGTAGAATAGGTGTGCCTGTGGCTAATGTTTCAGAAACATATAATTAGAGTAGAAGGAAAGTTGCAGCATCAAGGCATAGCTTCACAAGGGTAACCAGCTGGATGCCCTAGGGAACAGGAAAAGAAGATAGATGGAGAAAACAAGTACTTTGGGGGCATCTGGTAAGCTGCCTGGTGGAAAAGGACCTGGGGGTGTTGGTGGCTGAACAGGAGCCAGCTGTGCCCAGGTGGCCAAGAAGGCCGATGGCATCCTGGACTGTACCAGCAATAGTGTGGCCAGCAGGACCAGGGCAGGGATTGTCCCCTGTACTCTGCAATGGTGGGACTGCACCTCAAGTGCTGTATTCAGTTCTGGGCCCCTCACTGCAAGAAAGACACTGAGGTGCTGGAGTCCAGAGAAGGACACCAGAGCTGGTGAAGGGTCTGGAGCACAAGTCATACGGTGAGTGATTGAGAGAGTTGAGGGTGTTTAGCCAGCAGAAAAGGAGACTCAGAGGTGACCTCACTCTCCACAACTCCCCGAAAGAAGTGTGGGCAGGTGAGGGTTGGCCTTTTCTCCCAGGAAATCAGCAACAGGACAAGAGGACACAGACAACCATAAGCTGCACCAGGGGTTCAAGCGAGACATTAGGAGGAATTTCTTCACAGAAGGGGTGATTAGACATTGGAATGGGCTGCCCAGGCGGGTGAGGAGTCACCATCCCTGGGAGTGTTTAAGGAGAGACTGCACGTGGCACTTAGTGCCATGGCTTGGTTGACCTGGTTGACGCGGCAGTGTTCCTTCACAGGTTGGATTCGATGATCTCGGGTCTTTTCCAACCTCAATGACGCTATGATTCTTCGGGAAATATATTCTTTAAGTTTAGGAAGTGGAGCTGCACCAGGCCGGTTCCTGCCCTCCCTTCAAAAACGCACATAAAACCGCTCTGTGTTTTACACATGAAACCTGCAATGCAAAACTCGTGAGCAGCACTCTGCCCCACCGGCCCCCACAGCAAACCCCACCTGCCCCCTCCCGCGGAGCCCCGCGCCGTTCCTAGGGAGGCGGGGGCGCGGGGCGGCCTCAGCGTCCGGCCCGCCC
>WEIU01009067.1:424586-442835 GCA_013389925.1 Aegithalos caudatus
TCCCAGCATGCCCCGTGGTAGGCTCCCTGCCGGAAGCCGCGTCCTGAGGCGCGGGGCAGGCTGGGATCGGTAGGCGACAGTGGCCGCGTGGCGCTGCTGGGCCCGCGCCATTTTGATCCCCACGCGGCCGGTGCAGGGGGTGCTGCCCCTGCTGTGCCCTCAGCGGCGGCTGGCGCAGCCCCGGCACGGTGCGACAGCCTTCGGTCCGTGGGGTTCGTGCGTAAAATGTCAAACGAGGCGCAGCCACCATGTGGCAGAGGGTTGGTCCATATGCTTGTGTTACCTGTACGTCTTTTCGAGTGCTTGGCCACCGGCATCATGGCATTGCCCCCCAGCAGAAGACCTATAAAACGACTTGGGAGACGCACAGCATCCCAAGGGGAAAAGGCCCGCAAAATTTAGGTGATACTTGACGTAAATCATAAGATTACGTTCTAACTAGTGATGTTTTATTTACGTTTTTAAGATAATGACATAGCAGAATAGAGAATAATTTGTTTTAAAAGTAACCCACCAGCTCAAATAACTCACACCTCCTCCCCTAGAAGCATACTGTGTACTTAAGATGCTTTTTTGTCCCCTCCATTAAATGCTAATGTCACTGAACCCATAGTACTTCTAAAAGAATGGGAAATACCATTAAATATATCTAGGATTCCAGGTTCTCACCTGCAAGCAAAGATTAGGATGTGGCTGGATTTACTGAGAAAGTTGTCAGGTGCATTCGTTGTGTGTTTAACTAGCTTGTCTAACAATCTCTTACACATTAGATTATTGAACAGTAAAACTTTTGAAACTTAAGCCAATGGTATCCCTTGATTATTTGGTTTGTAAAGTTTATTGCATGTCAAAAGTGGAAGCTTGACTTCAGGCTTTCTATAGCTTTGAGTGCTTTTGTGATCTGAAGCAAAATGTGATGAGTTACCTTTCATGGCTTGATGCATTTATGATATACACATTGCATAGGATGCGTTATGATCTATGTAGTACAGAGTGAGATGGTTTAAAGAAGCACGTTCACATTATAATGTACATGAACAAACAGCCTATGTCGTGCATTTCTTAAGCTACTTGTGTTGGTGGATTTTGATAGTTGCAGTATGGTTAAAATAAGTCTCCAACCAAAATGCTTAAAAGGAATTAAAACCTTGAGATGATGATTTTTTTTCGTTAAAAAAATTTGCTCCGTGCAGTTATTTCTACAGTGCTTTTTATATGAGGTTTCAAGTGGGTGCAACTTGGAACTCCTTTGTTGCTTAAAACTGCATTTTTTTGCTGCTTTTCTCCTGCAAGCTTGTGATTTACTACTTATTGTGCTGCTTCTAGAGATTGTGTTGATGATTATGGCCTCCTAGTGTATATGATTTACTGGCCCAGTGATATGAATCTACTGATTTCAAATTGTAAGACTGTCCATGTGGTTTTTTTAGGTGTCATGGAGAAGAGGTTTTCAGTGCTGTGGAGTACATTGTACATTAAGGTAACAGCTTGGAATTTTTAATGTTACTCTAGAAGTAACTCTGCATTTCTTTTTTTGACCAAGTCAATAAATATTTGTGTTTCATAATGTAGTTTCTGTATTTTTGTCTGTCAAAATATGGGAAGTGCCACAGAGTTGTCAGCTTTGTTACTGTATGGGACAAAAAGGAAAAACTACACTGTATTTTCATAACTGCCATCAAAGTGATAAGTCATTATTTGATAATTTTTGGGCTTGGTGCTCTTTGAGTTAAAGTCAGGCTGTAGGCCAGTTCTTAGCTGGACTTCTTTTGCTTACAAAATTTCACCTTGTCAGGTATTGTAGGCTGTTGCAGAAGAATATTTAATTGTTGTATGAAAATGCCAGTTTTTAGTGCTTGGTAATTATGTTTCTGGCATAGTAACATGAAAGATGATGCTAGACCATAGCAAGAAATGTTTTCTAGTCTAAAAGATAATTTTTGCTTATTTTTAATTTTAGCACGTTATGAAAAGACCATCGCAAGTAGAAGAATACTTGGTACACACAAGTGGATTTTCCTGAAAGCTGTGTATGTTCTTAATGATCAGTGGGGATAATTATCTTAATGATCAGTGGGGATAAAAGAAATGGATAAGCAAAAGATAAGATTAAATTAGTAGTCATGTAATCAGTTTTAAAATTGAGGTACCAGTAATTCTGGGCACATCATGGTCTAGAACTGTGGGCTGAGGGGATTGGGGTAGATAATTGTGAATTTCCATTTTATTGGTAAATAAGTATGAAACTGTTTAGTCAAAGAAAACGGGACATGTGCTTAAAACTGTTTGTTACAAAGGGTTATTCTTAGTGGCTTGTGTTATGTTATACATAAACTTCTATTGTAATTTGGGATTTTACTCAAATTTCTAGAGTGGCGTGAACAGTTTCTAGTAATGGGAATGTGATATGTCCTGAAGAAGGCTGGCCTCGCAACAGGAAACAAAACAGAGGTAATATTTCTTGATTAAACAGAAGACATTTTTTGTTGATTGTAATATATTCCCTTTTTAGTACATTGCTAGTGAAAGACGTAAAGCTTGTTTTGTGTTACATGTGACTGACTGAGTGGTTTTACAGTTCCTGTCACTGATATTAGTGAAGAGGGCTGAGTCATCTTCAAACTGCCAAACCTGATACATTGATGAGAAACTTCATAAGGCTTTGGCAGCTGAGATGAAACCTCTTAATCTTTCAGTCCTGAATCAGCCCAGTTGGTGTTGGTTTCATGTGGTCGCTGTGTACAGGTGAGGTGCCAGCATATGCACCAGGTGGTGAATAAGAATGTTGATGCAATTTTTAAATCCATGTAGTGGTTTGAGTGCCCACTAGAATTATTTGCCTCTTTCTGCTGTGAGATAGGATTAGGAGAAAAGCAAAGCAGGCTCAAAACTTTAAAGGGTATAAAGACAGGTTTACTAACACATCTATAACTTTAATCTACTCCATATTCAAGAAAGGTACTTTTAAATACTTTGTTAGCTACCAGTACTTTCTTTTGAACAACAGGTTTTGTTCTAATATGTGAAATTCAAATGTATGGTTGAAACTTATTGTGCAGCAGTGCTGCCTGTAAAATGCTGTATTGTTTAGACAGGCACTATTGCAAATAGAGAGTGACTTCCATGGCTGACGTAGAGAAAAGTTGAAAATAGCAAACCTTGTTAGTGGTAACTAATCAGTGCATTTTATGTCTTTGCAGAGATGCTTGAATGCTGCTTCTGAATAGAAGGTATGAATTCCAATAAATACTATTTTTTATCCTGATGAACAGATTGCCAGTATTGGACATCCTATCATAGTTCATACCAAGGTTGAGCAATAAGTGGGCAAGAAAAGGAAAACAGATCTTACTGTGACATGACTGCATTTCTGATTAAAGTTTCAGAGAACTTGCAGTGCGCTGACACTAATGCAACACATGCTGAATAATGCAGTTTGGTCTGTATGAGAGGCTATTTAAAAAACACTTGTCCCCAAGGCATAGTGTGAGCTTGAAAGCTGTGCCTAACCTTGGTTAGCTTTCAAACCTAGGTGAAAAGTTTTATGTGTACATTATTACTGAAATAGAACAAAATGTTAGAGGTCATAATACAAAAACTAAGCAGTCAGAAGCCTTATAGAATATTTCCAACTACATTTTTTGGTTTTGTACTGCTTTTGTCTCATCTGTGATGATCCTATCCCGAACCTGAATTCCTTGTTGAAAAACTTCATATGGATCCGGCATCTGAGATGAGACCAAAATACTTACTTTAAACTTTCTGAAAAGTATTAAACTGTCTTTGTGGGTTTTGTTTTTTGTTTGGTTTTTTTTTTCAGAATTAGTAACATGTTAATACAAACTGTTGTGTGCTTACTTGCAAGTTAAAATTTCTGCCTTGAATGAACCATTTTACTTAAATCTTGTTCTCCTTTTTCAGTGATAAAGTGGAACAATTTGTCAGACCTGCCTGACAAATGTGGATGATGTAACCAGAAGGAAGTGTAACACCTGAAGAGATATTGTGGCTTGGAGTGGGATGCCATGCTTTTAAAAGCCTGCTGAAACAGCTGCAATTTTGCTCAGTAGATGCTGTCTTCAGAAACTGCGTGTAGACCAAAATTACTGTCTCTGCATATTTAAAACACTGTCTTTCCAAAGTACTGAACTGTCTTTGCTAGGAAGTGTAGCAGTAACATTAGGGAACTGTTGAGCTTCAGTACATGGAAAGCCCCTTGATTATTTACCCTTTAAAATAGCATATGTGGGTTCACAGGTCTTGTAGATACTGGAGATCTGTGATAACTCAAGAATGGAACTCACAGGCAGGCCCTGTAAAGACAGGGTGAAAGCAAAGAAAAAGGCAATGTCTGCAGCTTGCATCACTATCTAGTGAGGGAGTGAGGAGTTGGGGTTTTATGGACTGCCACTTCAGCAGAAAGCTAGTAACACAACAGTGGAACTGCCCTTTGAGAAATACACTGGCAACAGTACTTGCTTGCTCTCTGGGGAAAAGAGGTTGTAGTGGTAAAAGAGAGCTACACATGTGAATTTGGGCTTTGAACAGTGGCTTGAAAAGCACTGGTGCTGTAATCACAGTAGCAACAAAAGTATCCATCAGGCTACTAAAGTGGATGCTAAGGATCTGACTGAACTCCAGGAGTGCATTGACTCCCTTACCATCTCCTATGGTTTTCTTATTCAGCACTGGCTAGCTGCTCTGGCTAAAGGCTCTTCCTTTTGAGCAAAGAATGATAAATCAGTCTTGAATATCAAGATCTGCATATATAAACTAGAAAATTGCTTTCTCTTCATTGCTTTCAATAATACTTGTTTCTGTTAACAAATGTTACTGAGAGTGGTGTGTATTTTTCATGTGCTACGTTTTGTACTTTCTTTTGAATAAAGATCAGGATGTTAAAGTCATGGCTGTTGCACATCAGCTGCGGATTACACCAGAGTGTTCCTTGACTGCTTGTACTTCTCAAGAGCTATGGAGGCAGTGCGGCCTTGTGCAGTGTGTGCTGTGGACTGGATGTTTCATGTGCTTGAGTGACTCCAGGACAAAAACCACTGACTAAGGATGCCAGGGAATAAAGTTACTACGTATCAGTGTGGTGGAGGCCTGTCTCAAAATGTTTAATCATGAAAAAGATTGGCCTCTGAGCACATAAAAAAGGTAGATGTGACCAATGGTAAGGCGCATTGAATCATTGAATATTGACCTGCAGAACTTTCTCAAAGAATGATCCTGTACTTCAGGGCTACTGAAAGTTGGTAGCCAATAAAAAATGTGTATTAGTATAGGGAGTAAAGTGTTTACAAAAATGAACTAATGTTTAACCATGACATGTTAAAGAAGAATTTGGTTTATAAGACCAGTAAAAATTGTGTAGGAAGGTCATTTTTACAACTAATTTTAAGATGGAAACTGGCGTTTTGTTTTGTTTTTTGTTTTGTTTTTTGTTTTGTTTTCCTTGTGGGAGGTTTATAGGTTTTCAAACCATGTATGAATTTCGTTCTGGTATGTTTTCTGGAGTGATGTTTATTACAAGTGAGATAAGGAGAGGTAGTTGTGAAGAGTTATTGTATGACATATTTGGAACATGTGGCATAGGATTTTTCTGCAAAAGCACTTCATGAAATTTTGGATTTACAAAACAGATTTAAAGCTTTAAGACTGGTAAACGGCATGAAAGCACTTCCCTGCTTTTGTGCTTTAGTCCAGTGAAGTCTTGCCTGACCATCATTAGTGGTGAGCTAGAAGTGTCACATGGCTGTTGGGCTGTGGTCAGAGAAATTGGCGGTTAAAGACACTTCTGGAATGTTGCCATTTATCGGTCTTAGTAACTGGGCAAAACCAGCAAACAGTAATTAAATTAATGTTGAGCTTATAAGTAAAGAAATACCTTGCAACCACGTGGAAGATTCGAGAGTAGCTCTGCATAAATGCTTTGCTACTATTGAAGTAACAAGGTTCTTATTAAGGTGGGAGGTTTTGTCTTGCTGAAGAACTTGTCTTACTGGTGAAGGCTGTGATCTGTAATCAAGAGTTGCAAGTGAAACCTAGCAGTGGTTATCTTGCCACAGCACCTACACTGCTATGTGACTGCCAGTGCTGGTGTGACACCTGCTTGAAGTAGCAGATCCCAGTGAACAGGAATTTCAATTAAGCTATGCTGTCTGGTTGCCGTCCTGCAGAGGAGTGTGTGGCTGTGGCTGCAGCTATATTTGTGCTGGGGTTCCTACTATCTTTCCTGCAGGAAAGCTCTTAACTATAAATTTGCCATACAAAGTTTGGGGTATGTGTTCTGCCAATTAAAAACCAGTGTCGAAATGAAAGTTGGTAAAGAAAATTATTCCATAGGATATTCAAACATGGACGCAGCAGTCAGCAAGTGTTTGACTTTACCCAAGGAAAGATATTCTTTATATTGAAGAGTGTTCAGCCTTAACTTTGGTAGCTGTTCTTCACACTCCCTTTCTTTGTCTAGGAGGACAACTTTTGAGCTATCATCCGGAGTGTGAATGAATTAAACAGAAAAATGATAATTTTAGATGAGTGGAGTACACATGGAGGCTTTATATGCTATGTAAATACATGTCTGATGATTTGCATTCTCTGTTTTTTTTTGTGTTACAACCAGTTTTACAAGCATTTTTGCTTGTCTGCCCCTGTGTTTCCCTCAGAGGATATAAACTGGAAAAGTACAATTAGAATGATGAATTCTGTTTCCTTTCAAACATCATGTGGTTTTTTAGTTGATAGTCCAGTTGAGCTATCAGGGCCATGAAGACAGTACTTCTCTGCCATTGTCTGGAACTTCCTGCAGGCTACAGAGGACAAAGTGGTGTTTGATGCTCAGAAGAATGGCTGTATTGAGTGGGACAAAGTCTGCCTCGTTCAGTATTCTGTCTGAGGATGACCAGTATAAGGAACAGGAGAAGTATAGAGAGCCCTTCAAGCAGTTTTCTTGGGAATTTCCTGAGATTTTCATTTGTATTTGAATACTACTTTGCAATTATGGCCTGTCTCCATTTAAAAATATTTGAAACATGAATGATGTGTGGGCTGCAAAATACATGAAGTAGTGGGTATGTTAATAAGTGTTGGGAGGGGGCTGAAGTAAAAGCTTTTATTTTTCCCCTTTTTGAAGCTACTGTCACAGATTCTCGTGTTACTGGAAACAGTGGTAAGTGAAGTTCAGTGAAGGCCTTGCTGTTTAATTGACCTGCGTTAGGGGTGAAAATAAGAAGTCCTGATGTGTGCTCTTACCCCTAAGCTACACTTCAGGCCTCTCATCAGATCAATAAATACTATCTTTTTCCCTGAAACTGCAGTTCTCCCTAAGTGGAGGAGCACTCTCCCAGCAATGGTACTAGTTTTATAGTGGCAGAAGAAGAAGGATTAAGTATCTGTCCCAAAATGGCCAGCTTCCCCCAGTTTATGTACTGGGCATGACATGTAATATCTTCTTGGCCAGTTCAGGTCATCTGTCTTGGCCTTGCTCCCTCACAGCTTCTGGAGCCCCTCCTCACTTGCAGACACTTCTGGTTGTTGCTAAGCAGTGCTACCCCAACATCAAACTTATCAACTCTATTCTCATACTGAATCCAAACCACAGAACTGTACTAGGTACTAAGAAGAAAAAAAATTAACCCAGCTGAAACCATGATGGTGCGTTAGCTCTGTCTCGTAGTTAGATGATTTTCTGCAGCAGAAAATACAAGCAAAATTGCTGTCTATTGTTTTATGCATTCCACCAGAAAAGTACAATATTGAAACATGGTGAGGGGCAGTTCTTAATGTCGTTTTGACTTTACAACTAAAACAGTTCAGGGTATGATTATTCATTCCCCAGAGTATATTAAAATAAGCATTTTCTGAAAGTTGGATTATGCATTTCTGATTCTGAAAATTTTATTAAACTGCCTATTTGCTACTGCAAATGGAAAGAGAAGTTTAGTTTGAGGGAATTAGCACTCCTTCCCCTCTTCCTGTTTCACAGATTATAAATCACACAATATAAAAAGTTTAATGGCAGAACAGGAGTTACCTCTAAAACATCTTGAAATAATTTATAATAAACACTATCACAGTGCTGAGAGTGTTTCCTCAAAATATCTGCATGGCAGGGAAGAGTGTCTAGGCTTTTGAAAATGATTCTGAAGTAGTACTCTTACACTTGTCTGAACTGGCTTGTCTTCATTTACATGTACTTCAGCTTAATTTCTGTTGCTAGTGAAAAGTTGTTCAGTATTAGTTTCTGCTAATTTGACATACAGGTTGTAAGGCTGCTGGAAACCTTTTTTCCATATAAAGACATCTTAATATGGTGATCCTTTGGCAGGGGTTGACTGCAAAGTGTTTTGCTGTGGTTGTGCTGTGTTTTTAAATGCTCTGAGAAGATGACTGGAAATTGTATGAGTAGTTTTTCCTGAAAGTATTACATAGTTTCTAGTTTTATAATTGAACAGTAACACTGAAAAATTGTAGCAACTGCTTGATACATTTTCTATAAAAGTGCAGTGCCTTTATGAGCCATGGTGGATATGGGAAAATTCGGAGCTTTTACCTTAAAAATATGAATTGCTAGGAGCTACAGATGTGAAAAGTCCTGTGGTCCATTGATTCCCTGATGGCTATTGCCTGACAATACTAACTTTCAAGGGAAATAACCACTTAGCTTCAGTTTTTGGTTGAGGAAACTTGACACTGACAAGGATGATTCACTATAATGAAACTCTTGTATCCTGACCTACCAATAAGAGAAGAAAAAGAGAAATTCTGTTATTCCTTGAGGTGCTCTGCCTCTTGATCTTACCTGCTTTTTCTTAGGTTTTTCCTAAGGGCTACTTGGGGTTCTCTAGTTGTGATTTTTTCCCTGAGGTGAGACCAGGGAATACTGAAGTGTTGTTGATTATCAACTAGTAAAATGCATTTAACATGACAAAAGGAATGTGCATATTTGGTCTTTTCTGAAGTTATATCTTTTATAGAAAGAGCAGATTATCTGTGGAAGCTTGAGCTATCTCCCGGCATAAGATTTCTTACTCTGGGCCAAAGTTGGGCCCTTGGTGTCCAAAACTTTTATATTGTACTCAGTTTTGTCCCAGTCTCCTAAAGATACTTTTCTTCCTCTTCTATACTAGTCCTGTATTGCTTTCCTTTTAACAGTTACATATTAAACATAAAAAACCACAAAAATTCATAAGACTACTACACATAAGCATTCAGTATTAATCCCAGAAGGGCTGTAAGAAAGTATGAAACTTCTGTAAAGGGAAAAAAAGAAAGATCTCTGGGACTCAAGGATATAATAATGAAATAATTGATGAGATTTAAAAACAAGACCAGGTCCTATAACTGATGTGATTTGACAGCTGTGATTTGCTCTTCAGAAATCAGAGACAGAACCTGCAAATAAGAGTCACTTATGAGGTAAATTGTAGATCTATCAGGAAGGACAGCTAGCAGGGCTTCAGATTGCTTTAGATACGGAAGGGAAATACTTCTGATACGGAAGGGAAATACTTCTTTTTCTGCTTTCATGTTCATACTGAGCTCTCTGCTGGAAAGTTTCAGGCTATAAAGTAAGTGTTAGGAAAAAAAGGTGGAAGGTGAGTATTATTTTAAATTAAAAAAACTTTCCTCCTCACAATTAATGTAATAGAGCGAAAACTCAACTGTATTTTGTATAGTATTCTACAAAAAGTCATAACCATTTTTCAGAAATATCTCAATTCTGCAGAAATAGGCTCTGTTGTACTTGCTCTTCTTGACTGTTTTGAAGTTTGGCTGGGAAACAGGCACCTCAAATTCATTAAAAAGGCAGAAATTAACGTCTGTGAAGATGACAGCCTTTTCTATAGCAGCAGCAAAAAGAACTATCAGCAGAATTGGCATCTGGCCCTGGAAGCAAAACATTCTGAGCTTCTGCTTGCTAAAGCTTCCAAAAGAAGCATGATAATGAGGTTTTAGAAAATTCCTGGGCTGTCTTGATTTCATATATAGTCTAATCCCACTGCTCAACTTTGGTGATTAAGATAAATAATATAGAAAATACTCTCTTGGGCCAAGCAACAGTAAGGTATGAAGTATTTGTTTTCTGTGATTCGCTGAGGTAGTCTCCCCTTTTGCTGGGATTTCATCTTAATATGAACTTGGTCATTTTTGGGATGCATAGACTCACAGCTTGCTAGGAAATCTGACTTGCAGTTGGGGTGTCAGAGGCTCAGAGGGAAAGCTGATATGTTACTAGCACTATTATCATCAGCCTAAGGGTGGAAGAAGCCATTTGTGTCACCTTGGCTGAGCTATAGAAAGCAGGTGAACTTCTAAGCTGGGAATGTCTCATGTTTGGGGTTCTTGTGTTGTTTGTTTTGGTTTAGGTTGATGGGTTTTGTGCATAACCTACAAAAGTTTCTGCATTAATAGCCCTCCCTTCTTAATTCTGGTTCTATTTTTTTTTTCCATTGTGCACTGAGACTGGAGGAGTTCGAAATATTCTCAGACAAAAAAATATTCTGCACTTTCCTCACTGCCTTTTTTTTCCTGCTACAGGTCTGTGTCAATACTGTTGATCTGAAATTTGTTAACTGTTTTCATACATCAAATTTACTAACCAGGACTGATCTTTTTTTTTAGATATTTAAAGGAATTAAAATAAAAGTTTCTACTAAATTACAATTCTTTGCCTTTTAATGTACATAAGATCATCACTTGGGTAAGAATTATTTTATAATTTTCCTTGTGAGACACGTAAGGTATTGCTGTGGATGTGGCAGTAAAATCTAAAATTGCTTGACCTAGAAGGGTATGAAAGAATTTAGAAACTTCTGCAGAAAACAATCATCAGTGATTTTAACCAATTTTTTTTAACGGACATGCTCACTCACCTATCTTTATTGATTCTGCTGTAACTAGGAATTGATGTATTGGCAGTAAAAATGCCTATTCTCACTCAGTTGTGTTGACTCCTCTTGCTGCTCAGTATGTGCCTCCAAACATTGCTATCCATTGGTTCATAACTTCAGTTGGAAAACACAAGAGCTATTAGAAGTGTGTTGGTTAGTTTAAATGTAGTGTCAATAAACAAGTTCACAGATGTATCAGCCAGGTATTTACCTAGTCATAAACTGATTTTTTTTTTTTTTAATTTTGATTTGAGTTTTCAAAATTAAATTTCCCTGTAAATGTTCTTAATTACTGCTACTTTTAAGATCTAAACTTTAAAAAAGAAAAAAAAACCTTTAATGTTTTTACAGGATCAAAGCTAACTGAAAAATTTTAAAAAAATATTAAAAGCATAATATTCATTATCTGCCCCTGCAGATCACAGAATAGCAATTTATTTTTTCTGGTTACTAGGTGCCATGTAAAATTAAAACTCTGCTTCTCTAAAGATCTAAACTTGTGCTTTTAGCAGCACAATACAGCTACATTAGTTGTACCATATTAAATTACAAATTTGTTCAGGTTTGAGGATAGGTTATGTTGCCTGCACTGCCCTGTGCAAAACAGTGAAGAGATTCCTGGTTAATGCTGCACAATCTAGAAAGGGAAAACTTAAATACATGTACTGAAGCTCTATTTTATGTTAATATCTAATTCTAGTATCACTCAAGGCCTATGTAGAAGTAGAGAGGAGACATTCCAAATGAAGATTATTGAAAAGCAGCAAGCATGGTCTGAGGTATTGATATAGTCAGAGTTCTTCATCCCTGTGCTCTGATCTGATGTTTGTGCTGTAAATGAGAATTCCTATAGGGCACCATTCTCCAGGTATCTTTAAAAAACAAAATAAAAAAATCATTTGTATACAAAAGGTTGTATAGTCTGCTCTTGGGATCTTATATTGCCTTGCAGAAATTCTGCATTTTTGTAGTCACTTCTGCCTTGCACCTGGCAAGGGTCATAAATATGTGTGTGTGTGTGTGAGAGATTGTTCTATTCTTACAAGGACTTCGAAGACACAAGGGCTCACCCATCCTTGAAAGGATTTTTAGGTTCTTTGGTTACATGTTAAGTAGCCTGGAACACTTGACCTGAAAGCTGTGTATTGCAACTGCTGCATCAGGCACTTTCCTGAGTAATCAGCCATGTAATTACTAGTCAACTAAAAGGCCTGGGACATAAGCCCAATTTCTGGCAACAGATCATCCATGGCAAAAAGGGTTAATGCAGTCTGACAGCTAAAGCCTGGGCAGCAGTTTAATATTTGGGCATGGTTTAGGAGTAAAGGTGGGTGAGAGCTTAGCTGCGGGAATGCAAGCTGTGCTCTCCATATTTGCCTTACAGCTGGAAAACAGCCCATGACCTGTCCCATCTGCTGTATGGCTGTGGCCATTGTGTCTGTGGTATGCTGTGCTCTCCTCTCCTGGGAAAGATGCCCAGAGCTGGAGAAGAATATTCTGTGACCCAGTGACATGCTGTCTGCTTCAGAGATGGACTTAATGCAGTAAGTAACTTATGTGGGGTTAAGTAGATCCCAAAGGTCTCTTTCCTTCAGCTGGCTTTTACAAGGGTGCCAAGTACTGGAATCCTTATGGCTGCTAGGCAGTACAGGGATGTAAGGGCCAGGCTGGATGTGTGTCTGGGGCAAAGGAAGGGCTAAATACACAGTAAGTTCTCTATTGACACTTTCTTTTATGGCTGGATTCAATGAGTTGCAGCTTCAGCACTTGGCTACCTCGCACTGCGCAAGTGGACAGGGCAGCACTGCTGTCCTGAGATGACTCGGAGATGTTTTGAATATGGATGCTGATAAGGAAAGCTCTCTGCAGTTCTCTTGCATGGGTCCTTCTCATGTGGCAGAATGCACTAGAACACAGAGAAACTTCTTTCTCCAACCTTTCCATACTGATTTGAGGAAAATTGGGCAGTATGTGTGGTAACTCTCCTGTCACTTCTTTGCTGAACATCTTGTCTCTTTCCATGGAGCTTTGCCAGGCACTGACCTAATGGTAGCATTCCTCTAAGAGCT
This sequence comes from Aegithalos caudatus, assembly GCA_013389925.1. Lineage (NCBI taxonomy): Eukaryota > Metazoa > Chordata > Aves > Passeriformes > Aegithalidae > Aegithalos > Aegithalos caudatus. The sequence goes on from WEIU01009067.1 coordinate 437,554, forward strand.
TTAAAGCATCAGATGCTTAGGAAAACAGGAATGGAAAAGGCAGCAGTTGTGTCCTAACTCTCACCCTTGTACACACAGCACCAATAAAGCAGCAGTTTTTGGTCAGATTGGGAAGCCTTTTTCCATAGTTTTCTCCCCCTTGATAAACTTGTGGGCTATTTCTATAGGAAGCTCGTGATTTATAGGTCTACAGTGGAAAGACAAGTATGTGATTAGAGGGAATCTGGAGGAACATTTGCATGTATACTTTTCCAGGAAGTGGAAAGGATTTTGGAACAAAGGAACAGATTTGTGATTGCATGTTCTGCTTGCTGCAATGACAAGGTATTTCTATTGTTAGACTGAACAGCAGAGACCAACCTTCAGTTTCCAGTAGTGGATATTGGCTAATGTAAAAATACAAATATGGGGCAAGCATCGATACCATGCTTCCCCAGTTTCTGCAATTCCTTTGCTAATTTCTGTTCAAAAATTTAAATTGGGGTGATATCTCTATCTCTGCAATTTGCAATTTTAGATGGACATTTCTTGCATTAATTAGTTATTTGGGGGGTTTATGGAAATACCTGCAGCTTCATGTGCCAATGCATTCCCCAGCTTTAGCTGCATGTGTGTAAAAGTAGCAATTTTTGCTTGGCTATCTGCCTGTTTGATTTAATGTTTCCTAGTTGTTCTAATGTTTCCTAGTTCTCTTCTGCTGGAAGAATGAGTGAGCATTTATTCTCTAGTTTTCCCCGTGCCACTTCTGATTTGTAGGCCTGCATTAGGTTTCTCATTTGTCTTGTCTGTACTGAAGGTATAGGTTCTGAATAACTTAGCACTCCTTTTTTGCCAGTAAGCATGTAGCATTTGTAGTTCTTTATTGCAAGGCTGGGCCTATTTTCTGAGTGACAATAGTCAGTTTGGGATGGCTTTCAGTTGGCATTTCCACAATTCATGTGGAAGTGACTTCACCGTCTTCTGAGCATGCAAAAATAGAGTGCTCTCCTCCTCCAGTCCTCTTTCAATACTTGCACATTAGCCTACAGCATGCTGCAAATACATTGAATTCTACAGTGATTGCTCTGAACCCTCAGCTGGTAAACAACTGTTAAAATCTTCTAACTTAAGTTAGAAAAAACCTAAAGGTATTAACAGAATGTCAACCAAACTACCTTCTGCTGCTTCTCTTGTGCCTCTTTTTTACAAAGTCAGCTCAGGAGTGTTTTCTTTGGGGGTGGATGTACCTGTGTATTTGGGGATGATGTTGACTGGGAAGAGGGAAAACAGTGATTGATACTGGAAAAAAAGACTCAAAATATATACTTTACAGAAATGAGCAGTTTTATACCCTTTCTTTTACTGGCAGTGTTGCTATAGCACAGACATAAAACAAAAGTGAGAGAAGAATTTAACACCTTCAGTCTATACATAGAATTCAATAGCAAAATAATTCCTGGGAGTGCCTAATTCTTCATTGTCAGATTTGTTCTCTGCCTGCAACTATCTGGGCAAATATTTAGCAGAATGCAGGTAATTTCAACCTCAAAAGCCTTGAAATTCATTTTGTCAAGTCTGTAGGATCAGACTCGTCTCCCATCTTGCAGAACAATTAAAAATTAGTTAAATTTTAGTTACTTTGGGTTTAAGATTTGGGGTCCAGGGTGGGGGGAGAGAGAAATAAGCATCAGTTCATGGATAGAACTGGATTTGTAAAGATCCAGGATAAAGAACTGTATCGTAGAATCTGTATCACACAATCTGTCCAGCAGGGCCACCTAGAGCTAGTTGCTCGGGTCCATGTCCAGACAGGTTTTGAATGTCTTGGAGGATGAAGACTCTACAACCTCCCTGGGCAACTGATGCCAGTGCCTGGTCACTCAAAAGTGTTTCCTGATGTCCAGAGTGTTTCAGTTTGTGCCCATTGCCTCTGGTGCTGTGAATCATACTGGATTTGCAAATGCTTTGTTAGCTTCCTTTGTCTTCCTGACTTAGTTAGAAGAAGTGGAGTGTTTTGAAGAATTTGCAGGGTCAAAGTTAGAACTTTAGAAATAGTTTAAACATAAGGTGGATTAACCTTGACTGTAAGAAGTGCTAACCTGCCTAGCTTTGAAAAAGTTTGAATATGCACAAAGGATATAACAGGAAAGAATAGTAAAAGAAAATATTATCATAAGTTATGTTAGTAAAGATTCTTTGCTGAAATCATATGACAATTTTAGATGGTAAGCTACTTTTTATAGAATGGAAGGACTCTCAAATCTGCATATTAAAAACTGAGACAGTCATATGAAAAGTATTTTTTCTGAAGAAAGTTTCATATATGTGATTCATCTCCTTTTCATTAATTTCTGACTTGCATTTTTCTGTTAATAGACACAGGCCTTGCATTTTATAATGCAACCTATCTTTTAAGACAGAGAATTTGACTGGTACAATGAAGAAATTGCACACATTTTTAATTAAACAGGTATTTCCCCAAATAGCTTTATTTTATCAAGGATCTTGCAGGGCAAATAGGCCACCAGCCAGCTGTGCACTACATTGAATAAAATGCAGACAGCAATCTTTTCCTGAAGTTAAATATCTTTATAAATATATAGATATATTAATAACTTGGCAGCCTTACCAACCAGTCTAAGGGCAGGGAATGGCTTGAAAAGCATTCTGCTGAGAAACCCCAAGAGTGGCTCATTAATTGCAGAATTCTGCTGTGACAGACACAGCACAAGGGGCTTGTTTTGTTATTACGAGCGATGACATTTGCTGCTTGAGCAGAGTGATCCTCTAGGGCTGTAGCTGGTGCGTTTCATAGCTCAAGTACAGTGAATTCTACAGACAGGCCTTAATTCCAAAGAGTACACACTTTGGAAAGGTGAGGCATCATAGACACTGAAGGCAAGATTCCTGTTGAGTTTCCTAGATTTTTGTTCTTTGTTTAGGGTACGATTGTTTAACTGTATAGAAGTAGCTCCAAAGCAAAAAATAGTCTCTTGGTCTATTTGTCAAATTAAATTTATTTTTTTCTGCTTTATTTGTGGTACTCTGTAGTTGGTCTTATTGTAATTATTGGTTTTACCATGGGTGTGCTGGGAGGTGCAGAAATCCAGCTGTGGCTTCAGTGTGGTTCTGCAATGGTTCTGACTGGAATAGAAGCAGGCAAGGTTTTCATATACCAGGGAAATTTAGGAATCAACACAACTTTCATTATGGTGAGAAGCTGTCAAACTTCCAGGCATGTGCAGAGAAGCTCCTCACGTAAATCTGAGTCACCAGGTACGTACCTGGAAAAGTTATTGGAAAGGTTATTTTTTTAAATCAGTGTCTTCCATGACTAAAAAGAAACAACCCTACTGGTGTCATGGATCTTTTCACAGGATTACAGAATATTCTGAGTTGGAAGGGACCCATAAAGATCATTGAGTCCAACTCTTAAGTGAATAACCCAAGCAGGGATTAAGTCCGAGACTTTGGTCTCATTAGCACGATGCTCTACCCAGCTGAGCTAATCTCAGGGTTTTCCTGAGCATGCCACTTTTGGCTTTGATATTTAGGGCTAATATACTAATATACTTTGATATTAGGGCTAATAATGGAGCTATATTTGGAGTAACTGTATTTCAGACTCAGTGCTTCCTGCTTTCTTATGTAAAATTTCAAAGGATCAAATAACTGCAACTCTGACTCTGGGTCAGCTTTTAAGTAAGGTCAGATTTTAAGTAAGGGTGCTAAACTGTTAACTGCATTAATCCTAGTCTTTTTATTGTTTTTGCTTATATTTTATGGAAGAAGTGCATAAAACAGTTTTCCTCTAAAAATGGGCCTGCAAGCAGGAGTTACTTTCTCAAGAGTTTGTCACGTACAGTTAGTCAGATTGACAGTCTGAGAATTATAATGAAACACAAGAAGTTCCACCTCAACATGAAGAAGAATTTATTTACATTAAGGGTGGCAGAGCACTGTAACAGCCTGCCTAGAGAGGTTGTGGATCTCCCTCTCTTGAAGAATTCCAAACCCACCAGGACACGTTCTTGTGTCACCTGCTCTAGGTGACCCAACTCCCACCAGGGGAGTTGGGCTGGATAATCTCCAGAGGTCCCTTCCAACCCTAATGATTCTGTGATTTTTCATTACTTTCATTAGTTCCAGACAACAAAAGCATTTATAAAGCTTTGGTAATATTCTGGGCCACATCTGTACTATAACACTGAAACACCTTCTGTAACAACGTTTTGTTGTTGGTTTTCAGATGTTTACAGAAGGTGTTGCACATCTTGTTTTGCACAACATGCTTTGTGCAAAAACCATTTGCACCAACATGCTTTGGTGCAAATCCTCCAAAACTGGAAAAATCGGAAATGTGGAAAAATGCTCCCCAGGCTTGTTTTTGAGACTTACTTTCACTGACCAGCTGACACGTATGTTCTTGGAAAAAGTTATTAACTTTTGAATAGGAAAAAAGAATATGTATTTTCATAAAGGATATGTTTAAAAATACCACTCAGGTTTGCACTAAAGTTAGTTTTATCTTACTATTTCTTTTCCAGGAAAGTTCATTTTTTAAAATGTGGAGAAAAGTCAGAGTAAAAATTACTTTTTATCAAATTTTTGAATTAAAAATTAGATGGACTATTTGATAGTGTACATTTGCCTTGTACTTGTTGCCATTTCAGACAAATCTGTGGTGTGGTCCAGCTTTTATTTAAGTCTTATTGCATCGAATACTTGAAGAGATCTTTCTTTTCCTCGTATCACCGAATGCCACTTCTGTGTTTCACATACTTACACGCCAGCATGTGAGCATTTGTTGACGCTGAACTAACCCTGTAATTGTCTGTGCTTGCTCCACCGCACAGGTTCAAGTGTTTTTAAAGTACTGGAGATATGCTGGAGGTATTCGGCCGAGCTCAGGGGGAGCAGGCACTGCTCAACTTGTGTCTGAGCTGCCTCTGGGGAAGTGAGTAATACCGTATGTGCATTCCTGCCTCCGTTTTGCTGTCTTTATCTGGACTCACAAGTCTGGCAGAGATCAGCAGGTTGGTTTCCAAGTTTCTCGTGTGGGGTGTGCAAGCGCGACGTGCTCAGAACCGGAATTCTGGAGCGTATGCTCTAGCAAAGGACCCGCCTCTGACAGCGCTGTGCGGGCAGACCCACATTCCGCTGGGGCCATCGGGATAAAGTTAAATCACCACCGAGGGTGCGCTCCAAGCGTGACTGCGGGGCAAAGGCCCGGTTCCTGGGGCCGTGCTGCGGAATGCCGGAGCTGCGCGGCGCACTAGCCCGTGCTGCTTTCAGCGCCTTCC
>WEIU01009067.1:444174-461674 GCA_013389925.1 Aegithalos caudatus
GGGAGCCGCTCCTCCCGCGGGAGTGTGGCGGGGAGGGGGGGGAGTCGGTCACTGGAGGAAGTTGTAGGACATATGAACGCGCGGAGCACGTGTTTCCATCGGGCTCATGGCCGCCGCCGCCGTGGGTGGGTGCGGGCTGGGAAGAGCGCTTTGTTCCTCTCGCTTGCCCGGCCGGCACCGAAGTGGAGGCGGGAAGGGATCCCGGCCGCGCCCGGGGCCTGGAGAGGCGGCGTGCGCCGAGGGGTAGCGAGTTTGCAGCGGGCGGTGGAGGCGGCAGCGAGTGTCAGTGACGGTATCGCGGTGCATGTGGCAGGTTTGCTTGTCCTGCCACCCCCGCTGTTGCCTTTTTGCTCCATTTCTAACTTGTTCAGAGCGTCTTCGGGAGCGTGTTAGAGAGAGGGGAGGTGAGTCAGTGTCTGTCTGGGTTGTGTAAAACCTGCAGTGAAAGCTACCCCACCCCCTTTAGGCAGTGGTGTTAGGGCTTTCCTTTGTGTTAGTGCTTCTTTTGAGGAATTTCCTGCACCTTGCAAAGCTTAAAAAAAATAAAAAAAATAACAGGGCGATGATCTGGTATTTTTGTATTTTTTTTTTCCCATTGCATTAAAAGAATAGGGTAGTCTGTTGCACGTATTGTCACTTGAATTGTTCTACCTGAAGATATATTTAGCTTAATTTTGATGCTTATTGCATTTGAACAGATATCTGGAAACATGGCTACTGAACATGTTAATGGGAATGGTACTGAAGAGCCCATGGATACTTCTGCTGCAGTTACCCATTCTGAGCATTTCCAGACATTGCTTGATGCTGGTTTACCACAGAAAGTTGCTGAAAAACTAGATGAAATTTACGTTGCAGGTAAGATCTAAGACTTGCAAAACCACACAATATTTTATTGGATTCTGCTGTCTTTGGGCTAAAATAGCAACTTTTTGTGGTTTCCAAAAGTATGGGAACTGCAGTCTTACCAAAATTCAGTACTTCAATTTATTTTACTATCTTTCAGAGGAAAGTCCCAGGTTACTTGGGCTGAGGGGTGGGAAGAAGTATGCAAGGGACCAGAGCAACAGCTGGAATAGGCAACAGATGAGTTTTAGGAGGAGCAGGTGATGTGGTCTTTGTGCATTTTTTGTGGTAATTGTAGGTAACTGTAGGGAACTAAAGCCCTGGTATGCATCTTCTTATGTAAGTGATACTTCCTGACATGCTGTTTGGGCTCATGGATGCAGAAGTTATGAAGTTGTTTTTTTCAGTTGTGGTAATAGCTAGCATTTTTAAGCTTGATTTTTGGATCGTGGTGGTCATTTTTAGTGCTGCAGTTCATTTGTATTTATGGTCTTCTAAAAGCGTACCAAGGTACCACTGCTAGGCAAGCTAAGTCAGGCTTTGGTAGGTTTTGATAGATTCCTCTGAATTCAGCTTCAGGATATTGAAATTCAGGATATTAAAATTAAATTTGGCCCATGTAACATCTGGGTTTCACAGAAGTCAACTGAGCACATAAATGTAGTAACTTTTACTCTATATCTTAGCTCTTATTTAAAATTAAAGGATTATATACCCTTAAATAACTACAAAGGAACTAAATGGTTTTTTTAGGCATAGTAGCTTACTTTTATCAGTAATTGATTTAGAGGTCACTGAAATATGAATAGGAATGCTACATTAGGTTTTGCAAAGATTACTGACCAAATATAATTAGTAATTTTTTTCTTTTCTCTAGGGCTAGTTGCACATAGTGATCTAGATGAAAGAGCTATTGAAGCTTTAAAGGAATTCAATGAAGAAGGTGCACTGGCAGTGCTTCAACAGTTTAAAGACAGTGATCTCTCACATGTTCAGGTAACATTAAGCAATTGACAATATAATTGTTGAGGGATAAACTGCTGGTTGTCTGGGAAGAGGTCTGAGTCTCTTCAGTCATCCCATGTGTGAAGTGAACGCTGTATTAGTTCAAGGTAAAATGAGATTCTAGCTTGTCATGTTTTCAGAACTGAAGATTGTATCTTTTGCAGAACAAAAGTGCCTTTTTATGTGGAGTCATGAAGACATACAGGCAGAGGGAAAAACAGGGGACCAAGGTGGCAGATTCTAGCAAAGGACCAGATGAGGCAAAAATTAAGGTATGTTGGTAAAAAATAGAAGTTATGAGGTCTGCCTGTTGTTTGTTTTTCCAAGTTGTGATAGTTATGTTGGGTGTTTTGGAGCTGTGCTTTACTTAAAAAGCTTATTACAGATTACTTGTCATATTTGCCATTGTTGAAAGCTGTGACTTGCAATTGTGTCCTGCACTTCTTCCTTTTCAAGTAGAAAGTTAACATATTAATTGCTGGAATTGAACATAAAAAAGTGAAAAAGATTTCATACTTTGCTCTTTGTCTTATTGAGACAGTTCCTCTGTTTCACAGTAAAAAGGTTGTGCCTACTTGTCAGCATAGTTACTCAAGTTCAAAATGTATAAGTTCAGCTATTGCTGTTTGGCTTTTTGTGTTGTTTTTGTCGTCATTTCCACTCCACCCCCTTAGTTCAGATTTAGAGCAACTCCACAATAGGGAGGAGATACCACGTGTCTGAGAAAACAGATTGTAATGGATTTAGGATTTAGCCCACTTCTTACGACATAATCACTGTGCTCAAAAACTGTACCCCAAACTGTCTTAATATGGGGTAAATTATTTTTGACTGTGTCCACTGCTAGCAAGAGACTCCTTTCTCAAGAGTTAGGCATATAATGATTTATTTTAAAATACTGTGATTAGCAACTTTACCAAAGCTTAAGGGAAGGAAAACCATCTAAGTGTGTTTAGGTAATGTTCTAAAAAGACCCCAGAGAATCTTTCTTCCTTGACACTTCATGTATATAATATAGAGTGATCATTACAAATAACCCTGTAAAATTAGAAATTCTTTTTTTCTCCTGACTTGGAGGCTGGGATGCCATTAATTACATGTTTTAAAAAAACTGGTACAATTTTTGTCACTGCCACATAGAACAACAATATTATGAGGACTTGGTTAATAGCTTCAAGTAGCATAGCTTTTACTGCTGATGGCTACAGCGTTTAAAATAAATGCAATTTTTTAGTGGTAAAATTGCTAACTCTTGACTATAATTGGGCTTGTTTAATATGCGGTTTCTTTGTATGGAGAGTTGATTTGTCTTTGTACAAAATTATTAAGAAAGACTTAATTTCAGAGGAGTTTCTCATGTGTTTGCAAACTGAATGTCAGCTAACATTTTGAGATGGTTGTGTGTCTGTTACTATATCTAACTACACACAGTGGTTCTGGTGAGGGTTAGTTGTCCTGGTATCCTGTATAAGCCCACAAGGAATTTGAAGGGGGGGTTGAATGAGAAAATAAGTAGTACTACCACTTTGGTATTTGGGTACCTGAAGCAGTCTATATGGTGTTCCAGGGGTGTAAGCACTTAAACGTGTTCTTTAACTTCACACTCATGAGTAATCTCATTAAGTGCAGGGAACTCTTGTGCATAAACGTCTGCAGGATTGGACATGCCAAAACAAGAAGTGGCTCAGACTAAGATCTTCCTAATTAAAGGGAAGCTCACTATTAATATTACTTGGCCTTTTTTTTTTTTTAATGAAAATGAAGGAATTGGGAAAACTGGATGTGAATCTCTAATTTTCTAGCAGTGTTTCTTTACCTAATAGTTCTGTTAATTGTTTTGCAAGTTTCTTGTTGAAGTACTAGAAGTAGATTTGTTTGTAGGAGCTTCAAAGCAGTACAGTTTAAAAGGAATTAGAAGCATGTCTGTCTGTGAATGAAGTGCAGCTAAACTTGCTCAGTTTGTATGTGATTTTAAAATTTTCTTACTTGAAGGCACTGTTGGAGAGAACTGGCTACACTCTTGATGTGACTACTGGACAGAGGAAGTATGGTGGTCCTCCTCCAGAGTCTGTATATTCAGGACAACAGCCTTCTGTTGGTACAGAGGTAAGACAGAGAAGATGTTTGTGCACATGTAGACTTACTCATTGGAAATACTTGTTATAAACAGTACTTTATATGTCTGTTGTAGATATTTGTGGGCAAGATTCCGAGAGACTTGTTTGAAGATGAGCTTGTTCCATTATTTGAGAAAGCTGGACCTATATGGGATCTCCGCTTAATGATGGATCCACTAACTGGTCTAAACAGAGGATATGCTTTTGTCACTTTTTGTACTAAAGAGGCAGCTCAGGAAGCTGTTAAACTGGTAAGTTTTCTTGGATTTTTTTTTTCTTTTTTTTTGATGAAGTTCACTCTGGCTTAGAAGCAGTTGTCCTTCTGGTCCTTGTGCTTAAATGCTTGAGGTGAAACTGTCATTGTTAGATTACTTGATAAATGTCCACTAGGTGTTAAATTTATTTCCTCATTGCATATAAACATTTGCTGATTGCATTAGGGACAGGGAAAAAAAAAAGCTGATGGACTGCTGTTTGGTCCACTTAGATGAGCCTTTATTATTAACCAAAGCTGTATTAGCAGTAGTGACTTGTGAGCTGTCTGCATCTGCATGAGTTCTGGAGAGCTGTGGTACAAGGGCAGTGCTGATCAGGGTGTCTGTGGCTCCTGATGTGTTTCTGCACCAGCAGGGGGCCTGTGCTGGAAAAGTGCTTCAAAGTCACAGAGTTTTATAAGATACTTCAGATGGGGAAAAAAATGTCTCTTGGGCATTGAAGGTCTGTTCTGTTTGCTGCAGCTGACAGGAAAACATCATAAATCCTGCTGGTCTAAGGAGCATTGCCTCTGTTTTACACAGAGGTATGAAATAGTTTGATGTGGTATACTCCTGATAAGCTTTCAGGTTTTATGCATGAAGTACCCATCACTAAAAAAGAGGGTGGGGAGAAACACTACCCTGATCCTTTCACAGTGCCTTTAATTTCCTGGCTAAGTTAAATTTGAATTTTTTGAGCTGGTTACTGCTACACTGCTATGGCCAGGATTAGTGTGGTATGACTCGTGAGTGCTAACCTTACACCTTCTGAAGTATACTGATAGTGTATTGCTGTAGTAGGGTTAACATACCTTGTTTTGTAATGAGGTATAGCTTAAACTAAGGTACCCAATTAACTTATGAGTCAGTTGGTGGAGACAAATCAAGCTGAAAATGGGAATTTGTTTAGAGAATGTACACAAATGTCTGCAAAAGTGGAAGTACAAAACCGATCTGGTATATACTGATTAGCTTTTTAAATAAGAGCAGTTGGTTGTTCCAGTGTGCAGTCAGATATACTGGGGATAACTGTGTGTTCTCTTTGTACTGTCATTGTCAATCTAGCTGTTCAGAGTGTGTGTGAACTCTTAAGAGTTAACTCTTAAAACTTGGCAAAAGTGTGAATCAAATCAAGAAGTTCTCAGAGGCATCTAGTAAATGAAAAAAAAACCAAAACACTTTCTTCATCTAGCTGGGTTTTGTTTAAAGGCAACATGCTCTGGGGAGTCATTCAAGTCATATTTCCAGAAAAGTAACATCAGATCCTAGCCTCAGTCTTCCACTGAATGATACAAGTGAAAGAGCTACTTGGTGTCCCTTTATGTCTGATATTTAATGTGCAGGAAAAAAGCACTGATTGTGTTCTGATTGTCAGTTAAATAGGTGCTGAGGGTAATAGCTGAGAAGTGTTGCAGCTGATGGGAAAGTGTTCCAACCTTTATGCTAAACTCTTAGAAAGTAGGGTTAGTCTTAAATTGGATTCTGTGATATGTGTCAGGTATTTTCTGGAGTGATTCCAAGCATGGTTGACTGGCTAGTTTGGTTTATAAGTTTCCCAAGTTATGTAGAAGTAGTTTGCAGGAGTATTAGCAAATTGTGGCTGCTGAGCTCAGTTGAAAATTGTAGGTCTGTAACTTGTATTAGTTACACGTGCATGGGTGATACTGCTGAAAGACCTCTTCAAAACACTGAACACTTGGTCCTTGGTTTTCATAACCTGTTATTTTTACAGGTGGTGTCCTTTCTGATATTGCCTGTAGTCTTGTGTGTATACAACTTACTTTCCGGCTTTCTGTACTCCTTGGGATAATGGTTCTTCTGTTATTTCCCATCTTTTTCCAAGATGCTTTTTTTTTCTCAGGACAATATGGAAAAAATGAGATTAAAAGTCTCTGCACTGCCTATAGGCTTTTGGGTAATAAGAGACAGCTATGCTTTTGTCAATGCCCAAACTACAGTAGAGAATTGACTGACCTGTCTTCAGGCTCTTGGAGTTGGTGTGACATATTTTGCATACAATTTGTGTTTGTGTGGCTGCTGTATGTATCTTCCACAGTCTGCAAGACACGTTAATGTAAAACTGAACTACAATTTCTTAACATTGGATATGCTTAATGTTGACTTACTTTATTCCTTAACAAGAAGTCTTGCATTTTAAAAGGTCGAAGTCTTGATTTTGTTTATGCATATGCATTTTTAAGCCACTTATAATTAATTACTCTTCATATCTGTAATTCTTCTCAGTATCAGGCCATAGTATCACTCTATTTCTGTCTTAAGCACAGCCAGAACTATTTTAAACATGATTTAGGGAATTCTCTCCTTTTTTTAATGACCAGTATTTAATTCAGTGTGGTTAACCCTTTGCTAGTTAAGTAGAAGTGGCGTCTCAGACTTTCACACAAGCATTCTCTATCAAAGTATGATTTTTTTTTTTTAAATCTCAATAGTTTTTTTCCTGAGAACACATTTCCTTTATACTGTTTGAGAACAACTCCAGTCATGTTCTTTTGTGCACATGTTCAGTTTCCCTTCCTATTTCATAAGAAGTTGCTAGAGTTAAGTTTTTCAAGATTTCTGTGCAAATAAGGTCACTCTAGATGTGTACAGAATAAAAACTTTTGAGGTGAATCTTGTGGGAAAACATATTGAAAACTATTGAAGCATTCAGTATATTTTTGGCTAGAACAGGTGTTGTAAGCCTGATCAGAGTGAAGGTACAGGTGAGTTAAGCAGTTTGCCAGCTGTGCACAAAGGTACAACTTGCCACTTGCTCCTAATGAACTAAAATTGGTAGTGAAAATCTAAGTCAGTAAAGTGACAATACAGACCTTCTGCATATTTTGACTTGTTAGTAAGTTATTACATATGTCAGAAAAAAACCCCAAACTATTATATTGTTTAGATCTCTGCTACTGACTTCAGACACAGATTCCATGGTGACAGGAGGGGAAAGCAGTATGCTGACATAGTTACTTTGGTAGCCTGACTGTTTTGGCACTTTACCCAGATCATAGGCCTTTTTATGTCTAATCTGAGTTTGCAGATACTGTGCAAACTATTTACCTAAAAACCACCAACTTGATGGTCAAGAACACCTAACTAAAGACTGTTTCTTTGTATAAAGAGAAACACACAGAGAAAAATAGCAGTTAATACGTTGCAGGATGAAAAAACTACTAGAAACTATCAGTGGAACTGCAACATGGTGGAAAATATTAATTTTGTTTTGCTAATTTTACTCTCATAGAACATACTGAGTTGTATGAGAGACTCTTCGAGGATTAAATGTGTAGTCAAACTTTGGTGTTAGACTTTAGCAGGAACAGTTGGATAATACTTTGTGTTGTTCATGTAGAATGGAGTATTTCATTTGGAAGGGATCTGCAATGATCATCTGGTCCATCTGCCTGACCATTTCATAGCTCACCAGAACTGTTGCTGTCATGATCACCAAGGGCATTGTCCAGATGCCTCTCTTAGACAGTGCTGTTCCAGTGTTTGAACACCCTCTCAGTAAAAAAAGTTTCCTGATTGCAAGGAAATTTCTAACTGATTGCAACAGTTCACTTAGTAAAGAATCACTTTCATGGACTAATAAATTGTCAGCTTCTTTAAAGGTGTTTCTTTGGAAGATTTATTTTTTTAGCTACTATAATCTGTCTCTTCATTAATATATGTATATTAGTGATGATTATATATGTATATTAGTGATGATTATATATGTATACAGTCTTTGTATGTAGCTAGTGCAGCTCCTACTGCAGCTTCCTACTTTAAGATCATCTATTCCTCTGCCACATGGGCAACAGATACGGAGATTGAAGCCCTTCGTTGTTTCCTGCTATGTTTTGAGACATGGTCTGTTGTGAAATTTTCACTCTGGGTCCTTTCCACGTGTACAGTTCTCCGTTTTGCTCACTTCTGGTGCAGTTACCTAGCTTAGAAAATTTTCAGTGGTGGAGTTTTTGTTTGGCCAAGATAAATACAAATAAACATCTTCCCCCAGATTTTATTGCACAAAAAGCATGATGGGGTGGAGGATAGCTAGCTTGTGTAGTAAGATTTACCCTCAAGCACAAAATAAATCATAGAATAAATAGCTAGATGAAATTTTAAAAATCTGTCCTGCTACTTGGCAATAAGATGTTGACCACAAAGTTAATTTTCTTCGTTAAGAACTGTCTGTTGCAGGGCTTCAAGTTAGAAGTGGGTTGATGTACCAGCAGTTGTCCTCCCTGCTGCTTATTTGGATGACACATGTCTGTGTCTGCATCTCAGTGAAAGGCATTTTTTAATGTTTTCTCAACAGATGTCTACAGTAATACTAATTTTTTTTCCCCTTTAAACTGCTGACTTGTTCAGGGTATCTTCCAGATGTTATGGGAGAAACATTTTAACAAAAGTCTTAGGATTTCAAATCATTAGAAAATTGTTCTTGCTGTTGACTATCTTTAGATGTGTGTAATGTTTATGCTTTGGAAAGTATTTGCTCTTTGAACATTTTGTGGAGAAGACCTGATTGTGACTTTCTTTCTTTTGTGACCTGATTGTGACTCTCTTTTTTTAACTGTGGAACTTCAGAAGGGAATCTGACTTTATTGCAACTCATGTCTCGTATTACACACAAATCAAGAATTTATAGCTACAGCCTATAGAGGAACTTGTGAAGTTGCATGGCTGTGAAGGGAGAAGCCTTGACCTTGATGACTTGCATGGTTCTGTATGAAAAACTCTCTAAGGAAAAAAGTATTGAGAGACTTGAACAAGGAGGGAAGATCGTTGTTGGCTGAAATTGCGGAGATACCTTAGAAAACATGGGTATACTTCAGAGTAGTTGAATGTGCATTGTAAAAATGTGTTAAGCTGCAAAAATTTAATATATTGCTCAATTCTGGATTTTCCAAAGTTAAATATTCGGTATGCTGCTGTTGAAGGGTAGTGAAAATTATTTGTATCTGATGTTTGTCCAATAATTTTTTTCTTGCAGTACAATAACCATGAAATTCGTTCTGGAAAACACATTGGTGTATGCATCTCTGTTGCCAATAATAGACTTTTTGTTGGCTCTATTCCTAAGAGTAAAACCAAGGAGCAAATTGTTGAAGAATTCAGCAAAGTAACAGGTGAGTCAGTAAGTAGGTTTTGTAGAGTTGGAAAATGTCAAATGTGGTCAGTGATGAGTGATCGTCCTGCTTACAACTGAGTGATGGTGAAACCAAACCAAGACCACTCAGCATTTATCTCAACATTGTGTTGGTGTTTGCTTGGGGTTTTTTAAAATTGTTGTCTTGCTGAGGGCTGAGATATTTGTAATTAGACTAGATGGGTGGTTCTAAGTTCTACCTGTAGAATAAGTGTTTAAAAAATCTGTTCAAAGCAATCTGAATTAAAAGTTTAATAATTTCAGTACTATTGGATATTTTAAAACTTCTCAGGGCAAAACTGAAACAAGCTGAAGAATGTAACTGATTTTGTGCTTTATATTCCTTAAAATTTAAGGATCTCTTTTTTGATAACATTTGAACTTGCAAAGGTATTGTTTAATAACTTTCTCTGTTACTGAATGATAGACTTCAAGTTCTTTGGAGCAATAAACTTTTTAGGTATTTAAGTCATGCAACTTTTATCTCTTTGTTGTTCAGACATATGAAAAACACACTGATAAGTGTTGTAACTTAGAGGTTTAAGAGGAGAATTGATAGAGCAAAACTTCTGGCTGCCCTAACTCTCTTCCACTCAGTTAGAGAAACTGTTATTCTTCCATAGCTACAAAGACAACCTACACTTTATAAAGCAAGTCAATGGATTAAAAGCATAACAAATAAATACTTTATTTTGTTTCAGAGGGTCTTACAGATGTCATATTGTATCATCAGCCTGATGACAAGAAAAAGAATCGGGGTTTCTGCTTTCTTGAATATGAAGATCACAAAACTGCTGCTCAGGCCAGACGTAGGTTAATGAGCGGCAAAGTGAAAGTCTGGGGAAATGTTGTTACAGTGGAATGGGCTGATCCTATAGAAGACCCAGATCCTGAAGTCATGGCAAAGGTAATAAAATTATAAGGGAACCGTAGTACATTTAAGATGCTCTGTTCCAGATTAGGTATTTCCTGGCAATAGGCTAAAATCAAATAACATCTTTTGGCCTTCTTGACAGAGATGTTGTAGGTGTGGTGATAAAAAATGAATATACTTTAGAAATCACGTGGATTTAAAAACTCTGTATGGCTGTACATTTTGTGTTCCCAAGGCTGAATAGTGACTGTAATTCTTGCCAAAATGACACATAGGATGACAAAGTTAATTTTTTATCTGAAAGTGATGGTGGTGACTCCTAGAGTTAAAATGGTTTTGTACCCTAATATTTGGAAGGACAGAAACAGATATCTCAGAACAAGCCTTAATTTCTTTCAAACCTGGAGCGGTATCACTTCATCATTAGACCATGTCAGTGTTCAAATGTACACAAATGTATTCTCAAAGTTGCCATTAGCAGGTACTTCTGAGACATTAGGTAATTGGCTGTATTTGGAACTTGGTAGCTGTTTTTAATTTGGGGGAGTTTATTCCTTTTTATACCTAGCCTAGCAATATTTTGGACTTTGAATATTGAGGTGAAGCTGAAGTCTGGACTGTTAACATTTTCAAGTATGTTTTAGCTGTTGTTTTATATGTGTGTGTGTAGTATCTTGTCAGAAACAAACTACCTGATTTTTGTTTTTCCCCATCAGATATTGCCTGAGTCTTTTTCAGTTTTGTTGTGTAGCTGAGTTGTTTAATGGAAACTCCTAGCTAGCCCATATCCTTATCTCTTTCTCTTTGCTTGCTTTTCGTCTGTGCTTTAACTCTCATCTGAGACACGTCACTTGCTGGAGTCCTACTTTGATGGACCTAGTAAGATAGCTTGGCTGGGATCTCCTCTTTGGTGAGCCATAAGGGGAAAGGGTTGGGGTGGGGGCTCATTCTAGGCAAAAAACTGCTTTTGTAATACAGGTATTACAGAAGCTTTTGGACTATCTTGTCTGCAGACTTTATTTTTCTTGCCCAGCATGCTAGACTGTCAGCAGCAGGGAAAAAGCCTTGCAGGTCAATTTTGTGGAAGGTGGCACTCCCTAAATATCGCAACCTGTATAGTTTCTTGGCTCAAAGTAGAAGAGACCTAATCCACCAAACTGTTAAAATAAATATGCAGGAATTTCTGCTGATATAACAAAATAGATGGAAAGGAAATGATAGGGGATATAATCAAGCACCTCTCCTAAGTAAGTTTACAGATGTGCAGAGGGAAAGACTAAAGAAATTAAAGCTTGATTATTGTGGTTTTCCCCATTTACTGTACAATTTTTTTGAACATGTTAATATGTTCTATTGTTTTGTATTTGAAATGGGACATGAAAAGAGAAGAAACATGGAAACGATGGAAAGAAATGTAGAAAACATGGAGAAAATCAACTTGTGTACATCTAGTGCCACATGCCAAAGATAGGACATGGAGCTTGGGTTGTAGATGTATAGAAAAGTGAGGCTCTGTGAATAAGTAGAGAAAAAGTGAAAAAGTAGAGAACATCTGGCTCGTGTCTGAAGACAAACTGAGACCGTCATTGGTGTCTGACCTTCCTCACTGACTGTGTCCATTAGTCCGTTCTTTCAACAAGGAAAGTCTCTATTCCAGTCTTTCTTGGCCACCTGCTGTACCTGTGTAGAAGCTGACTGTATCTGACCCTTCTCCAAGTGTAAGGTTTACTTTCTGTTCTTGCCATCTTTCTCCTAAGAGAAAGAGCAGCAGAGCTGCTGCTGCAGTTCCTGGAGGTGGCTGCAGGTTGGCTGCCATTGCTTCTGACTGCTGTCAGTCCGGAGCAAAGGGAAAGCTGTTGACCCATGTCATCTTGCACATTGCTATGGTAGAAGGCTCTAGAGGACACTGACTAGGAAAAGTAGGTTGTTTTTATCAAAATAATCATCTGGTTTTCTTGTCAAGACTGCTAGAAGAGCAAGTCCATAAGAGCAAGCTATGTGGAAGACAAATTCTCATATGTAGCCAGAAGGTGAACAGTGTTCTTCTAAATCTTTCAGAAGCATCATGTCATTTCATCAATATATGGACACCTACTAATTTAAATTCCTGAAGTGTCTACTGGAGTCTTTTTTCCTTTGTCTTTCTGATAAAATGTTGTGGAGAGTACTGAATGGGTAACCATTTAAATGGACTGTTAGCTTAAATACAGAATAGCTTGAGCATGATGAAGGATGAAGCTAGACTCTCAAGCCAGGTGGATGTGCTACAGGAGATAAATGTTTGTACTAACAGATCAGAGTATCATTGGTTCAGATACTGACTTCTTGTCCAAAGTGAACTTTTTCCAACTTCACAAGCAGCTGTGTTGATAGTTTAATTTCTCTTAAGTGTCATTTTGTTGCCTCATACACCTGTAGTCTAGCTAAATGTATTAATGTTTTACTTGATTTCTGTAGGATGGCTGAGGCTGCAGAGGACGGTCTGGAGTGGCAGGTTAAGCAGTCAAATAAAGTCTTATGCTTGTGGCTGTCTGGCAGATTACAGGACAAGAGACAGGGCTAGTAACCCTTGGAGAATGTGGCCTGAAGTGTTTGTGCTGTAGGTAAGAGGAGGAAAAGGAGTAGATACCAGAAGTTTTGGGATAGTCTAATCTTAAGCAGTTTTTAAAATGTAAGTTCTGCCTTTAAAACAAAATGCTTATGCTGGGTATATTGCTTGTTAGGCATATTTATGAATTCTTGGTGTAATAATGTGTGAGCTTTAATGAAAAGTACTTTTTTTTCCCCCTTCCTTCCCTTTTTAGCAGGCTTAAGTGAAGTAAAAGTGGGTTCATCTTCTCTCAGCCTATGCTTAAACCTGGCTAATAGCTTTTACATCATCTCAGACTCAGTCAGTTACACTTCCAATCAGTAACATGAGCAAAGGTGTTTAAAAAAATGAGGTGTTAGAGATTAATGGATTTGTTTACATTGGGAAAATTTAAATTGGTTGCTTTTAAAAATTTCTTTTAAAACACTGTGTTAGTGCATCTTTTTAAAAATAGTGATTATTGTGTCTAGGTTTTAATCATGTCAGTCATCATGGATTTATTAGGCTACTTATGGTTCCTTTTGAGGTTCTAGTTTTCATCCTTTTCTAAAGAACAAGAATATGGAACATTTGTTAAAAAGCTAGTGGGTTTCAGACCCATTGATTACATCACAAAACTTCCTGTAATTCATTTCCATGGAATAAGGTTAAGGTAGCAGTTAGGCTATTTTACTAAAAATGGTTATTATGTGTGGGTTACAATAAATAAAGGTTGCTCTTACCATCAAGGCATGTAGGAGATGATTAATACATAATAGGAAACAGCTTTCCTTGTGGAGTTGGCTATGACTTTTATGATCTCCTGAGAATCAGCAGGAGTAACTATTGCCAAAGTCTAGAGTTGATACACTGGGTTAGATTTATGGTCTGTAGTATCCCTTCTTCCAAATTCTGCATCCTATCCTAGTTCAGCTAGTGAGTGAGACTAGGTTTATGATTTATGGAAGTCATGGGGTTTTTTTGTAATTTAATTACATAGCAGTTCTCCCAAAAAGGGTGTCTGGGTTTGTTGAATCCCTGTATGTGGTGGGAGTAGAGTACAGCTCTGCTTCAGGAATCGAAGCATGCTTTCCTTTGTCCTTTCACACCTTGTGTTATTAATGCTGACCTCAGGGTCAGGAGTCAGTGCTGCCATGTGCAGTGTTCATTTGATGTCATCAGCTAATCTGAAACCAGTAGGAGCACAGGAGATGTAAGCAGAAGCTGCAGGTCTGGTAGCTGCATTGTAGGCAGGTAAGACTGAGCATTCCTTGGCAGTAGGAGGTGATGAAACTGTCAGAGCTTGGTGCCAGCATGTGGAAGGAACTCTTCTCGTTGAATGACTCTCTCCTGTAAATTTGGAGAACACGTGGATGACATCATGTAAACATGCTCATGTCCAGTCATCGAGTGCCAGCCTCAGCATGGACATGAGGATCAATCTTTCAATGCAGTCAGGTCACTAATAGGTGATTCCTGATTTCCAGTACATGTTGTCTGCTATGTTAAGTAAGGGTTTAGCTTAAGCCTTTGTCAGACTGCTCTAGATTTTTCTTTGTCCTATGCAGTTGGTGATTGATACAACTTTATATTGATGATTTAGTCCATGTCATGCAGTCAACAGTTGGATGATTACCTGTCTTTCTGATTTTGGAAGAAGTTGCAGAGCAGTCTTTCTGTAGCTTAAGAGTTTGCATGCTTCAGCAAGCCAGGGGAGGGAGTAAACTTCCAGAATTACTTGGGGGTGACTCTTCCTCAAGGGAACAGCACAGTTTGACTTTTGAGAAAGTTGAAGGGTGACTGGCCTGTGTCAGCCTTAGTATCCTCCTCTGTCTGTAGTTCTGTCTTTTAGCAGTGGCTTCAGGTCACTGAGTGCCCCTCGCCTCAGGCAAGCACAGTCCTGATGTTAGGTGTTTGTAGCTATAGCTTGGGAACCACAAGTTAAGCAGCTTGAAAGCTGCAGGCCTGTCACCTCTGACCTAGATATTACAGTGATGACTCTTCGGCAAGTATCTGAGCAA
Organism: Aegithalos caudatus; assembly: GCA_013389925.1. Lineage (NCBI taxonomy): Eukaryota > Metazoa > Chordata > Aves > Passeriformes > Aegithalidae > Aegithalos > Aegithalos caudatus. The sequence continues at coordinate 459,007 of WEIU01009067.1, forward strand.
AAGCCTGTCTAAACAACTGAATGTTTTGATAAGTTAATTGTTTTGTGTGTAACCAGTTCTGGTTACCTTCTCTCAAGTTTAATAGTGTTCTAGGTTGAAGATAACTGCTGCTAGGATCACACGTAACAGAAATTGGATTGACTTTCAGAATACTAATACTTACGTAATCACGTTTGATAACAGATTGAATATTTCTGTCAGGGAATTTTGGAGCCAACTTACGCTGTGTGACTATTTAGATGTACATATTCATATGTATGTATATAAAAAGCTGTACAGAAAACGTAATAATGTTTTTTCAGTACTGGCAATAGCAGTAACTTACAAAGCTTCATTCTGTGTTTGGAAATTAGATCATACTCCTAAGTCTTTTTTTTTTCTTTCTTTTTTTTACCCATTTTAGGTAAAAGTTTTGTTTGTACGCAATCTTGCCAATACTGTAACAGAGGAGATTCTAGAAAAGGCCTTCAGTCAATTTGGAAAGCTANTTGGAAAGCTAGAACGAGTGAAGAAGCTAAAAGACTATGCTTTCATTCATTTTGATGAACGGGATGGTGCTGTAAAGGTAAGTGAAGTTACACTGTAGTGTAACTCTGTGTGTGTGTTGTAAGTAGTGTTGTTAGAAGATGTATGCTTCTTCTAACTTGAGAAAAAGCTTTGTCTGGAGAAATGATAACATTGTCACTGATAACTTTGTCCTCTGTGGGTGTCTCCTAGGATGATGCAATTCTAGCTTGAAAAGTGGATCTTAAATGCATCTATCCTAAGTAATTCTGCAAACTCAAGTGCCAGAAGTTGAATGACTCTCTCACCAAATTTTTGTTAGAAATCTAAAGCAGTTTTTTCTAGGGCAGGTGATAAAAACTTAGGTAATATTGTTATTTACTTTTCCAGGAATAAATACCTTTTTTTTTTTTNTTTTTTTTAATGAGGGGTGCTGGACAATTTAGTAATTGTCATTCTTGGATTTTGCTGTCCCAGTCTTGATGCCATGTGTTGTTAAGGAAGGGAAAGTGTAATTCCCCTCCTGCTTGTAGTGTATCCATTTTTTTAATGTTCTGTGGGTGGATGCAGGATACAGGAGGATTCAGTTTTTCTTACATACCCATATGTCTTAAAGCAGATGCTTAGGAAGATGATGAGAATAATCTTAGTAAGATATATATCCTGTTAGGGCTTAGCTATGTAGAGTCCCTAAACCTGATAGAATATTTAGGATTCCTCTGCACAAAATTAACTTGTAGTAATAAATGTGGCCCACAAGAATTGTATGTGGCAGGGAGGGTAGGGAAGGAGTTAATGGTTTGCTGTTTGTTTTGCATTTTTTTGAGGAGAGGGTTGTGGGGAGGTGGTGGTGAGGAGTTGGGGTTTTTGTGGTTGGTTTGCTTGTTTTTCCTCTTGATCAGAATGACTTCTTTAATTTTTGACTTCTGGTTGAAAAAGAAAGTGATATTTGTTACAAGTAAAATAAAGGAGTTGCAGAATATATTGAGCTCTAGCTTTAGTACTGTTTGCATGTGTACTGACATTAGGAATTTATTAATGGATTACAAAATGTGCACTTTCAGAGGACAGTTCTGTCGTTTCATTAATTGTAACAGCTTGCAAAGATTGAAGCCTGTTTTTGGTTTTGGTTTTGAGGGGAAGATTTCTAATCTGATACATGAAGCCCTGTGTTTGAGAGCCAAGTTCAGAAGAAATGCATAACTGGAACCCATGATAGTATTCTGATTGTTTAAGGTTTTTTAGCTTTATATTGTTACTTTAGCTCTGGATAACAATTCTAAAAATGTATACTCTAAAAGATAGAACAAAATTAATAATTCAGATATGCATGGAAGTATATTTAAAGTCTGGTTAATTCCTTCAGGCAATGGAAGAAATGAATGGCAAAGATTTAGAGGGAGAAAACATTGAAATTGTTTTTGCTAAGCCACCAGATCAAAAAAGGAAAGAACGGAAAGCTCAGAGACAAGCGGCTAAAAATCAGATGTAAGTGTAAATGCATGTAGTTATGTTTTATTTCCTCTGAAAGACCTGTACAATCTTGTCAAATTGGAACATCTGGGTATTTTAGTAGATGTACTGTAGTGTTACACAGGTTTTCTGGCTTCTCTGAAAAATGTTGGATTCATCTTTGTTTGCAAGAAAAAGTCTCATAGTGGTGGTCAGTGATAATTTAGGTACTGTCTTGCTCTGCTTATTGAGTGTGAGAGCACTGGAGGAACTGTGAAGGTCATGAAACGTACATATTTCTCACTTTTTATTCTAAATTTCCCAGTAGTTCTGCAGTGACATCACATGGATGAACTCAGCATTGTGCTCTTCTCAGCAGGCTTAGTAGTATTGATAGTAGTATTGATATTGATACTGATACTTTAGTAAAGTACCCACTGAAAGGAGGATCCTGATATTCTTTCTTGCCACTTCCAGAAGAAACATCTGCCCACAAAGCTTTATGAACTCATACTGATAGAGATCCTGCACTAGTAAATGCTGAACATGGTTAAAAACAAAACAAAAAAGGCAGTTTCTTGCTGGTGTGTTCTGCTTGATGTTCTCGTATGTTTTTCTTCTTGGATATCTTCCTGCTTTCTTAACCATATTCCCTCCCCCACCTTACTTCCAAAAATAACTTGGAAGTGCTGTTGTGCAGCATCCAAGAAGA
>WEIU01009067.1:466674-470294 GCA_013389925.1 Aegithalos caudatus
GCAACCTTAAGTATCTCAGCTGTATAGGAGCATATTCTGTTGCAAAAGACCTTCCTGCGAAGATCATGGATTCAAATATGGGACATTTGAACTAATACTTGGACTTTGAAATGGATTTCTTTAACAGTTTTCTCTGCAGTGCAAGTTATTAAACTAAAGCTACTCTATTTCCCCAACGTGTTCAACAAAATCCTTAACGTCTAGCATGGTATCTTAATAAAGAATAAAGTTGTTCTTTAAAAAATCTGCTTTAAGTAGATTTTTCCCCCAAGTTTTCTTAGTTAAGGATTCCAAAAGTGGTATTCACAAATTCTTGCATTTAAATTTTTACTGCATTGCTATAGATGAATACCATCATTGGTATCCTTAAATTTTATTTCTGCTCATGAAGGTTAATCATGATTGTCTATTTAGTAATCACTTACGAATTGTGTTCAGATACAGCAGTTTCAGGTGTAATCATCAGAGCTGGTTAGTCAGGCATTCCAGATAGTGGTTCTTTTCAGAACCTTTTTTAAAGGGTTGGTTAACTACCTCAGTAGCAGAGGATTGAACTATACCCTGTCTGTACTGTACATAGAAAATCTTTGTAGATAAAAGCAAGGCTTGTTTAATATGATATGAGGGTAAGATTATAATATACCAAATGTAACATTCTTAGTTGCCTTTAGTTCCAGAGGCTTTGTAAGACTTCCTCATGACCATCATAACAGGCCTTGCTTTTGTCGTATTTTGTGGCTGAAAAAGCAGCCTTGCTTCTTCAGATATTGTAGTTATTTGGATGTATAATAGTTTAGCAAGATGTTACTTTTGTAAGACATCAGATGTTCAAAAAAAGTGCATCAGCAACTTGTACTAAATACTGCAGTGTCCCTTTATAAAAGGTCAGACTCAAACTGACGACTGTACAGTGAAGCCTGACATTTGGATATTTTGAAGTTTTTCATAAATCATAGAATAGTATATGGCTGTAGTTTAGCTTTTTAGGTAAAAGGTATGTTTTCATTAGTGCATTTCTTATTGCTGATCACTGTAAAAACATGTGGATCAGCTTTCCATTTCTCTTATGCAGATCATGATAACCTGTAGAGTAGAGTAGAGTACAATCATTTGTGCTATGTTTTTAATTTTCTAAAGCACCTTGATGACAGTGAGTGTTCAGTGGTGAAGCATCCTCTATTGAACCACCCTTAAAAAAAGACAAAATAAAACCAGAACCTTGCCAAGTCCAGTTTCATATAGGTAAAAGATAGATAAAATTATGACTTACTTTGGACTTGGCATAAAGAGTTCCCTTAACCCCCTTCACAAAGGGATACTGCAGTTATACTACATACCCATAGGCACCACAATGAAAATTGAAGCTTATACCTAATTAAGGTTTTATACACACCAGTTCCCCCAGTAAATGCAAATTTTAACAAAATTAGACATGTCATATGTTGAAAATGCTCATGGCAAACAATCATTTTGCATTCCTGCAAATAAAATTGTTTTATACTGTAAGCTGGAGGCGAGTGTAACTTATTTTTGTAATAAAGTTTTTATTTTTTTTATGTGTCATTAATATAAATGTGTGTTAGTACAGAGATCTTCTGGTTAAAAACTTAGAATCGCACACATTTCAGTATGTTTACTTGTATTTACATAATTTTTAGAATAGTGGTTGCCAATAGCCTGTATGTTTTCACATTAATTGAATTTTTTTTTTTTTGTTATCTTAATAAACCATTTTAGTATGTTGTATGTCAATTACTGGGATAGCTGGGACATAAAGTGTAATTAAAAATTGTCAAGTATTCATTGGAATATGTAAATGTGCCTTGCCAGTTTTGAACTTTAAGACAAAGTAAGTGAACGATGGTGAAATGAGTAGTCAATGCCTAAGAGACATTTACTACCAGAGTTTCATATACTGCCCTTGCTAAAGAAAAGAAATTTCTTCCTCAAATTCGAGCGTAAAATTTTACCAGTTGCATTAGCTTCTGAATTTTCAAATCTACTTGGAGAAATTAGGCTTATGGAAAGTGGGTTTTCTAATTAAAGCCTTAAGTATAACTTTGAATTTCAATGTAATCCTTGGTGCTGGCATTCCCAGTGCCAAGGAGTTTAAATGCTCCCTTCAAAGAGGTTGCCATGCCTACTGGCACTTTCACTGTCATACGGTTTTATAAGGAACACTGTCAAGATGTGGAAACCAATTTTGAACTAGCTATGAAATGAAACACTGGGGGCTGTAGGAGAGGGAAAGTCCTCAGATTTCTTCATCTTGAAATCTCTCCATTGCTGGAAAACTTAAAACACTTGTTGGATTGCAAGTGCTAATGACTAGTTCTTAGTCTGGAAACGTGTTGCGGGGGATAATACGTTTATGGAATTTAAACAGTAGATGGAAGTGCATAAAAACATTGCAACTAAGGCACTGTGTGTTGAAATTGTGGATGAAATCCCTAATTTCAGCTCTGATAAAAGCATGGGGAATGACTATTTAAAGAAATAAAAAAAGGCAAAACTGACAGGAAAGTTTTTTTTATGGAATGCAAGCAATGGTGAGTGAGCAAAACACCAAGATCCTGACAGTGTTCCCTCTAATTATGAACTCAAGCCATTATAACTTTTACAATTAAATATGATTTGCACTGTTCTGATATTGGTGCAGTTTTTTAGAAAAATTATCAGAAAACTAAATTGCATGTGGTGATTAATATTGTGGTAAAAAACTAAAAACAAAAAAAATGTTATTTTTAAAAGCTTTAAATTTGATTGTTCAAAGAAAAACCATTAAGTGGAAATACTGGTGAGAATGGGCAAGTGCATATATACAACATCAGTTTGGTTGCACTTGGGTGTTGGTAAACTTGAAATGTTCTACAGCAATAATGCATCTCTTAGGGGGTGCTTTGGTGACAAATGAACATATGATACAGTTCTTTTTGGCATGTCGAAGGCAAGTTTTGACTTAATATAATGTGCTGCCTCTGTTTATTCTCATAAGAGGCTTTCTTTACTGAAACACCTATAAAGGTGCGTAAGTAGTATAGTTCCACATTGGTTTGTAATGTATTTCTAAATTCCAAGTCTAGTTGAATTTAATAAGAAACCGGAAACTGCTGCTGCTTAACACTTCTGGTTTATAAACACTCCAATACACAGCTTTTTAAGTTATACTCTTGTTTTAAAACTCATTTTTGTTTGAAAGTTTTCATATAGGACATGCAACTGTACTTTTTTTCTTTCCAGTTTTTAAAAAGGAGATTTGTTATGACCCAGAACTTAAGTTTGTGTTTTTACTGTTGGAGGAAGGCTGTTATTACAATAAGATACTAAGATCAGTTTCTGAATTTCTGCGTTGTACAACTCTTATGTAAATAATGTCTTTTAAATCTAAAATAAGGAATACTAATTCTGTTATTGTTGGGGGTGAGGGTTATGGCATAGTCTAAAATAAATGTAGTGTCCTCTAAAGGCAGGATTCCCAACTTCAGGAGAGAAATATTATATATGGCTGCAACTTTTTATTCCCTTGTGCCTTTGATTATTCTTCAGAGGCTTAACCTTCAGCCTAGCAATTACTTCAGTGCTTCCATACGCCAGTGAGGGGAGGCTTTTTTTTTTTTTTT
>WEIU01009067.1:470762-484231 GCA_013389925.1 Aegithalos caudatus
CTAGCTAGTTGAATCAGTTGGGCATAGGAAACACCAGACTGTACTTTGCCATTTACTCTGTCAAATGAAAATGAGATGTAGCAACAGCAGAGGAAGTTGAGATGAAGATTTCCTTGATCCTTAATACAGGTAGTAGGGGAAGAAATAATAAGTTACTGTCACTGTACAGCCATCTAGTACAAAAAAACAATGCTTCCTAGAAGCTATGATGTTAAAATCTTTCCAGGAGCCTGATTTTCCTAGTTATCTGGTCACAGTTTGCAAGTGTATGTTTACTTAGGTTAAAAAATCTGTGGGACAAAAGTGACTGCTTTGATGCCTCTTTATCTTGACTGTTACAAAAGAGATTTCTTCTTGAAAAGTGCCACTAGGACTAACTTTTCAGTTTACTGGCAATTTGCAGAGAGGTGATTGTCTCATGCAGTTATACCTTTTTCTTGCCAATATATAACTGGCTACTAGTTTTTCCACAAAATACATATTTTTAAATGTCCAACTCTTGAGCAGATGCTGCACAGCTAAGCTCATCTGGATATGTTGGGTTATGTGATTTATTTAAAGCTATCTTCATGAAAGCTTCTTTAGATAGTCACACTTCCAGATACCTGGTAGAAGCTTCTTTTTTTAAAAAAGAAAAAAGCATCTGTGAAGTCTATAAAACACAGTTATAACATGTAGGTAATGGGTACTTAAATGCAGATTGAATAATTAAACTTTGAATTGCAAAATACATTTCAGTTCAGATAATCATTCATGAAGTTTGGTGTCCACTCTGAAGCTGACGCTTGTATTCAACTAGGTCATTTAGGTACAACTTGGAGTGTCAAAAATCAAATTCCCCATCGTATGAGAATGATTCATTTAGCTGATTATTGGTGACAGTTCCCTATGCAAGGTTAGTGTGACAGTGTACTTGCTTTGGGCACTAATGTGTAGAAAAGACATAGAATCTTACTCCTTGTTTTCTTTGACCTAAGGAAGTTAAGAAATGCATTCTTAGTTCTGCTGCACAGCCAGTAGAATAGTCTGTGTTGTTTGACTGCACAGAAGGATAATGGTAAGTAAAAATAGACTTTCTAGTACTTAAATGACTTGAAGTACCTAAAATCCAACTTCAGTAGACTGCAGTGATTAACCCAGGTTGTGCATTTTAACTCTTAATTTTAAGCGTGTCCACTTCAATGGCAAGTGAATGTTGAGTGTAATCTGATTCTGTTTAGTGTTAGATACTTCAGATCTAAAAATGTCTTAAATGCTTCATAGATAATTCAGTATCTATTTTTACACAAATGGTTTAGTAATCATAGTAGTTTAAGGCATTTTACATGAACACAAGTCATCTGTTGAAAGCCAGGAATGGAATGTATCAGATCCTGAGTTCCTGTTTCAAAGTGTCATGATTTCAAGTATTGTTCTGCCATCTAAGTAACAGTTTTCAGTTTTGTTTTTTTTTTTTCTGTTTAGTGGGATGAGGAATGTACCTAATTCTGTCACTCAAAATGGTTATTTAAAAATAACCGATAAAAACTATTACTAAGTGTAATGAATTTGGGATTAAAAAGCTTCCTCCTTGGGAATTTGACAAAGGTAAATTTATAGCTGTTCCATCAGTAAATCAGGGCTTAAGAGGCAATGCCAGCACACTTTAGAATGAAGCTATATTACAGAATACTGGTGAGAGCTGTCAGGAAAAAAAATGGAAGTAATCTTTTCATTACGCAGGTGTGTATTACAATTCAAAGGTGAATTAAACATTACAATATTTGAGATAAAAATATGTAGTCCCTGCATCTGGAAAGCTAAAGTGGCTGTTAAAGGACTGTTCCTGTTTTAGATTGTGGTCAAAGGCTTCCTTTGGATATTGCAGTTAAATGTTTTTTCTTCTAGTACAAGTAGTTGTTCAAAAAACCAACCTGTTTCCAATCCACAATTTTCAACAGAATTTGAGTTTTGTATGTATATTTAAGTTGATACTTCTAGCAGAATACAAACATTCAGCGACAATCACTGATGTGTCTTTCACCAGGAAGTGACCAGTGTGTAACTGCCTTAAAGGAGTCTAGTGCAGCTGTCCTATATTTGTTATCTACAGTTACAGGAGTGGGATCATTTACACTTGTTTTTGGATTTGTGAGACGATCAATTAAATTGATCATTTGCATTTGCTTTTGAGATGTTAAAAGCTACTTTGAAGAAAACTGGCATATATGTTGTCAAAATCTGTCAGTTTTCAGATGAAGAAATAGGACGTGGGTTTCATGCTAACAGAAGACTAAGCCTGGCTATAAAGGGACAGGTGGTCATAACTTCGCTCATTGGAAGATCTGAAGGAATAGCAAGGCTTAGGTGGCTCCAAGCAGTAGTAGTGCCTTGCTCCACTATTTCCTCCTAATATTAACACAACCTCTCAGGAAAAAAACCCCAGTGTATTATGGGATTAACTCCAGTGAGATAGGTCTTCCATTAAGAAGTATCTGTAAGGTCTTAAATCCATTCGAGTTAGTATGGTGTTTGCAGCTTGGGTTTACATAGGAGTGACCGTACAGTGGGAATGGTGTAATAAATGGCAGTTCTCATTTTTGCTTAATGTTACACTAACCTGAAGCTTGGTTTGTTTCTGTTTTAAGCCATTCAGGTGGCCAAGTTTCTGTCCAGGAAAATGATCTTAATACTCATGTCCTGAACTGATCAGTAAATCATAGACCCTAGAGTTAATTTGAGCTAGTTGGTCTTTTCTTAGGTTAACTGTTAAAATCAGTACAGGTTTCTACTAGCAAGTAAAGGGCTTTGTTTTCTTAATGGCTGTATGTAAATATTCACAGTTTATTGTCTTAAGTGTAACATTTCTAGATAGTACTGCTTTCATTGAGAAATGAGTATACAGATGAATATTGAAAATATGTTGCTAACTAAGCTTTTTGGCAAATGAAGCCTGCTAGTGTGTGATGCAATTTGAGGTGCATGATGGTGTACCCACCATGCAGGTACAGATGGCACTGAGATACAACAGATAGTGGTCACATCTCAAAAAGGTGTGCACAAACTGCCTTCAGTGATGGCCTGTGCTAAGGCACATTATGTGGTAAAAGTGTAAAGTGCTTCTGTAGTTTTACTGCAGAACTAGGAAAGAAAAGCTACAGTAATAACTAGTACAGCTGCAGATGATTATCAACTCAAAATTTTCTAGTCTCTGGAAGAACAAGAGACATTCGTGCATAGTGTGTATTACAAGTTCTTAACTTCTTGTGAAGCAACCTTTTTATTTTTTAATACGTGATGATTAAAACATGTATAAGATTTAAATTCTTAGTGCAGTTAAAGATAGAATAACTTCTCAATTCTGGTTTTAAGTTCAGATGGTATAGTTAGAGCCCAATGATCGAGGCATGTATTTTAGAATCAAGATAATTTTGACTCTGTTGAGAAATTGGCCCTGCTGTTAAGTAGGTTCTGTCTCTTTGAATACCTGTGGTTAATAAAAATGCATATACTGCTGGGGGTGGGTGGGGGGAGACAACCAACCCACAGGAACCAAAACACAAACACCCCTCCCAATACCCATATCCTCTAACCCTGAAAGATGTTTAGGAAGATGACAACATTCACTGCTTCGTAAGAGCAGTACAATCTAAATATGTCATAGGTGTTGGAATTCTTAGATATGGGGCAGGCGAGATTAATGTGATAATCTTGGAACTTCTGTCTTTGCACCATATGGTAAAAATAATGTAGAGAGATCTCAAGTTTCACAAATGAACTAAAATGGTGGTTAATATTTACATTAAGAACAGACTTCTTGGCTCAGATATCTGGAAGGGCAAAAAGTGTCTCTATGCAAAGAAAAACTTTCAGTGTCTTCTGTAAATACCTCTGTTCTTTCTCAAGCATTGTTGACAACCAGGGGCTTCCTCCTCAGAGAAATACCCAGGAGTTTGTCTTGTAATTAACAGGTTGGCGTAGGACTAACGACATCACAAATACTCCTCACTTTGGAAAGCTCTTAACAAAGCATATTATTTGCTCCCTGAGGAAAGGAAAAGAAATAATTTGAAAAAGAAGTCATCTCCTTGTGAGCAAAAGACAGCCATCAAATCTGCCTGAACTACACTACTGGCAAGTTTCTAATCTAGGATTAAAGAAAAAATAGGGAAATAACCTGACAAACCACAACATACAACAACTTCATTTAACTATGTTACAGCTTAGTAGAATCTTCCCCTGCCTCTAACCTGTCGGTCCTTTTCCTGTGAAAGGTAGGTACACACATTAGCCGGGCGCTGTCTAGCAGCCACAGCGTGATGACAGGGGAGTGTCAGGTGGTGGATCTTGGCCAGATGGAAACACCAGGTCAAAAGCACACAGGGCCTTTGGATTATATGTCTGAAGGTAAGAATGTCCTGTTCTGGGTGTTATAATCATCAGGGCCTCTTTATCTTGATGCATATTTCAAAAGAAAATTTTATCTCTGTAAGGGAGGAGGTTTTAAACACAGCAAAATACAAAATTTGTGGAAAAAAATCCTATTACTATGCCTAATGCTGCCATTTCAAACGTCCTGTTCAGAGAAGTGAGTGATGTTCTAGAGCTGATATTTGTAAAATTGCACTTTGGAAGTGATGAACTAATGGCCTTGTCTAGAGGGAAGTAAGAGCCAGCTTTGAATATCTGATACATGTATTCCAAAGGCAGATCTTTCCCCCACGTTGGTAAGGAGTTCTTCCATCTTCTTTTAATGGTAAAACATATTTGCTACTCACTGCTCTTAATAATCCTTTAGAGGGTGGGTAAATGTAAGGTAGTTGAGAAGGAGTTTTTATAAGGCCTGATGATGCCTCATAATTGAGTGGTGCTTGAAGAAATGGCCGAGTTTCTAGCAAAGTTTGCATTTCAAGTCTTGATTTGAATGTCTTAAAGCAAGGCACAAAGTGAGAAAGATGTTAACACTTGCAAAGCTGGGATGAATCAATGCCAATTCAGCAGCCTCTGCAGTGTTCAAGTTCTGGATGGCCCAAAGAGATCCCAAGTACACTAGTGCCTTGTACAGAGTCACATTTGTTCTTGAAAAGTGCGATTATAAGCTCAGCATCCTGCGAGGAAGAAGTGCCTGATCATTTCGTGGAACTAGGCCAGGACTTTTAGTTCGTTAAAGACCTGGTAGTGCAAGGAACCCATACAGGTGTATTTTGCACTGAAGGTGGCTGCTGCTCAGAAATGAAAGTAAAATTAACAGTATGTGCTTGGAAGCATATCTCAGGGACCCCAAGGGATGAAGACTGCTGGACTTCATTTGAAGGTGTTCCGTTTCCTTGAGTCTAAGCTACGTGTCTTAGTTCAAGAAATTATGCTTCCTGAATGAACAAAGGGAATTTTTCCTAAAGCTAAAGCCTGTATCAGATCAGAAGGTAGGAGGAGGCTGAAGAAGGAATGTTGCGAGTAGAATACTCTAGGAAATTGTTTTCCAGCATGGTCTCTACTTTCTGTGTTAATCAAGGATAAATCTTTGTATGTTGTTCATTAGTGCTGAGAATACACAGGATTAGTTTTCATAGACTGCTTTTGGTTATGGAAAGTCACTTTCTCTGAAGGCATGAGCGTGCTGAGCAGCTGAAGACTGGGAAAAGGGGATGTACCTGAAGATAGAAGTAATGTGAAATGAGGAACTTACAGAGATGGGTGCATGGTCTTGAGTTCCTGGTGAAACTCAGCTTTGAACTAAGACACCTTGGACTAAATGTACTAAATTCATGTCTTCTCACTGTCAAGGCTGCCCCTCCAGATAATACCTGATTTCAGTTTGGTCCTTTCTCTGTGCTTTTTCCCCTTGGGCTCTGGGGAAGGAGACTGAGTCATTATGGCATAGGTAGCTTGACTTATTCCTAACAGCTGAAGGGGAAAATGGAGAGGGAGCACACAGCTGGGAGTGCTTTGGGAACACACCAGATACATGGGCTTTCTAGAATTTGAGACTGGCTGATACTCCCAAGTTTCTTGACCATAATCTATCCCAGAAACACACTGGATGTAGACAAAACACCACTCTACAGCTACAGCTTAGTACTTAATGTACAATTTATCGCATCTAAGCTGAATGCTGGTAAGTGGAGAATTTTCTACTCATCCTCAATATGTGGTCTGCTAGTAATCTGGATAATATTAGAGAATCCTTTCTGTTTTTCAAGAGGACTTGAGTCATGATTTCTGTCTCCAACATGTGACTCCATGTAACGTTTTGATTATCTTCTGAAGCAAAATCTACTTCAGAAAAAAAATAATCTTCCCTCTTTCATCTGAACTGCAGTGACCCCAACTTGAGGTCTGTATTACAGCATCCAAGTTCTTTGTGTTGCATTAGGAACTATGTTTAAGCATCTGTTGAAATCCCGAAGACCTCAGTCTTCACTTGGAATTTTTGGGGTGGTGGTGGTGAAAATACTACAAACTGTGTACAGAGAACGTCCAAATTTGAGATTGGATTGGAAGATTCACAGTATCTTAAGGGGAAAAAAAGTGTTATTCCTTAAAGTTTGATAAAAAGGATAGTAAACTGATTTTCATATTAAAATATCACTTTATTATAAATATATACTTTAAAGTATGTGCCTGTGAAAGAGAAAAAAAACTTACTGCTTAGTGTTTTAAGCAGTTTCTTTTGTGATTCTTTTGTACCAAGCCAGGTGGCTTATATAGTAGTAATTTAGTCACATATCAATTTATTGAGTTCCAGAAAAATACTGAGTGGTAATAATAATTCCCTACACGGTATCAAGCTCCAGTCCTTTCCTAGCTACAATGCCAGTTACTTAAATAAAACAGAAAATAATAAAGCAAACCAAAAGTTCACTGGAGTTTTGCAGTACTCAGCAAAGTCTTCCAAATAGTCCTTGCTGCTTGATTTCAGTTTGTGCCTTTTCCTTGTCTGCTGGTAGACCCAGAGAGGGACCATCTGCTTCTGCAGAAGCACTATTAATGGCAGTACTAGAGGGGAAGTGCTCTATGTAACAATACATTCCTTTTAAACTATCATATACAAGCAATTTGGATGGCAAAAGAAGTTTGGGATACCTCCAGGAACTTGGGCACCTGTTTGATAGATAGCATTGATCAGCTGTGAGGATTGATCAGTTATGAGTGTAAGGAAGCCTGGCCTTGCAGAGAGCATGGTACTGAGATCCACCTCTCAAACTCTCATTAAAACAATCATATTCCTCTCAGAGTGGAGCTCTACCATGGAGATACATGCTCCAGTTATACCACAAAATATGTAAGACATGGGCAAGCTGCCCATGTGCTCCAAAAAGCCTTAAGACTTGTTCTTACATATGAGGGGGAACAGCCCTTTGTCCAGGTGCTCTTCTGCCTATTTGCACAGTATCAGGTTTGGGGGTTGGTTGGTTGGTTTGGTTTCAAGGGTGGGAGGGGGCGGGTTTGTTTTGTTGGTTTTTTTAGGGGTTTTTTGGATGGTTTATTTTGTTGGGTTTTGTTTTTTTTTTTTCTTTTGTCATATATTCAATATTCTTGCTAGGGAAATGTAACATGTATGTTATGTTCTCTTTAACCATTCTGTAAATACTTCAAATTTTCCTGGATGTCATTTAAAAGGAAGAAAATGTCAAGATTGATTCCATACATCCTCAGCCAACAAATGGTAAACCAAATTCTGGTTATACAACTGGTTCTGTAACAGTTCCTATGAAGTGTCTGATGAAAGACAAGCATAAATAACTTTTGCAAGGTGAAAATTAATGTTGTTTAGCTTTTAACCTATGCTGCTTTTACATACTTCATGTTGTTAGAGAAACTGGTTGCTTGAACTAAAAATATCTCTGTGGAATTCTGACCTGACAAAAACACTCCAGGCATTTAGTGCTGTGTCCACAGAAGCTAAAAGCAATGGGCTCCAGTATACCAGCTCACAGTCACCAAAAGAAGCCTGATCCTGCAGATCTCATCACTAGGTCTGGTTTTACATGGTCATGTGTCGTATCCACAGAAAACTTTATTGGATACAAGCTGCCTTACAACAGCAATCTATAGTTACAGTTAGTCTTTTTTCTACTTTTAATGACTTCTGCCTCTTGATTAGAATTCCCTTACTACCTGAAGGCTTTATGTTGGGATTTTTTTTTCACTTTTTTTTTTTAAGGTGGAAAAAATGAATCCATCAGAAATGAGAGTTGTAGCCAAATGAGGAAAAAGGATCATAAATCTTCATTGGCAAAAATGTTAAAATACTCTTGAGGCAGGACAAAAAAATTAAACTATTTAATTTAGGTCTAATGAAAATTATTTTGAATGCTACTTTGTTAACAGTTTTGTTCCCAATGTTGCAGCCTGTCCCTACTCACTGCTACACAACAGAGGTGACAATTGAAAAAGTAAAGAGAGGAGGATTGTAACAACAAGGATGATAAAAAGTACAAAAGTGCTCTTATGTGAAGGACAAGTCACTGGTGCAGGAATCTTAATTTTGGGAAAGACAGTTTTCTCAGGAGACCAAAGTATTTTGGTGAAATAATAAGCGGCAATAGTGCTGAGTAGGAAATGAGTTTTCTCCATCTCTAGTAAACACCTGAATGTTTGGAGAGCTGTATCTTCACTCACACAATTGCAAGTGGTGGAACTCCTTGCATCACTTTTATAGATGTTATGACTTTTATAAAGTTACTCCTTCTTCAAAAGCAACTTGAAACTTAGGAAATATTTTCTTTCTCAGGATATCCCCAGGATTATGAATCAGAGTAAAAGAATGTTCCAGGAACTTATTATATTCTTCCCATGCTTTTACAACTTTTTCCTAGGTGTGTATCCCCCAATTGCCAACAAGATGCTCACCAAGTTGAACTTTTGCTGGTCCAGCACAGTTGTGCCATGAATCCAGTGTGTGTCTCTGATGAAAAACTTAACTATCTTTAAATTCTTCAGATCTCACCATAGTTCTGAGGTGCTGCAACAGTTTGTAATGATTTAGCAGAAACACATCATCTAACAAGATTATCTTGACACTTTTAAACTTGGCTGAAAACAAGGCTTCCTGGCTCAAGTACATCCTTGAACTCCCTACCTGAAAATTTTCCCCCCTGACCAAGGCTTGTCAGCAGGAATTCCCTTCAAGACCTGATATTTTTACAGTTTGTATCCAGGGCAAGGCTTTCTTTATCCCCACAGTTAGTCAACAGATTAATTTTCATTTCTGCTGGGCTCTTACATACGTGTTCTGGCATTGTTTTAACTGTTTGCATGAGTATAGCTCCTTAGTTCTTTTGCAGACTTTTTCTTACTAAGTCTTAACATCCGTCTTGACATTCCCTTGTTCCTCTTTGATCAGCCTATGTTTTTCAAAGGAATTAGGTTTTCCAGATCTTTCCTTTGCACATACAACCAGTTGACCAACCTCGCTTAATACTTAAGGTGCATATCCAAAAACCATGTTGTTTTTTGCTCAGGTGAATCAAGTTAAGATTTCTATGGAGCTTTGCCAAGTGTTGCCACAAATCGTAATATTAATTTAATGTTTTTCTAGTGTCTCCTGTATACATTTAGTTCTCCACTTTTTTGCACACATTCCCGCAGGCTTCTGTTTCTTACTGTGTTGTAGTCAGCTTCTACACCTTGAAACTTACTGCTCTATTTTATTTTCTTAATGTCCCATAAATAATAGTTTATGACAAAACAAATTATTTTCATCTCTAATATCTAAATTCTCTCCAGTGTCTTGTCTGTGAAAACATGAAAAATTCCTATTCACCAACTCTATACAGCAGTCTGTCTCTGAATCTTTTTACTTTCTCTTTTTACTTTACTTTAGAGAGTTACAAGGTCTTCAAGGCAAAACTGACTCTAGTACGTTGCCTGTTTTTTGTTTTCTTTCAGTTTTTTTTCTTCCCAAGTGGACCTTATCCCAGTGAAATTCTAACACACTCATCAGCAGGGCTCCTCAGCACCCCTCTGGTTTGCAGAGCATTGTTCCTGTTGGGAATACTAAACTGACCCTCTGGAAACTCCACTGGAAATGGGTCCTTTTACTTGAATTTCTGTACTGGAACAGTCTCCTTGTCTTTCTTTTTTTGCCCTGCCAGTCTTTATTCTGCCTGGTATTTTTAGTCCTAAACACAGCCTAGTAGGTATTTTCAGGTTTTCTAACAGAACTGTATTTTACAGTCTCTTTTTAAAAAAATAAATTTTTTGTGGTGTGTTACAATTGAAACTTCTTAGCCTTTCCCCTTAATTTCAATTGCTTTCTAAGTCTGGTTCTAAACAAACAACACAGCTTGTCTTTGTCATTCCCTGCAAGTGTGGTGACCAATGATCTTTCACAAATGATTTCACATATCTCTTCTTAAACCATTTCTCCCTCCCACCTGCCATTTTGGTCCCTACTGCAGCAGCTGAATTCCCCCATTCCTCTTGAAGAAAACTTGTGAGGAATTTTATCCAGGGACCCAAAGCCCCTGTTGCTGTATTGAGCAGGTACTTCTGGGCCCAGTTTTCACTTTCTCATCCAGTTTGCTTTAATCTGGTCATGCTGAGGGGTCAGCATGTGACCCAGAAAACAAATACAAGACCCTACAACTACAGACAACACACATTTCCATACAGCTGGCAAGCATGAGTCAGTGTGGGTGGTACAGGGATATGACTCGCAAATGCCATAAATCGGACTATGAAGAGTTTATTAACTCATTAACAGACAAATGACTATCGCTGTATTTATAACTGTAAAGCTAATTGTGCTTATCAAAGTGCTAATAATTATTCTACCCAAACCAGAAATGCGCAGCAAATGGTGAGCTCTCATTCCCCTGGAGTTTCAGTATTCCTTTAAAGGCCAAAAAGTGCTACTAAAGGGCAGTTTTCACCTTACATTTGTTGCATACACATGGATCATCTCAGGTGGAAACCAGAAACTGTTGGTGGATGCCCTTTAAGTTTTGAATCTGAAAAAGTCAAGTGCAAAGAGCCTACTAATGCTTGCCTTTCTTGGGATCTGACTGGCCAACTTCAGTTTCACTTCTTTACTTAAGCTTAGCTATTTGCTGAATATTAAAAATGTTAGTTAAAAATGTTTAGTTAAAGGTTAATATGAAGCCTTCTATTTAAGCTTCCTGGAAAGGCCACACAAAATTAACAGGGACTTGTGACGAATAATTATAAAGGAAAACTAATTCCTTGTTGAGCAAATATGAAGGATTAGATATTGTAAATTAGCCTTGATAACTATCCTTGAAAGAGAGAACTATGTAAGACCTTGAAAAGAGAAAAAGGCAGACCTGCAGAGTAAATTAAATGCAATTACTGATGAGAATATATTACAGTTCACTGTCTGGCTTATTTTTAAAAGGCATTTTTAAGGTAAAAAAAAATTACTTTGGTAAATACAATCTCAGCTTAATAACTGATGTTACTTAGCCAAGAATAGTAGTTTTATATTTCAAGTTGTTGAAAATCTGCTCTAATAGACTTAGTAGATGCTAGAATAGGCAAGCTTCTGCCATCAAAGAAAATGTACCCTAAACCCCAAACCAGGGAGAACTGGGCTCCACAAGATGACTTGTATGATCAGTGAAAGATCCTTTTACATTTTAAATACTAAAATAATAACTGTCTTTCCAGAATAACCCAGTCCTGGCCATATTACTTCAGAGCCCATCTCCAGATCCATGCTTTTCCCTGGCACTTCTCCCTCCAGCTGACCACAGAATCTTCCTAAGAATTTATGTGGAGAGAGAAATTTGCTATTTCCAGAGAATGGATAAAGTTCTTATTTCTCAAAGAATTTAGAAAAGCTTGATGTTGTCAGCAGTTCCCTTTTTTTCTTATATAGTTTTGTTGAAAAACAAACAAATGTCTGCTGAGTCTTTCAGTGTATCAGAACAATCTAGGGGCCATAGTGAGTGGGTGATGGGCAATGCCAACACTGCTGTCTCTGGCAGAGCAAGATGGGGTAAAGCATTTTGTTGTGTCTGCCCAGCAGATGTAAAGTCTGTGAACTGAAGAAAATTGCACAGTTTCTAAGATAATGAGGTACAATTAGTGCCAGATGTGAATGTGGAAATTTTACAGTAAGTAAACACAATTCTGAACAGTGAAGCTATAAATTAAAGACTATCTGAAACAGAGAATGCAAGTGGAAGCAGAAGTTTGACTTAAGCTTCTGCTGGTTTCTGTGCAAGTCACTTCCTGTGTTAAAGAGATGCGATGCTGTGGCATCTTCATGAAATATTGTAAGAATTACAGATTTTTAGGAGTTACTCCTTATTAAAAGCATTGCAAGATAAGTGACTAAAAATCACCAGCAGTAAAGCTGAGGATAAAGTAAACTGATAACAAAAATCCCCCGCATCTTAGGAAAACTAATTTTCTCTGAACAGGCTGTATGGAGATTTGCTGTGTCAAAGCACCTTGGTTTTTTTCTACTAGAAAATGTGGACTGACATGCAGAGACTCAAAGAAATCCAAGCTGACCCTGGGCTTTTGCCAAGAGCTCTGAGAAAGGTCAACATACTGAAGTCAAACTGCAGCGTTTCACCTACTCGAGAGGTCAAGGGAAGTGTTGCATAAACTGACAAAGTATCTGAGCAAAGATTCTGAAAGCCGTTTTTGGATTTCGATTTCTAGATGCTGACTCACCCTCCAAATGCCAGCATTTTCTTAACAGCATAGTTGCAGAGGATCTCAGTGAATTGTAAACATGGTTCATCTGAACAGATGAATTTCCGTATTTTGTGTGCCCTCGCTTATCCAGTGTGCCAAGTGTGCCTGTGTGGGGCTCGTGAAAATGGACGCACAAGGCAACAGCATCTTCTCAAAACAACTAGAAGCGGGCATCTCTCCCTGAGCAGGTTCTCCTTCGTACTTGCCCCTTCGAAGCCCCTTTATGTGTACGAACCCCCAGAAGTTGTTTCGTTTTGCCCATTGACCTGATACACCCACAGCCAGCAATGTCTTGTTAACAGAGACTTGAATTTCCTAAGACTGAGTAACTACATAGGTGCTGAAAGCACTCCAGTGGTTTGAAAGCTTGTGGTTTACACTGTAACTGAAGGTGTCTTCGTGTGAAGTTGGCTTTAAATTCTTCTCGCTAGCAATAAACATTCTAGAATTACTCTCTTTTCAGTGTCTTACTCTTGTATACTTACTGATGTTAAGGTGGAGGCTTAATACATTTCCTACCCCGTTCCTTTTCTTTACAGCCAATTACGAAGCTTTGAGTGGTGTTTATAGGGTTTTAGTGTCCCAGTCACTGAAGGATTTCGTTCAGTCATCATCCAAATATAGAGCATTTAATCAGACGTAGCACTTTCTGGCCGCTTGGCGCTGGGAAGCCCTTGTTGTTCAGAACCCAAGTATTTATAACTAGGTAAGCTTGCTGTCATCAGAGACCTTCTATTTACAGTGCTTAGCACGCTACGTGACACGGCACAGCTGCAAACGCCGCGGCGGGGCTGGGGGGACGCTGTTCCCGGGGCGCT